>SJXQ01009679.1:281230-364480 GCA_006408695.1 Aepyceros melampus | reverse complement strand
AATAAAAGATCAGCCAGGTCCCTGGCTTTCTTTTCTAATCCTCATAATACCTTGAGGCTTTTATAGCAGAGGAAATGGATGCACAGAGAGAATAAATAACTTGCCCCCAACCACAGATAAGACACTTGTTGAATCCAGCATTGAAACTCATATCTCTCTAAAGCAAAAGCCTGCACATGTAACCCTCGATCTCTTCAGCTTAACATGACAGTCTCAAAGCTTACAAATGTAAAATGTGATGGTCATATGGAATACTTAGTAGTTTCTCTCCTAAAACACAAAAATGTTGGGAGATGGCATTTTTATCCATGTCAAAGAGCTCAAAACAAACAAGTATTTTATTTCCCTATTTCCTGTTCACTCTAGTTGCCATTTTCTTATCACAGTTCAGTATCATTTCTACTTTCTCTTTTTCTCCAGTTAGTTGTTGGAGTTACAAACATTCCACTCCAAATATATAACTATACTAAGTGGGGGGGGGAGGCTGTTTTGGCTGATAAATCTCAGGATATGTCTTGCAGATTTCATTTTTTCATTGCAAAAAGGCAATGGATGACACCTTTCATTTGTTTGTTAAGCAGAATTAGAATAAAGGCACTTTTCTTCATGACTTATCTTCATGAAGTGGGAAAACAAGGACAGTTTCCTTCATGACATGAGTGGTTAGGCCAGGGTTGTTTCTGTTCTTCTTATTTTACTCTGAGACAGAAGGTAAACTTGGTGATGTTTAGATAGCAGAAACAAGCCCAGATCCTCTACAGACCCTCTGTGTTTCTTCAAAAATTCTCATGATGCCATGGAGATTTCTATTTTGTTGGCAAAAAGTAATGCTGCTATCTAACTTGAACCCTTTCCAATCATTCACATGTATCGTTTGAATCAATATCCAACCCAATTTATATCACATTTTCCTACCACCCAAGAGAAACAAAATCTTTAATTCTGTTTTTCTTTTCTTTGTTTTGTCTGTGTTCACTTAAAATACTTCCAAGGATACTTAATAATTGTTTCAAGTAGGACTCAGGATATACTTTCTCTTTTTGAAGTGCCAGGAGGTATCATCTGTGAGAGATGGTGTAAAGTGAAAGGCATATGAAGGAGCTGTGCTCTTAGAATCCTGTAGGGCAAGATTAAAGCCTAAATAAATACTCTGAAAATCTTTCAGGTTATTTATCATTTTCCAAGTATCCAAGAATCAGGAGTTTCTCTAAAAGGAATTTACTAAATGTTTATTTATTTATGACTCTAGTTCTCAGTGAAATAATGGAACCTTCAACTTATCCTTTTCTGTCTTTTCAGAACCTTGCCTCTTTGTATGTAGTTTGTTTTGTGTGTGCCCTTAAATTGCCTCTTTATGACCACTTTTTGACTTTAGGCATCACAATTCTTTCTTACCTTAAAAAAACAATGAATTACCTAACTACAAAATCTTTGTTTCTTGTCTAAATATTATTGTTTTTAATTATTTTTATCTCAAATTAACATTTTCCACACATTGTGAAACATGTATGATATAAGAGTTGGACCGTGAAGGCTGAGCTGTGAAGAACTGATGCTTTTGAACAGTGATGTTGGAGAAGACTCTTGAGAGTCCCTTGGCCTGCAAATAGATCAAGCTAGTCAATCCTAAAAGAAATCAATGTTGAATATTCATTGGAAGGACTGATGCTGAAGCTGAAACTTCAATACTTTGGCCGCTTGATAAGAAGAGGCGACTCATTGGAAAAGACTCTGATGCTGGGCAATACAGACAGAAGGAGAAGAAGGGGGATGACAAAGGACAAGATGTTTGGATGGCATCACCAACTAATTGGATATGAGTTTGAGCAAGCTCCAGGAGAAGCCTGGTGAAGGACAGGGAAGCCTGGTGTGCTGCAGTCATGGGGTCACAAAGAGTTGGACACAATTGAGAAACTGATACATTGTCTGTATCCTCTACTTCAATACACATATCATCTTTGGTTTCCTGCAATCTGTCTTCTATAGTCCCCCCAAAATATTTTTTCTTGAGACTTCTTAGTTGTCCAGTGTTTAAGACTCTGCCCTTCCAATGCAGGGGGTGCAGGTTCGATCCCTGGTAGGGTAACTAAGAGTCCACATGTAGCATTGTGCAGTATACACACACACACACACACACACACACACACACACACACACATATTTCTTCAATGTGTAATTATTGGTCACTGACTCTTGGTCACTGATCTAAAACTGTAGAGATAATTGTTCATCAAATACATTCTGACCCTCATGAAGCATGTATTCTAGCTGTCTTTGAGGACTTCATTAATTTATAATCATAATGATTCTTCTAAAGCTGCATTTGACACTACTGATCAATCTACCTATTCTTCCCAGATGGTGCTAGGGGGAAAGAATCCACCTTCCAATGCAGGAGACTCATGGGTTTGATGCCTGGGTCAGGAAGATCCCTTGGAGAAGGGCATGGCCACCCACTCCAGTCTTCTTCCTTGGAGAATCTCATGGACAGAAGAGCCTGGTGGGCTACAGTCCATGGGGTTGCAAAGAGATGGACACAACTGAAGTAACTTAGCACACACTCATGATCAATCCACACCTTCTTAAAGTATTCATCCATGTTTTCAGTATAGTGTATGATTTTCCCCCCTAGTGTTATATTTGTATTTTATGCTTCTTCTTTTGCCTTTTAGGACCTTTTTTGTGCATTTCAACCAATATTCTGACTTTTACCTTTTTATATCTTTTCCTACACATTTTGCTTGAAGTTTTATTCTCTTAGCACTCAAAATTTGCTCATTCCCCCATGTATGTCCCTTATTTCCACATCCTCATCCCATATTTTTAGTTGCCAGTATCTTCAACTCCATATTCAAATTCATACTTACCTTCCTTTAGGAAAGAATTTCCTAATCCTGATCTTACTATTTCTGTTATTAAAATTATCATTATTAACATTATTATCATTATTAACTAATTCTCTCTGAATTTCAGTCTGTTACTTCTTCATTCCCAACTTATATGCTTTTCTTTCCTTGCATCTCCAGCTCTGCCATCTTCGTAACTCCTGGACTATTGCACATGTCCAGCCAAATCAAGTATTTTGTGCAGGTATTCTCCTAAACCAGGCCACTCTCTACATGGATGCAGAGTTAATATTTCTAAATGATGACACCAAATCAGAGGCTCTTCACTACCTTTTAATTTGCTTTTAAGGGCTTCCTATGTTCTTTCCCAAAGAGCAGCTTTGATTTCATTTCTTATTCTTCTACAAAGTCTGTGTGCTTGTTCCTAGAATATGCTTTGGGTGTTAACAAATGTCAACATTTGGCTATACATTGTTTCAGTATTGCTTGTAAGTTTGTGTCAATGGTGAACATAATGAATTGCTTTGAAAGAATCAAGGTAGACAGCCAGATAATATCAAGTTTTTGTTTATCTGGCTAGGTTGTGTTTACTGCTGACCAGAGCTGTGGGTATCAGAAGGTAATGTTTTCCTCTGGCATCCTGGTCTTGTCTCCCTTGTGTTTTAGAGGTCCAAACTTCTTAAATAAGGTCTGAGAGATGACACTCTTTCATTACAGTTCCCTGTTATTGTGAAGGAGCCCTAGTGATGTGATGATGGGATGGAAAGGTGCCAAGTGTCAGGTCAGGGGGATGGAATCATCCTCCAATCTTGTGATTTGATCTCAGTCTACTAGTGTGTCTGTGTCCTTTCTCTGTAACTTTCATAAGTACTTTCTACTTCTTACCCTATCCCACCCCAGAAGCCTTAGGTGAGATAGGAAATCATGAAGAAAAATAGGCACACTTTAGATGGCTACTTTTTCCTCTCTCCTTGTAAGAAGTAGAAGGGATTTTTTTCTAATCTTCGCCATGAGAACTTGGTAGGGCTCCTACCAAGTAATGTTATAGGGGTGCCCCCCAAAACTGGTCCCTTGGATTTCATATCCCTCAAGTTTTTCCACACTGAGCCTCCAGCAGTTTGTTAATTATAATTTACCTTGTCCTTACCTAGTACGGCTGTTGTTTACTCGCTCAGTCATGTGTGACTGACTCTTTTATGACCCCATGGACTATTCTGTCCATGGGATTTCCCAGGGAATACTGGAGTGGGTTGTCATTTCATTTGAGTGTCTTCTCCACCCAGAGATTGAACCAAGTGTCCTTCATTGAGCCACCTGGAAAGCCAAATGCTGACTCCAGTCAAAGATCCTTTTCCCCAGTTTTGCTTTGCTAAGTTTTGCTCTCTAAATATGCCCATCAATTTGGGGGAAGCAGTTTTCCCTGTGTTCTCTCTTCTTGAAGGATCTAAGAAGAGTTTTTGATTTTTGGCTGTTGGGAAGATGAAACCAATGTTTCCAAGCTTCTTACATGCTGGACTGGAAACCAGAAATCTTCCCCCACATTTGTTTTCCTTCTTTGTTTTTTTTTTTTTTTTTAATGATCTTTTCTCACTCCTGTACAACCTCCTTTGCCTATGACATCTCTGCTCTATACTTTGGTGGTGGTGCTGGTGGTTTAGTCACTAAGCCATGTCTGACTCTTGTGACCCCATGGACTGTAGCCTGCCAGGCTCCTCTGTCCGTGGGATTCTCCAGGGAAGAAGACTGGAGTGGGTTTCCATTTCCTTCTCCAGGGGATCTTCCCAACCCAGGAATCGAACCCTGGTCTCCTCTATTGCAGGCAAATTCTTTATTGACTGAGCTGCAAGGGAAGCACTCATAAACATTCTTTAATATTCTAATATAATGAATCATTGGAAAAGACCCTGATACTAGGAAAGATTGAAGGCAGGAGGAGAAGGGGACGAGATGATGAGATGATTGGATGGCATCACCAATTTAGTGGACCTGAGTTTGACCAGACTCTGGAAGACAATGAAGGATAGGGAAGCCTGGCATGCTGCAATCCAAGGGGTCACAAAGAGTTGGACATGACAGAGTGACTGAATAACAACATAATGAATCATCTTTTATGGTCTCTTTCTGTATCCACCGATTTTAAGACATCTGTTATCTGTTGAACTACATAGCAGTTACCATCTATATTAATATTTGGTATTATATGCTCATGAGTAGGGTCTCATTCAGTCTTTACCACAACCCCTTGAGGCTAAAGTACCTACTCTAATTATCTCTTATTGCTTTTCAGTCCTGGAGAATTTTAATAGGCTGCTCAAGGTCACATACCTAATAAGTGGAAAAGTCAGAATTTGAATCAAGACGTCTAGCACCTGCAGGCTTAACTAGTATATAATCCAGCCCAGATTCTGCTTCTTATTTGTTTATTAAAATAATATAATAATACTGTTTTCTATTTCCATAAAGATAAATATTCTTCCATTCTTATTGGCTTCTTGTACCCTTTCAGGCAATAGTCAAATCATTTCTTACTATATATCACTTACCTAAAGAAAAGGGTTTATAATTTAATTAGCTTCCTTTGTAATCTTAATTTGGCATATGAAACCATGTTACAGAAATACTATTAAACCAGTACATGTTTCCAAAGGCATTTTGATAGGAAAAAGCACTAAAGACATAATTCAGAAACTCTGAGTCTTTTGAAATTTCTAGACTTATAAGAAGCACCAGCCAGTTCCATTCGTATATCATCTTCATGTGATTGAGACATTTTTGCTGCTGAGCATATTAGAAACTTCAAAAGAAGTTGAATCTACCCTGTGTCAGCATGTCACAACTAGAAGCTTCATTTTTATATCAGAGCACCACACCCTGAGGGGGAAAGTTTATAGCACTCAATTTGGTAATAGAGAGTAGTGCTGAAATGAGACATTCTGCAGGAAAGTGAAGTTTTTAAAAATAGGTAATAATGACTCTCAAGAGAATAACGCCTAAAGAATAAACTGATGGAAAAGGTGAAAATGAAGAAATGTCAAATATATTCAGTGCATAGCTCTTCAGGAAGTGATGCCATGACAGTGTCTATCAAATACTATGAGCAGATTTCACTTGACTTGAGAGGCGCCATATCTGTTGTTGCCATTTTGACACCTTTGAGGAAACTTTTGTTCTCTCTCTGAGTATGTTTCTATCTCACAGGCTTTAAAACTTGCAGATGCAAATAGCTAGCACCTTGAACATCTGGTGTGGGGAGGGAATGAAAGTACATAACGAGATTGAGTGTATTTCAACTGTTAGTCCTATGTACCCTTCTATTTAGAGTGAGAGACAGGTAGAAATTATAGAGGATATGGAGCCAAACAAAGTAAGTCTGACTTTGAGGAAGGGAGAATTTGCTATCTTGAAAGAGAGACATATTGCATTTAAAATAGAAAGAAAGAAAAAAAAAACCATTAGCCTATTTTATGAACAAGAAAAAAAAGATGAAAATTGCCTACAATTTAAAGCAGGGAGTGAATTCAGAACACTTGAAGTGGAAATTGTCTTTTATGATTTGACCCTAGTGCAAATGAGTATCATTCTGCTGAGGGCACTGGAGCTTTAAAAATGCAGCTTTCTTTTAAAAGTATTAACTGTCTATTTTAAAGAAACATGTCAAATATATTACCTTATGGCATAATAACTCAATGAAACATTTTCAAAAACTCAAAATTGTAGCTAATAACATCCACAAGACAAATTAGAATATTTACTTTCTGCAGACATCAAAGTTTAAAAAGAATGTTCATGAAGCATGGTGATGGATTCTGAATATGGCTAGTGTATTTTGGCCTCTAATGTCAAGAAACAGTAATGATTTGAACAAAATACACTTTAATGATCAATTTCCCCTATTAGATGCTAAGGCAGTTCTTGAAAACATGTGTGACTCTTTAAAGTTTTTAAGGTAAAGAATTTAACATTAATGAGAAATTTCTGTCCAGTTTTTATTTTAGCTAGTTAAGATGTGAAATATAAAAGCTATACCCTGAGAATTTTAAGAATTTGTAATCATTAGTCTGGTACAAGCAAAATTGAAATGTTAAACTGAAAAGGTACAGAAAATATCAGGAGGCGTAGCATCTGAGGAGAGGTAAAATTCAGATAATATTTAATGAATGCCCATGTTCTACAGTATTACATGTAGTGATGTTTTAAATTTTACAAACTTAATTGGATCAATTCTGATCTATTATATCAGAGTTAAGTAGCTTGTTAAATGCCCAGTAGAAAGTTATGAAATAGTTCAAAATCAAATTAATGAACAGAACAGTCTCCTTCTATGGAAATCTGTTCCATGAATGAATGCTTGATCATGCCACACAGTTACATTTAAATAATGCTGGTTTAATGATTTACTGTTAAATTCTAACTATGTTGTGGTAATTGGAACTTTTCAGCTTTATTTTCTGCTTTAACAAGTTCTGAACTTTGTGAAGGAGGCTGGATTGACCTCCCCAAGGATTTTTCCAGATATAAATAGGTAGCTCTCAATGAAGCAACTGAAAGTTTATAAATTATGAAAGCATGTCTAGTCTGAGCTTGCTAGATAAAGAACAAGTCTATTTCTGAAAGTATAATTCAATGTAACATTTTATAATTGTGTGATAGAGTACCTAGTTCCCAGAGAATTTATACATTTCTATTAATAATTTTAAGAGGCTTAGCAACTTTTCACCTTTATGATTCTCCAGGGAGGGGCTGGGGGCGGAGGGAGGGTTGAACATAGCATTGCAACAAGTCTATTTCACTTGCAAAGTCAAATTTAGATATGCTTGAGTTCCAGAATTTTAAATCCCCAAAGACCATATTTGCAATGGTGGCTTCTAAATTGCTATGCAGTTTTGCAATCTTAAATTTTTTAATGGATAAAATTTTACATCTGTAGGCACAAATAACATCACACAGGAATTGACTTTCTGATTTGGTAAGACCAAAACTGAATATGCAAATCAGAAGAGGCTAGGTGGGATGTGCTCTGAAAACTCACCCAGAGTCCCCTAACTAATAATTGGAATTGCTACCTTTGATGTTGAGCCTTATGTGACATTGTTTGTCTTGCACTGAAATAATATATACTGCAGTGGCATGCTGGATTATCATATTCCCAGTGAATTAGTTTTTTTTTACACTGAGTTCCATGATATAACCCTAAAATACAAACAGCAGATTGTATTGTATTATATCTTTGCTAAACTGCTTTTCAGTAATTGCTTTAAGAAAAAGTTAAGTCCTGGGAGAATAAATGTGGAATGAGCAGTGAAGGGGATTTTGCTCAATCTGATTTCAAGGTTTGAGAACATGTGCAGTGCCCAGTGGAAGCACACTCAGAACGTTAATCGTGGGTATTTAAGAATGAAATAAATTTTTTCAGTTGTATGTTTTAGTTTTCAAATGCCTGTAATATTGTTCAGTTCAGTTCAGTCACTCAGTCGTGTCTGACTCTTTGTGACCCCATGAATTGCAGCACGCCAGACCTCCCTGTCCATCACCAACTCCCGGAGTTTACTCAGACTCATGTCCATTGAGTCAGTGAGGCCTCCAGCCATCTCATCCTGTGTCGCCCCCTTCTCCTCCTGCCCCCAATCCCTCCCAGCATCAAAGTCTTTTCCAATGAGTCAACTCTTCGCATGAGCTGGCCAAAGTAGTGGAGTTTCAGCTTTAGCATCATTCCTTCCAAAGAAATCCCAGGGCTGATCTCCTTCAGAATGGACTGGTTGGATCTCCTTACAGTCTAAGGGACTCTCAAGAGTCTTCTCCAACACCACAGTTCAAAAGCATCAATTCTTCAGCACTCAGCTTTCTTCACAGTCCAACTCTCACATCCATACATGACCACTGGAAAGACCATAGCCTTGACTAGATGGACCTTAGTCTGCAAAGTAATATCTCTGCTGTCTAGGTTGGTCATAACTTTCCTTCCAAGGAGTAAGCATCTTTTAATTTCATGGCTGCAGTCACCATCTGCAGTGATTTTGAAGCCCCAAAAAATGAAGTCTGACACTGTTTCCACTGTTTCCCCATCTATTTCTCATGAAGTGATGGGACCGGATGCCATGATCTTCGTTTTCTGAATGTTGAGCTTTAAGCCAACTTTTTCACTCTCCTCTTTTACTTTCATCAAGAGGCTTTTGAGTTCCTCTTCACCTTCTGCCCTAAGGGTGGTGTCATCTGCATATCTGAGGTGATTGATATTTCTCCTGGCAATCTTGATTCCAGCTTGTGTTTCTTCCAGCCCAGCATTTCTCATGATGTACTCTGCATAGAAGTTAAATAAGCAGGGTGACAATATACAGCCTTGACGTACTCCTTTTCCTATTTGGAACCAGTCTGTTGTTCCATGTCCAGTTCTAACTGTTGCTTCCTGGCCTGCATATAGGTTTCTCAAGAGGCAGGTCAGGTGGTCTATATTCCCATCTCTCTCAGATACCAATAAATACTAAGTTGTTTACACTGAAGTACTTAATAAACAAAATTGAGATGTAACTTCCCACTTGAGGTGCCATGAAAAGAGGTATTGAGACACTAAACATGCTGTAGTCTAAGTCACTCTAGAAGCAAGAGGCAAAGACCAAGAATGGAGAACTTGGTTAGAATGAACTCAGGTTTCTGGGCAAGCTTAAAACTTACATTTTAAACTACATACTATATGATTAAAACTATTCAAGGGTGCCAGGGTCCAGCCCCGGTGGATCCAGGGTGATTCAAAGCGGGGATGGCGTGGGCGAGGAAAAACTTATTTATTTAGAAATATAAGATTAGATAATAATAGTATAGTAGGAAAATTAGATGGAGAAAAGGCTGAACTTGGTTTACGTGAAAAGCCAATAAAGTTCCAGACAAGGAGCTTGCACCATCTACGTTAGGCCACCTGCGTCCGTTTGAATATCGGAGAGTGCCCCACCCTGGGCTGTCTCTCTTACAGATCTTAGCAGCTGGGACAGGTAAGTAGACATGGCGAGCCTCCACGCCCCAGATGGGAATTCAGCCAGAAATTAGAGAAAATAGGAGACACAGGGGAAACCTGTCCTTCCAATAACTAGCCCTTTCCAAAGACTGGCCCCTTCCAAGGACTGGTCCCACCTCTATTATCTTAGAAGGGCCTTTTACACCTTTTTGATTGTACAGAGAGATCAGCATTAGCAGCCCCAAAACCAGGCTTTCTATTTGCATACCCTCCGGTATGCAAAAGGTCTCAGGTGGTTAACAGCATCTTCTGGCCAAGAGGCCTATTAACATTTTTACTGCTCTCTTCCTGGGTAATTGTCTATCAGCCAGAAAACTCCTTTTCCCTAGAAGTGTTTTTTCTTTACTCTGCATCACCTTCAAAATACTAAATAAAGTTACATTCCTGTAGGACGAAGGTGCAGTGAGTTATAATAAAGAAAGTACTTAACTCAAAGATCTAATATTGCTAATACCAGGTCTACTACCTGTTTTTCTATATACCCAACTATATAAGATATGAAAATTTGGCAGCAAGTATTGGCTCAACAAATGAAACCTTTAATCAGTCCTATTCTAATAATTATGACTCCTCGGAAGCCCCTACCTTCCTAGGATGTTTTAAGCTTTCTGTGCCTCCGCGCTGGGAGGCCTCAGACAATCACATGCGCAGCTGTACGCATCCTGCAGGCAGGCTAAAAAGCCATCAGAGAAGTTTTTGGGTTGAAACACTCTTTCAAATACAGAAGGCTAAATTTGACTTTTTTCCGAGAAACTGTCAGAAAATAGTGGGAAAACAGACAAATTCTTATTTTTTGGGGTACATGCTCAGGAAAAACCAGGCAGAAAGCCAAAGACTCAAATTGCTCTGCCATCTGAGTCTGCCACGTGACTCTGTCACAGGTGAGATTCCTCACGCTGGCCCCCGACACAAGAGAAACATCTGAATTAGTGAAGTTTCAGTGTATTTTTGTAGTTAGAAGAATAATTTACTGCAATACCGGTTTTAAATGAGAGTTCCCAACTTTGTAAAACAGATTAAATTCATGTCAATGAACAAAATATTTTTTGCCCCACTACCCTAAATATTTAATCTTCAGCATCATGTTAGCATTAAACATGGAAAGAAATACATTTGTTGTCTGAGTTAAACATAATTTGCTTTCGTGAGATCGAAGTTCATCAGTCTTATTATGTATGTCATACTATTGAAGAGCTGAACTATGAAATGTGGAATAGTTTCATAAAAAGATTGTGTGCTTGTGCTTAGTTGCTCAGTTGTGTCTGACTCTGTGTGACCCCATGGATTGTAGCCCACCATGCATCTCTGTCCATGGGGCTTTTTCAGGCAAGAATACTGGAGTGGGTTGCCATGCCTTCCTCCAGGGAATCTTCCCAACCCAGGGACTGAACCTAGGTCTCCTGCATTGAAGGTGGATTCTTCACCATCTGAGCCACCAGGAAAGCCCATATTGTTGAATTAGGTTTGCTAATATTTTGTTGAGGATGTTTACATCTATGTTCATCGGTGATCTTGGCCTATAATTTTCTTTTTTTGTGGTGTCTTTGCCTGGCTTTGGTACACAGGATTATGATGGCCTCATAGAATGAGATTGGGAATGTTCCTTCCTCTGCAATTTTTTTTTAATAGTTTCAGAAGGCTCATGTTAACACTTTTCTAAATGTTTGATCAAATTTGCCTGTAAAGCCATCTGGCCCTGGAATTTCATTTGTTGGGAGTTTTAAAATCAGTTTCTATTTCAGTACTTGCAATTGACCTGTTCATATCTTCTGTTTCTTCCTGGTTCAGTCTTGGGAGATTGTACCTTTCAAAGAATTTGTCCATTTTATTGGTATGTAGAATGAGCGACTTTTCTTTCATTTTTCACTTTCCACTTTCATGCATTGGAGAAGGAAATGGCAACCCAGTCCAGTGTTCTTGCCTGGAGAATCCCAGGGACGGGGGAGCCTGGTGGGCTACCGTCTATGGGGTCGCACAGAGTCGGACACGACTGAAGCGACTTAGCAGCAGCAGCAGCAGCAGGTGCCTAATAGTAGTGTTTTATGGGTTTATTTCAGCAGTGTCCACTGTAATTTGTAATTTGTCCTTTTTCATTTCTAATTTTACTGACTTGAGCTCTCTCCCATGTTTTATTGAAAAAGCTTTATCAATTTTTTTTTCAAAGAACCAGCTTTTAGTTTCATTCATCTTTTCTATTGTTTTCTTCATCTGTTTTTCATTTATTTCTGCTCGGATCTTTAAGATTTCTTTCCTTCTACTAACTTTGGATTTTGTTCTCTTTCTCCAGTTGCTTTAGGTGTAAGGTTGGGTTGTTTGAGATTTTTCTTTTTCCTGAGGTAAGACTATTACTATAAAATTCCCTGTTAGAACTGCTTCTGCTGCATCCCATTAAGTTTTGGATCATCGTGCTTCTGTTTTCATTTGCCTCCAGGTATTTTATTTCCTCTTTATTTTTCTCAGCGATCCACTGGTTGTTTAGTAGCACATTGTTTAGCCTCCACATGCTTGTTTTTTTTTTTAAACAGCTTTTTTTTCCCCCCTTGATTTTTAATCTCATAGTGTTGTGAGAAAATATGCTTGATATGATTTCAATTTTCCTGAATTTAAGAATTTTTAAATTTTAAATTTGCTCACTTTGTGACCCAACGTGTGATCAGTCCTGGAAATGTTCCATGTATCTTGAAAATGTGTATTCTCCTGCTGTCAGATGAAATGTTCTATAAATATCAAGTCTCTCTGCTTATAATGGATGTGTTAAGACCTGCGTTTCCTCTCATTTTCTGTCCAGATGATCTGTCCATTGATGAAATTGGGGCTTAAGGCCCCCCACTATCCCTGTGTTACTAACAGTTTCTCCTTTAATGCATATTAACATTTGCCTTGTATATTGAGGTTCTCCTATGTTGGGGCATAAATATTCACAATAGTTATATCTTCTTAGACTGATCCCTTGATCATTACGTAGTATCCTTCTTTGTCTCTTATAACAGTCTTTAAGGTCTATTTTGTCTTAGTATTCCTACTGCAGCTTTCTTCTGAATTCCATATGCATGGAATATGTTTTTCCATCCTCTCACTTTCAGTCTGTTTGTATCCCTAGATCTGGAGTGGGAGGTCTCTTATAGATATCGTACTTACAGGTCTTGCTTTTTTATGCATTATCCAGTGTATGCCCTTTGCTTGAAGCATTTAAACACTTAACCTGTTTACATTTAAGATAAGTTTTGATATGTATGTTTCTATCACCGTTTTCTTAATTGTTTTGGGTGTTAAGGAAGTTTTCAGCTATTGATAATCTTTAATTCCTTTATCATTTTTATCACCTCCTTTTCGAACTTGGTGCCTAGCAGACTGGAAAGGCCTGTTTCATTGTTTGTTCTTTCAGGGTATTTTTCCAGTCTCAGTTCAGTTCAGTTCAGTTCAGTCACTCAGTCATGTCCGACTCTTTGCGACCCCATGAACTGCAGCACGCCAGGCCTCCCTGTCCATCACCAACTCCCGGAGTTCACTCAGACTCACGTCCATCGAGTCAGTGATGCCATCCAACCATCTCATCCTCTGCCGTCCCCTTCTCATCCTGCCCCCAATCCCACCCAGGATCAGAGTCTTTTCCAATGAGTCAACTCTTTGCATGAGGTGGCCAAAGTATTGGAGTGTCAGCTTTAGCCTCAGTCCTTCCAAGGACACCCAGGACTGATTTCCTTTGGAATGGACTGGTTGGATCTCGTTGCAGTCCAAGGGACTCTCAAGGGCCTTCTCCAACACCACAGTTCAAAAGCATCAATTCTTCGGCACTCAGCCTTCTTCACAGTCCAACTCTCACATCAATCCATGACCACTGGAAAAACCATAGCCTTGACTATTTAGTTGGAAATAGTTCCTTCACTTTTACTTTTTCTCAAATTTCTCTATCTCTACAAATTCAGGAGCAACAGTTACTGTGGTCCTCAGGGCTGTTTTCATGTGCAGCCATCCCTGTGCAGACTGTATGAGTCCAATATTTTGGGTGCAAGCACTGTTTACAAGTCATGACAGGCATACATCCAAAGGGTGTGCTAGCTGTCATCCTTTTGATAGGGGTATGGCTGGTGTGGTGGTGACAAAAGCCTTGTCTGGAAGTTGTGTCGGGCCTCTTTGATGTGTGGCTGTCACAGACCTGTCAGGGGTGGGGTCTGCTTCCCAGTTGTGTGAGCAGAGGCCCTGAGGGTCAGCTTTGATAAGGGCCTGTTGCTCGTGTGTGTGTTCTGTCCCCAGGAAGGTGAGCACTAATGCAAGTGGGGCCTGTGTGGGCACAGAGAGCCTGTGCCCTGAGTGACCTGCAGGGGTCCTTGGTTCTGCCCAGAAACAGCCCAAATGCTGCGTTCCTTTCTCCATTTTGCTCATACAAGACATAGTGCCAAGCTGGTGCTAGGGCCTGAGGTGTGGCTCTGGGGACTGAGGTGGTTGTGCTGCCTCTTAGAAACTGGGCTGCCTATATGGCAGGACTCTCCCAGGACCTATCTGCTCAGATCCAGCTCCAAGCTGTGGTGTGAGGTAGAGTACTCCATTTGGAAAGGGATGCCAGCATGCTTCACCCTAGGGGCTGTCTGCAGAGTAAATGGGAGTCTGTGATACAGCCGACCACCCAGTGTGTTCACCAACAAAGTGGCTGCTGCTGAACCCACCCCCATGGTTGGAACACTGATAAAGGGCTTACGTACCAGCCCAGCCACACCACGTGCTCACTCACAAAGCCTGCAACCAGAGTTGCTCCCTGCTGAGAGCATGCCTACAATGAGGCTCCTATGACAGAGCTGCGCCGCCTCATGCATGAGCTAACAGTGGCAGTCCAGACAGTTAGCATTAATTTACCTTATTTGAAACTTGATCAAGTCTATTTCTTTACATCCACTATGTTTTCAGTAAAGTCTTAACTATATAAAAGAGTAATTATTTAGGCTAATTATAAGTCATCAAGGGTGTAAAATGTAATAAGATGAAGGAAAGCTTCAATGTTCTTATTTAATCAAAATAGCATAGATTTAAAAAATGCATGTTCTTAATGAATAAATCACAGTTCTCAGTAGGTTTGACAGATGAAGTGTAGGTATACCTTGGTTGTGCATGCCACATATATGTCTTCATTTTCCAAATAAGAAAACAAGCAAGTGACATCCTTGCAATGAAATGTGAAAGAAAACTGTTTCATTTTTTGGATTAAAATCGTGTGTACAATTTTCCTAATCCAGTACTTGCTAGCACATAAAATAAATTTCATAGAACATTGA
Source organism: Aepyceros melampus (assembly GCA_006408695.1). NCBI lineage: Eukaryota > Metazoa > Chordata > Mammalia > Artiodactyla > Bovidae > Aepyceros > Aepyceros melampus. The sequence continues at coordinate 349,361 of SJXQ01009679.1, read as the reverse complement.
AGATAGAAGACCGTTCACAGATGTAATAGGGAAACATTTCAAATTATTTCCACTACCACGCTTTTTTAAACAAATCCTTTATTTACTTATTTGGCTGCATCAGGTCTTAGTCATGGCATGCAGAATCTTAGTTCCCTGCCCAGGGATCAAACCCAGTCCCCTGGCTGGGAAGCCCATTTCTTAACCACTGGACCATAAGGGAACTCCCACCACTCTTTTGTATTGAGGAGAATCCAGCTGCAATAACTCATACTTCATGTTTCTTGGTTATTTTTCTTGGATAAGATTTTTTCTTTATTTTACCAGACATTATAAGGGTCCTTAATGAAGAGAAATACTTTCAGAAAGGAATAGGTTTTTTAATATATACAAGTCACTTTCAGTTTCTCATCTGACATGTAAGTCATTTGGAAGTCATTATTACTATCCTCATAACAAGATAAAAAGCTGAATAAACTAAAATCAACAGCTCTTTTAGTGCTGTTAGAGAATTGATGTCAAAGGCAAACCACTGCCTCCAAATTGGAAACAAATATGAGAAACAGAATCACAGCTTCCTGGAGCAGAAGCTGAAGAGCAGAAACTTCTGCAGGAATCAGAACTGGGGGAGGAAGTTCTAATCCCTAACTGATGAAGTACTGATGAAGTAACTGATGAAGACGCAGTTTCGATTTCTGGGTCAGGAAGATCCCTTGGAGCAGAAGATAGCAACCCACTCCAGTATTCTTGCCTAGGAAATCCCATGGACAGAGGAGCCTAGCGGGCTACAGCCCACAGAGTTGCAAAAAAGTTAAAGATGACTAGCAACTAAACAACAGCAGTGTGCACCCATTTGAGAGATTAAAAAATCCTGGGGGAGATTCAGTGTTAGAGGTACTCACACTTGTTTACGTTTTAACTTCAGGAGCCCTACCATTTCTCACAGTAAAGATCAGAGAAAACTCCTCTCTGCTTTGAGCTGGTGGAGGAGAAAAGTCGCCATTTATCCAGAACAGTCTGTCCTCTCCAACAAGACTTGCCCTCAATAGAGAACACGAATCAGTACTACCTATTACAATAGCTAAAATCCAAGTCACTGATAACCCCAAATGCAGATAAGAATGAGAAGAAATGGGAACTCTCATTCATTGCTGGGGGACTGCCAACTTTGGAAAATAGATTGTCCGTTTCATACAAAACTAAACCTAGTCTTACTGTAAGATCCAGCTGTTGTGTACCTTTGTGTACTTACAAATGAGAACTTCTGTCCACACAACTTACACACTAATGCTTATAAAAACTTTATTCACATTTGCTAAAGCTGAGAAGAAACCAGGATGTCCTTCACAGGTGAATAGATACAGAAACTGTGGTGCATCCATATAAGGAAATGTTATCCAGTGATAATAAGAAATGAGCTAGCAAGTCACAAAAAGAAACAGAAAAGGCTTAAATGGTACATATTGCTAACTGAAAGAAGCCAATCTAAGAAGACTATGTACTTATGACTCCAGTATATCACATTCTGGAAAAGGCATACTGTTAACTCACAATTTATTATTTACACATGTATTTCTCAGTAAAAATACTGAGAAATCCACAGGAAAAAATACTTGTAACTAAAGACTATTTTAATAGACTTCATTTAGAACTATAAAGAAATAATTAACCTGAGGAAGTATATATGTGGAAAAAAAAAAAAATATATATATATGCATTTCATTCTTCCCTAGTTAAAGCCGCAGAGGGAGTAGTAACTGTGATGCATTTTGATGATGTCTGCAGAAAAAGAAAATCCAATTGTGTTTAAATTCAGAGATCGTTCACATACTAATGTAGTTGAGAAGTTATCTATTGTTCAGAAAAATAACAAGGTAAATTTCAGAATTACATTTTACTTTGCAGTTCTTGCCTGCTATTCACTGCTACTTTGGTCAGTGTGAGAATTGGAACAACCAAAAATAACATACAGTATCAATCAGTCCCAAAACCCTCCAAACCTGTTCTACATGCAGCATACGAAATATTTCATTGGCTTGAAACTGACAGACAAGTTTTGAGCAATGTAGAAGAAAAGGAATACACTGTCAGAGTCAACAAAATATTTGATCATCTTTATGTGCAAGCCACATACCAAGGTGAATTTTGTGAATTACATAATCATGGTGACACTCTTTTTAATGTTGGTTTAAAGAAGTCAATATCGTTGATATATAATTGACAGAAAGTGAGTTACGTTTGATTTTCTCTGTGCGTGCCTGTGTGTGTTTGGGGAAAACGGAAATTCACACATGATTTAAATATATTCTACATCATGCTACAAAATAAATCATTTCACTAAATAAAAATTGTTTATCTATTTCAAGGTAGTGGGCAACACTTCCTGTTTGTCAACTCATCTGGCCCCAAAGAAGGATACACTGCAAGAATCACCACTTCCCAATACTTTCCAGCAAGCCTCGGAATGTGTGCTGTTCGGTTCTGGTTCTACATGGTTGATCCCAGGAGCACAGGAGTCTTAAAGGACAAAGGGAAGACAGAGATTTGTCTTTCACTGACATATTCAGAGCACGTGTTTAAACATTTCTCTCTTTTTTTGGTAGCCAGACAACACCAGTCCTGATTCTATTAATTTCTCATTTCTTTCTGGGGCAATGGGACTTTGGCAAGCAGTTCTGTCATTCATCTTAATCTCATTCAAGATTTATCTCATTCATGGCTGCCACCTGAACTCAATTATGGTGCATGCTATTTAAAAGATTATCTACAGATGAAAGATTATGGGCAGATTCTACATGTATCTTCTAATAACAACTTAGATAGGAACAATAAAGAAATGCGACAAGAGGGATAGTAATGGAAAGGATTCTCTTCCCCAAAGTAAAAGCAAAGCACACTTAAGATTATAGGTATATTATCAGCTCACACTGAAAGCAATGTGCCTGCTTTATTTTTAACTAATTGAATACAAGAATCTACACCAAATGCTAATGTCTTTAAGTAAACAAGTTGTTACATCTATACTTCATATATGAAAGATCAATAAATGAAATTTTCACTTGTTAGGAGCCAATTTTGAAATCTTAATTTCTAATGAAAAGATTGTGTATCAGAACACAAAATGTAGTGATATTGCCTTGAAATTATGCAGTCATTTGTTGTTGGGATAAATATACAATTTGGAATTTTTGTCATTATCTCAAACATTGTCCCTTATAAATAATAACAGCTATTATTAAGTGATTCCTATCTTTCTGGCTATTTATTTTAACTTTATATGTGTTAGCAGTTTTAATTCTCACATTGACCTAAAGAGGTAGTGTTTAGCTTTCCCAAAATTTTCAGTAAAGAAACTGAACTCAAAGTGGCTTAATAACTTTTCCATGATTACACAATTGACCAGAAATCTGATTTCAAAAATCTGACAGCATTGTTGTTCATGTTTTCTGCATTACTCAGAGATATCTAAGGAGAAATATGAAGGAAAGAGAGAAATAATAAAAGGCCTTATCAATTCTAGCCATTACTGGGAAAGCAAGCTCTTATCAGTAAAAATAAAAGCATGCAAGAGAGTGGAAAATCTGTTTTCCTCAAGAGAAACCAGTCAAAACAACAAAGAAAGAGATTCATTTTTACCAGTTTAGATACATGTATTTTGTACATCATGAAAAAATGTTTGATTTTTTTTTTGTTTTTACATGTAGTATATAAATATTCAGTAGATTAGCCTTTTGCTTATGCTAAATTTTATCCTAAACACTGATCTTAAAAAGACTCTATAATATGTTGTTTTCACTGATATTTTAAAACATAGATACTGCAATTGAAGAGGACAGTAGTCAGTGGTTATTTGTTTCACACAGAAGCAAATATGAAATGGAAACCTTTCAACAGAACGCACAGAGATTTCAATCACTTTCTAACAAAATATTGCTTTCTTGATTCAAAACTAACATTTATATATCCTTTAGCTATTCACCAGCTGGTCAGTCAGTGCTACAGGCTGAATGTTTTTGTCTCCCCAAATTCACTTGTTAAATCCTAACGATGACAGTCAGCTAGTTGAGTTACCTAGTTAAACAGCCCACTGTTTTTAGCCATGCTTCTGCAAACAGTCTTTGAAATGAAAATGGTGGTCTCAAGTCATGATTTCTGATAGCTTGCTTAAAATAGTGATTATAAGCTTTTTCTAACTGGAGGGCAGCCGTTAAGTGTACCGTTGCCTTTATACTCTCAGCTGTCTTCAGAGAGGTCTACTGGACAGAATAGTGGAGGGGAATTGCAGTAAGGCTGACATGCAGGTTTTGTAGAGAAAGTGCCCTCCTCAACACCAGATTGTCTTGGTAGGTTTGACTGTTCCTATGGCTTTTTACCGCCTCCACAGCGGACCCAAGCGGAACCGATTATAGTCACTTCCAGGATTTGATGCGATATTTACAAGAGGCTTTCTCTGTCTTCTGTGTTGCAAGTCACTGGCTAGAGGTGAGGTGAGGTGAAGTCGCTCAGTCGTGTCCGACTCTTTGCGACCCCGTGGACTGTAATGTACTAGGCTTCTCTGTCCATGGGATTTCCAGGCAAGAATACTGGAGTGGATTGCCATTTCCTTCTCCAGGGGATCTTCCCGACCCAGGGATGCAACCCGGGTCTCCCGCATTGGAGGCAGACGCTTTAACCTCTGAGCCACTGGCTAGAAGTAGACTAAATTTGGGGCTCTTGGAGACCATCTTTCCCGATATGGGGAAAGAGATTGTCTCAGAAAGAAGCTAGCACACAGAGGAATTCGGGGACCAAAAGAAGAAAGACAGAACTGTTTCTGTTTAAATCCTGGAGCCTGCTTTACCTGAGTCAGTAAAATTCTCTTTGTTACTTGCTATTGGAAAATTCCTGTTACAGAAACCCAGGGAGAAACTGTTTTTGTAATGTATCCTCATGTCTCTGATGGATCACAGTAACTGTGGCAAGTCTGTTTCTCAACTATTGCTTTTAATCTTGAGTTATTCTCAGTCTGAAAAACTCCCTGAGTATTCAATATTTTTATATTATGTGAACGAATCAGTGAAGTGGAAACCCATTCTTTCCACTCTTTTAAAGTGAGACTTTGCAGCTGCATGCTATTCTTTCACAGGCAACTGTTTTTCTTTTTTGTAATCTCTAATTTGAGTATAACAGTGTCGCATTTTATAAAATTTCCTTGGCAGATGTATTTCAGCTGGTGTGTTGCCTTAGAAAGAATCATCTGTAGTCACAGTAGTGACAAGACTGATGGACAGCTAGCTTCTTACAAAGGGTCTGAAAACCCACCTTTGTGAATATATTGTCTAAAGTAACCAAAATAATATTATCTAGATTTATGGTGAGGAAGAACTTCTTCTTTTTAATATTAAAAAAATTTGAGACTATAATAAATGATAATATGTACTGAGGCATGATGTGCATAAATAGATATTCACTGCTATCAGCATGCAATTATAAAGAGCATTTTGGAAATTAAAAGCTTTATAATTTTTATATTATTTACCAAAATATTCCACATCTATAAATATAAGGAAATAAAGATAGATATGCATGATGTTTTATTTATAAGTGTCTTCTCTCACTGTTGTTTATAAAAAGGAATATTTGAAACCACCTGAATGTCAAATATTAAGAATTGGTGAAATATGGTTACATTTACTCTTACAGTGAAATACTGTGGAGAAGTTAATTCTGTAAATGAATAATTGATAATAAAGAGAAGCAGTTGTGATTCATTAATAACCAAAGTAACCAAATTAATAAATATGTATTCTAGAATGTAATATAAAAATATATCTAATTTCACATATTTTAATATGGGACTACCTATTCCTTAATCTATATAAATAAGTATATATATGTATGTATATATATATATGTGAAAAAAATATATGGAAGGATATACACTAAAATGAAAAGAGTAATTATCTTTAGACGGTGAAATGAAAATATTCTTTTCATTTCTTTTACTCTTATTTATTTTATAATTTTTCTATATTAAGCATATGATGCCTTTCTAGTAAGAAAAATATATACAAGGGTCTTTCTAAAGGATCTTCACCTTTGAAAATGTTGAAAGACACAGCCTAAGGATATCCATAAACAGGTCACTTCTTGAGTTAATAAAGAGCAAATGTGGCTCTGGAGCACTTGGTAGATTATAAACCACCTCTTAGATTGATAACGTAAATTCTTTCAAAAGGATATGTCAAAGAAAATATCTAAAGTGAAGTTCCACACTAAAGTGTCTATGAGGCCCTAAAAATAACCTGGCATTCCTTAAAGAGATCAAATAGCAGATTGTGCTAGAATGGTTTCTTGTCAGCACAAATCTGAAATTGTATTGAGTGTTATGGATCTCTTGCCTTTCTGTGCTCTGTTCTGAATCTCAGAGAACAACATTTCCCAGACTCCTTTGCTGCTGCATTCCTGAATAAGTTTGACCAAAGGAAGATACTGGCCAAAAATCAGGGCAGGAAGAGGAGACAAGCCTTCCCCCTCTTTCTCTCTTCTCTTTTTCTGTTCATTTGTGTCTCTATTTCTCTAGCTGATTCTGTACTGCATCTCATCTGTGACTCAGTTTCCCCAGAAGGCCTTGCTCCCGATTCAACTCCCACCAAGGATATTGACAAATGCCATCTTCTTCCAGCTACTCAACTTGGCTACTCCCTCCCTTTGACTTCAGGTTTCAGAGGAGAAACTTCTTCCTGCACATGCTAATCTATAGGTTGCCTCATAATTTCCCTGGTGATTTCTCATCTCTTCCATAAACTTAGTACCTATTACCTATATTAAAGTTCCTCTATTTGAAATATATTAGTTTCTGTTTCCCAACTCAGCCCTGTCTAGGTACCTACCTCAAAGAAAACACAAATCTTTCAAAGACATTAACTAATAAAACAGTGAACTGTGAATGAGCACCAATTTAAATTTGTCATCTTTACATTAACTTCTTAAAAACTTACTGTCTAGTAGAGGAAGACAGAAAACAAATTGAAAAAAAAAACACTAATATGAAAACTCTGTTTGTGATATAATACTATGGACCAAATTAAACTGTTTCCTATAATACTTAATTACTCATGGTCTGCTGAGAAAGTTATTTTATATTGAATAGTAAGAAAGTCTCTCTGAGAAATATGAGCTTTGAATTTAGACTTGAAAAACTAGAAAGATCCATTCTTGTCAATAACTGTAGTAAGAATGTTCTAGGTAGAAGAAATAAACTAAGGGAAAAGCTTAAAAGTAGAAGATGTTTGAAGGCCACTGTAGTGGAACAAAATAAGCAAGAGAAAGAGAGAAATGCTCAGAGATAGGTAGGAACCAGCTCCTTCAGGACCTTGCAGAGATGATAAGGAAATTAGATTTTATTCTAAGAATCATGGAAAGCCATTGGAGAGTCTTAGTCAGCTTGAGCTACTGTAACAAATTACCATGAAGTGGGTGGATCAAACAACAGAAGTTTCCTTCTCACAGCTCTGGAAGCTGAGAAGTTCAGGATCAAGGTATGGGCCAATTTGGTTCCTCTTGTGGACCCACTTCCTGGTTTGTAGATAACTGGCTCTCACTGTGTGCTCAACTGGTGGATAGAAATCATCTTTTTTGGGTCTCTACTTAAAAGACACTGATCTAATCCACAGGACCCCACGCTCATGAGCTAATTACCTTCCAAAGACCCCAACCTCCCCAAATCAAAACATTGAGAATTTGGGCTTCAACTTATGAATCTGAGGGGATATATTCAGCCCATAGCCAAGAGTATTAAACTGAGGGATAATAACATCTTCTTTGAAAATTTAGAAGATACGCTGTGTGGAAAAGGGATAGGACCTAGGGGTAGGAGGAAGAAATCAGAAGTGGATGTGAAACAGGAGGACAAGTTAGATGATTTCCAGGGCTCCCCAGCTGATTTAAAGTGGAGTGTGAGAATAAATTGGAAAACAATTGCTACAAATAATGAACAAGCCTGAGTTCCTCATTGACATATTAAGATTATCTTCTAAATAAAACACACTTTAATTTTATTAGTATGTTAGTGAAGGGCATCATATAAAATTAGTTTAATCAAAATGTTATACAGTTGATGAGATCAAGGTGAAATTCAATTATTATATCTCCCAAGCCAAATAATTCACATCTATCCATCCTACAAAGTAGAAAGCTGCATGATGAAAGAAATGTTTTATAGAAACTAGAAAGCCTGATACTAAATGTATAATATTCAGGATAGTGAATGAATAATATTCAGAATAATAAGGTGTCTATTCAGGCTTCAATATCCTCTGATTCACAGGCTCATGATTTATGGAGCAATGCTAATACATACTTTATTTTCTAGGTCAGTTTCTTTCTTTCAATTACCTACCTACATATAAAATTAAAAGCACTCTTTAAAATGGTGCTGGTCGTTTTCTGATACATATTGCCAAAAAAGTCCTAAGTGAAACCAAATTAATTTCCCATGAGATTATTTAGTTTCAGTAGTCCAGCTCCTAGTTTTTGACTTGTCCTGATATTTAATGCTAGCTCAGGTGAATTATTTAATATCTGTGAAAAGAGGTAAAGTTTGGCACAGGACAAGAGGATTTCCCTACAAATAACTAATAGCTCTTTATTCCTCTAGACTCATTTTTAAAAGACACAAAAGGAAGTGAACTTTTATAATTAATACTTTTCAAAATGCTCTTTGTAATTTATAGAAGCATTTCTTTGTTCAAAGAAGAAAAATGTACTATTTCCTAAAACTTCTTTCAGTGATAACAGATGAGTTAATATATCTAAAGGGGCTTCCCAGAAGCTAATTGTTCATATATCAGAACAGTTAGCCTATGAGGTTGAAGTGAGTTTTATTTTAAAGTTGAGTTTTAGGCAGCCCAGTGGTTAAGGTGAAACTTCACCTTCTACTACAGGGTATGGGTTCAATCCTTGGTTGAGGAGCTAAGATTTCACATCCCTCATCACCAAGTAACCAAAAAACAGAACCAACAGAAACAATATTGTACTGAATTCGATAAAGACTTTAAAAATTATCCACATTAAAAAAAAAATCTTAAACAAAATAAAGTTGAGTTTTAGAGCTAAATGATTTCTGCAAAATGTATGGAATTCAACATGTAAATCTTCTGTTCAGGAAACCATTATTGCCATGGCCTTATGCTTGTAAATTTTGCTGTGTTTTGTTTTAATGTGATATTTAGAAAAATAGTAAGAGCAGTGTGAAAAAAATGAAAAAAATGTAAGATGGTTACTATATGCTATACACTGAAGTCCTTTACATTGACCTAATCTACCAGACCACCTGACCTGCCTCTTGAGAAACCTATATGCAGGTTAGGAAGCAACAGGTAAAACTGGACATGGAACAACAGACTGGTTCCAAATAGGAAAAGGAGTATGTCAAGGCTGTATATTGTCATCCTGCTTATTTAACTTATATGCAGAGTACATCATGAGAAATGCTGGTTTGGAAGAAGTACAAGCTGGAATCAAGATTGCTGGGAGAAATATCAATAACTTCAGATATGCAGATGATACTACCCTTATGACAGAAACTGAAGAAGAACTAAAGAACCTCTTGATGAAAGTGAGAGTGAAAAATTTGGCTTAAAGCTCAACATTCAGAAAATTAAGATCATGGCATCTGGTCCCATCACTTCATGGGAAAAGGTGGGGAAACAATGGAAACAGTGTCAGACTTTATTTTTCTGGGCTCCCAAATCACTGCAGATGGTGACTGCAGCCATGAAATTAAAAGACGCTTACTCCTTGGAAGAAAAGTTATGACCAACCTAGATAGCAAATACAAAAGCAGAGACATTACTTTGCCAACAAAGGTCCATCTAGTCAAGGCTATGGTTTTTCCAGTGGTCATGTATGGATGTGAGAGTTGGACTGTGAAGAAAATTGAGCACCTAAGAATTGATGCTTTTTAACTGTGGTGTTGGAAAATACTCTTGAGAGTCCCTTGGACTGCAAGGAGATCCAACCAGTCCATCCTGAAGGAGATCAGTCCTGGGTGTTCATTGGAAGGACTGATGTTGAAGCTGAAACTCCAATACTTTGGCCACCTGATGTGAAGAACTGATTCATTGGAAAAGACCCTGATGCTGGGAGGGATTGGGGGCAGGAGAAGAAGGGGACGACAGAGGATGAGATGGCTGGATGGCATCACTGACTCAATGGATATGAGTCTGAGTGAACTCTTGGAGTTGGTGATGGACAGGGAGCCCTGGCGTGCTGCAATTCATTGGGTCACAGAGTTGGAAATGACTGAGCGACTGAACTGAACTGAATCCTCAACCATCCAGCGAGGAACATAATGACATTATCTACATTTTAACTGTTGAGTAAAGTGAGATAGAAAAAGCCTCAGGAATTTGTTCAAGGTCACAGTACTATTTAAGAGATGGCAGGCCATGATATTCCCATACCCACTGGCTCCAACCTATGCTTTTAATTAAAATGCTTTACTGCCTCCCAGAACTAGATGGGTTTTATGACATATTTTATTTTTCATACTTTATTGTTCAAAGTCATCCTTTATTCTCTCCAATAATTATTGAAATCTGGTCTTTATAAGATACTTTCCGTGTTTTATATTCTGCATGTTGTGGTTTTCAATATAAATTTGATTTGAATTACTAATGTAATTTGACAAAGGTAAAAGAGGAGTGTGAAAAAGCTGGCTAAAACTCAACATTCTAAAGATGAAGATCATGGCATCTGATCATGGCATCACTTCATGGCAAATAGATGGGGAAAAAGTGAAACAGAGACAGATTTTATTTTCTTGGGCTCCAAAAATCACTGCAGATGGTGACTGCAGCCATGAAATTAAAAGACACTTGCTCCTTCAAAGAAAAGCTATGACCAACCTAGACAGTATATTAAAAAGCAAAGACATCATTTTGCCATAAAAGGTCCATATAGTTAAAGCTATGGTTTTCCCAGTAGTCATGTACAAATGTGAGTGTTGAACCATGAAGAAGGCTGAGCACCAAAGAACTGATGCTTTCGAACTATGGTGTTGGAAAAGACTCCTGAGAGTTCCTTGGATAGCAAAGAAGTCAAACCAGTCTATACTAAAGGAAATCAACCCTGAATATTCATTGGAAGGACTGATGCAGAAACTGAAGCTCCAGTACTTTGGCCACCTGATGTGAAGAGCTAGCCAACTCACTGGAAAGACCCTGATGCTGGAAAGATTGAGGAGAAGGGAGAGATAGAGGATGAGACCATTGGATGGAATCACTGACTCAATGGACATGAGTTTAAGCAAACTCCAGGAAAAAGTGAAGGACAAGGAAGCCTGGTGTACCACAGTTCATGGGATCACAAAGTGTTAGACATGACTGAACGACTGAACAACAACAACCAGTGTAACAGAAAAAAACAAAACAAAAAAAAAATTGGTGTAACAGTTATTTAAATCATTCTCCTAAACATGGCACCCTCAATGTATAGTGTGTGTTTGGTGTTGGGGCCGGGGGGTGCTATCAGTATTCTTTTATTCTATAATTGCCCCTGTGACATAAGATTTAATCCTTTTGTTTTGCTGCTTTTGAAGGTTAACTTTTTTTTAAATTGATTTTTATTTTTTGGTTTGTTTTGCTTTACAATACTGTATTCGTTTGCTATACATCGACATGAATCAGCCACGAGTGTACATGAACTCCCAATCCCGACCCCCACCTCCTCCCTCCCGCCCCATTTAATCATCCTAGTCCATATTACAATCTAATCCTTCACTGTGTCAGCTGCTCATTATTTAAAGCAGCTGAAGTCAACCCCCTCCTCATTAAAGAACCTCATAGGTTTTTAAATACAATGAAATATTTATTTCTTTCTATTATGGTCAATTCAGTTCAGTTCAGTCTCTTAGTGGTGTCCTACAATTTGTGACCACATGGACTGCAACATGTCCAACACCAACTCCCAGAGCTTGATCAAACTCATGTCCATCAGGTCAGTGAGGCCATCCAGCCATCTCATCTTCTGTCATCTCCTTCTCCTCCTTCCTTCAATATTTCCCAGCATCATGGTCTTTTTTTAAATTAATTTTTATATTTTACTTTGTTTTGCTTTACAATACTGTATTCATTTTGCTATACATTGACATGAATCAGCCACGAGTGTATATGAACTCCCAATCCCGACCCCCACCTACCCCCTCCCGCCCCACACCTTCTCTCTGGATTATCCCCCTGCATCAGTCCCAAGCATCCTGCATCCTGCATCAAACCTAGACTGGTGATTCGTTTCACTTATGATATCATACATGATACATTGCCACTCTGCCAACTCATCCCACCCTCTCCCTCTCCCACAGAGTCCAAAAGGCCATTCTATACATCTGTGTCTCTTTTGGGTCTTGCGTACAGGTTTATCATTACCATCATTCTAAATTCCATATATCTTAGGTTACTGATATTTCTCCCAGCAATCTTGATTCTAGCTTGTGTTTCTTCCAGTCCAGTGTTTCTCATGATGTATTATGCATATACATTAAATAAGCAGGGTGACAATATACAGCCTTGACGTACTCCTTTTCCTATTTGGAACCAGTCTGTTGTTCCATGTCCAGTTCTAACTGTTGCTTCCTGACCTGCATACAGATTTCTCAAGAGGCAGGTTAGGTGGTCTGGTATTCCCATCTCTTTCACAGTTTTCCACAGTTTATTGTGATCCACACAGTCAAAGGCTTTGGCATATTCATCATCTTTTCAGCCTCTCCATCTCAATTTCATCCTTTCCAATGGCTCTTATATACTCTCATCATGTCTTAAAAGCAAGACGTATATAAGATTAAACAACTCTCCCTCGTTTCGCATATTTCTCTCCTTGTCATACATTGCTCAACATTGGAGCTCTCTTCACTAATTATTTTGACATCCTGGCACCGTATTCCTTTTTCAACCTACTTTAGTTTGGCTTCTGATCCATCATTCTGCCAAAATGGCCTCCATATTACTCCATCTAATGCTCATTTTTTCAGTCATCTTATCTGACGTTTCTTCATACACCTATGTTTTTCCATTTTTCATAGAAGTACTCCCTTCCCTTGTCTTCTGTGACATGAAAATCTCCTAATTTTCCTTTCTTTCCCTCCTTGGTTGTGTTTTGAAGACTCTTTTGTCGTCTAAGCCTTCAAGGCTTAAGCATTAAATATTGACTTCCTCAAGTATCAATACTGAATCCCTTCTTTATCTAAACTCCTTTCTTTATCATACCCTTCTTTTCATGTCCATGGTGTCAATGGCATCGTCAATACCATAGACATGAGTTTGAGCAAACTCTGGGATATAGTGAAGACATGAAAGCCTGGTGTGCTGCAGTCCATGGGGTCACAAAAAGTTGTTAGCATCTGAATAACAACAATCTAGATACCTGGGTGATTCAATTCACTTTCTATCTTTAATGACCATCCATATATCCACCTATCAATGTACATCCCAGTGCAGCCCTGTCTTATAAGCACCAGTGGTTTATAGTTATTACCATAGACTGATCTCTCAGAGGTGCCTGTCTCTAGAAATCCTATATAAGTTCTCCAAAATCCTTCTCAATCTTGCTGTACCTCCACCTAACTCAGTAAATGGCCACACCATTTACTGAAATGTTCACCTTAGACATCTGAGCAGTGTCTTGAAGTCATCTGTAGCTCACCTCCTATAATGAATAAGCAACCATGTGTTGTTGACTTAAATGTCTGGATATTTCTCTGCTGCTGCTGCTAAGTCACTTCAGTCGTGTCCAACTCTGTGTGCCCCATAGATGGCAGCCCAACAGGCTCCCTCGTCCCCGGTATTCTCCAGGCAAGAACACTGGAGTGGGTTGCCATTTTCTTCTCCAATTCATGAAAGTGAAAAGTGAAAGTGAAGTAGCTCAGTTGTGTCCGACTCTTAGCGACCCCATGGGCTGCAGCCTACCAGGCTTCTCTATCCATGGGATTTTCCAGGCAAGAGTACTGGAGTGGAATTTCTCTAATCCACCACTATTGCTTCATCTCTTTCATCACCATTCTAATTCAGGCCAACAGCATATTGGACTATTCGATATTCACCTATTGTCTTCTCACATTTTCCCCGGTCCCCTTTCTGTCTACTTTCAACATGATAGCTAAACAATATTTAAAACCTGCAATCAAAACTCTGATTATATTTCTCTCTGCAACCAAAAAGCTTGAATAATTTTCACAGTCTAAGGAATAAGTCCATAATTTTTAGTGAGACTTCAATGCCTGCATGGTCTGCTCCTGGACTCCACTTCAACCTCAACTAGTATTATTCTGCTCCTTTCTCATCTTTCTTCCTGTTGTTTGCATGCACAGAGAATTTTCCTAATGTTCAGTTTGTTGAATTTTTCACCGACCTTTTATATGATCTTTACTCCATCACATCTTCTGTCTTATATCTCTACTTCTTTCAGACTTCAGTTTAAGTGCAGTTCTCCAAGATAGGTTCTGAGCCCCCAGTCTAATTAGCCCCCTGCCGACTGTATACTTAGTTTTTTCTTAGCATTTCTCACAACTTTATCTTACATACAGTTTATCTTCTATACCTGGTTCAGTTCAGTTCAGTTCAGTCGCTCAGTCGTGTCCGACTCCTTGTGACCCCATGAATCGCAGCACGCCAGGCCTCCCTGTCCATCACCATCTCCCAGAGTTCACTCAGAGTTGCATCCATCAAGTCAGTGATGCCATCCAGCCATCTCATCCTCTGTCGTCCCCTTCTTCGCCTGCCCCCAATCCCTCCCAGCATCAGGGTCTTTTCCAATGAGTCAACTCTTCGCATGAGGTGGCCAAAGTACTGGAGTTTCAGCTTTAGCATCATTCCTTCCAAAGAAATCTCAAGGCTGATCTCCTTCAGAATGGACTGGTCAGAATGGACTGGTTGGATCTCCTTGCAGTCCAACGGACTCTCAAGAGTCTTCTCCAACACCACAGTTCAAAAGCATCAATTCTTCGGCACTCAGCCTTCTTCACAGTCCAACTCTCACATCCATACATGACCACAGGAAAAACCATAGCCTTGACTAGACGGACCTTAGTCAGCAAAGTAATGTCTCTGCTTTTGAATATGCTATCTAGATTGGTCATAACTTTCCTTCCAAGGAGTAAGTGTTTTTGATTGCATGGCTGGTATTGGTCTATAAATACATGCTTAGTGGAAAGAGGAACATAAACAATCTTTTACAAAGCATTTATATAAATATTTCCTCTCAGGTCTGATAAAAGTGATAAGTCCACCAAATTAAGCTCCTTGTTCTATTTCTGCATAAGAAAGCTGTGGTACATATACACAATGGAGTATTACTCAGCTATTAAAAAGAATACATTTGAATCAGTTCTAATGAGGTGGATGACACTGGAGCCGATTATACAGAGTGAAGTAAGCCAGAAAGAAAAACACCAATACAGTATACTTACACATATATATGGAATTTAGAATGATGGTAATGATAAACCTGTACGCAAGACAGCAAAAGAGACACAGATGTATAGAACGGCCTTTTGGACTCTGTAGGAGAGGGAGAGGGTGGGATGGGTTGGCAGAGTGGCAGTGTAACATGTGTGATATCATAAGTGAAATGAATCGCCAGTCCAGGTTTGATGCAGGATGCAGGATGCTTGGGACTGATGCACGGGGATAATCCAGAGAGAGGGTGTGNCCAAATGTTCACAAGGAATGATTAAAGTATGTTGTCAGCTCTTTCTGCTATATCATAGGACCTCTCAGAGATTCAGAAGAGAGAACATGGAATGAAATAGAAGGTTATGTGGAGAATGAGAGAGTTGCACTGGAGATAAGGGAGACACAGATGTATGGAAAGGCCTTTTGGACTCTGTGGGAGAGGGAGAGGGTGGGATGAGTTGGCAGAGTGGCAGTGTAACATGTATGATGTCATAAGTGAAACGAATCGCCAGTCTAGGTTCGATGCAGGATGCAGGATGCTTGGGACTGATGCATGGGGATAACCCAGAGAGATGGTGTGGGGCGGGAGGGGGGAGGTGGGGGTCGGGATTGGGAGTTCATGTACAATTGTGGCTGATTCATGTCGATGTGTAGCAAAACGAATACAGTATTGTAAAGCAAAACAAACTAAAAAAATAAAAATTAATTAAAAAAAAAAGCTAATGCTATATATAGTATGAAAGTGAAAACATTAGTCACCAAGTTCTGTCTGACTCTTTTGCCACCCCATGTCTTCCAGGTCCCTCTGTTCATGGAATTCTCCAGGCCAGAATACTCGAGTGGGTTGCCATTCCTTTCTCCAGAGGATGTTTCTGACCCAGGGACCAAACCCAGGTTTCCCACATTGCAGGCACAGTCTTTCCCATCTGAGCTACCAAGGAAGCCCCATATATAGTATGACTAATATTAAAAATTAGCAATTGTAGTAGTGATATATATGATTTAGACATACAGTTGTAGAAGGTAAAATTTAATATATATCTTCTAGCATCAATTTTAAAAATTTAAATTAGCTAAAAATATTGAAATTTACACATGAAGTTAATAAACCTCAGAAAGTTCAGGATAGATATTAAAATATTTCTATTGATGAGATTCCAGATAATTTTTATTCTGTCCTTTCTGCTTTTGGTTTATTTGGACTGTTTATTTTTATTTCCAAATCAGCATATATGATATTAAACATTTCTAGAAATACAGTAGAAGTTCAATATATTTACAAAATACAGGCTTTATTTTTCAGCTCACTGGTAATTTTTCAACATTATTTTTTACTTTATTCCCAGTGACTTCCCATTCTATGATTCTGGAAGTTCTCTCTTCCTTGCCTTCTGTGACATGGCAATCTCCTTGTTGTCCTTTTTTCCCTCTTTGTAGACCCTTTTACAGTCTAATCTTTCTTTGCCCATGCTGTAAATACTAGAGCTTTTCAAAGTCATTTCTAGGCTACTTTGTAATTTTGAGAATACTCAAAATGCTGCTGCATGCACCCAAATGAATATTAAACCAGTAGGAAGTTTCATTACGACAAGAAGCTTACTTGTTTCATTTTTGAATTTCCCCTTTTTCTAATTATAATTCTTTCTGCCTAGTCAGTGCTTAAATTTACTGACTTATGTCAGCAGCTTATGTGTAGTGTAAATGTTTGGCTGCCATGGAAGTAAGGGTAAGGTTGCCTCACATTTTCAGACCACTATAACATCACCTGGACCCACTATTTTTAGATTTCAATTTGTATGAGTGTGTCTTTAGTATGGTAATCACAGTAACCTAGTCCTTTAAGCAAAAGTCTTGTTGAAGATGAATTTCCCTCATGAAAAATGAATATACTCTTTGCTTTTTAGTGGTTAAATTCTTAAATTTTGGAAATAGAAATCATGATAAATATAGCTGATTTGGATGAATTATTTTTAACAGGTTTTTTAAATTAGATGTTGGCAATTAAAGTGAAACCATTAATTATATTTATAAAAATATATCTAGATTTTTTAGAGGTATTAAACTATAAATAATATTCAAATTACATAAGTAGGTCACTAGTTCTCATTTTTAATTTGGGAACAAAGTATTACTTTAATTGTATTCAGTTTTTTTTACAATGTACATTTCTGACACAAATTTAAAACTATTTGATAGTCTATTAGCTTTTAAAGTGTTTTTCTTATAATCATCACAGTGAGATAAAGAACGTTTATGAAATTTTAATTCTTAACTACTTCAAGACTATATAGCAAATAAGTATTTATAAACAAATTGCTTTTTCACTGATAAATAATTTGAATGAAAATATTTACATTGAAAATGTATAATCATTCAATATGAATGACTTCATCTTTTATATATTTTTGTATATTCCAGAAATTATACCAGAAATCAAAGGATTAAATGGAATGATAGAATGGTTTCAAATTGTGTGTTTATGAAGCTCTTTAAAAATACTTCACCAACTATTGAAAGTTCTGGAAGTTATAATAGCAACAGTTTCTACAATTTTCTCCTTTTCCTTGGTGAACTATAAATATTCTTAAAGAATATAATTTTTACAAACAAATGCTAAATCTCATTTTTAGAATGCCTTAAAATTTCTTCTGACACATTATTTTCTGAGCATGTAATTATTATACATTATAGATTGTTTCATCTGATCTAGAAACTTTATTTTCTATAAGTATTTATATCTATCTAAATAAGTCCAATTATTCTTTTTGTTGAAATATGTTACCGAGAATTAGCAAATAAATAAACCCCTTTTAATAAACTAGATTTATATTTGGCAATTAAGACATATAATTTAGCAAAAAAAATAAATAAATGTAGAGGAAACAGCTATGACTTTCTTTTGGCTTCTTTTGCTGTTCTTCCTGTACTTACGAATGACGGTTCAGACGGCTCATTTAAACATTGCTTAAAATCTTAATTGCTCACAGATCACTTTTAAAAGAAACCCTTGACTAATGGGAGGTCTAGAGTTACTTTATACACCTGGAAAACATGAACTGCATTAGAGCTTACCATTTTGTCAGGAGGTCTGATCCCTTGACAGAAATTTTTTGCCAGCAACTTGATACAGCTTCTGATCCAGTGCTGTGCTGCTGACCATAGTTAGTGCAGTCTCATTTGCATATCATGTCACCAAGATTAATAATTCAAAAGTTCAGGAAAAATGTCAAACCTCCAAGTCAGCTGTTCATGTAAGGAACTTCCTGAGAAGTTGAGACATAAACTTATTATTCATTTCATGGAAAACACATTTCACAATAGATTTTCAAAAGGTTACTGTTGAAATTATTCATTTCACTAGCAAAACAACAGAGAAGCACTCATTATTTCCATGTTTATTTGCTTATTTAAATAATAAGAAAATGTAAGCACTGTATGTTCAGTTTACAACTGCCTCTGCTTTTTCTCCAGTTTTCAAATTTACAAATTTTGGTGAATTCTGTATCAGGCATATAATAACTAAACAACTGTTATCAACAAGTTTGAGGGAAATATAAAATTGAAAATTTGAAGGCAAATCTGGATATAGTTGTCAGAGTACTAACAAAAGGGATACTAGAGTTTTAGGCATTTTCATTTTATTTTCAGTGGTTAAAAACAAGAGACACACACACACACACAAAATACATCAGGTGGCCAAGGATTAGGGAGAAAGGTGACAGCTAAGTAAGATAACCTCAGTAGAAGGCAATTTACACATCCCAAGCAATGCTCTGCATAGCACCTGGAAACATATAACCACCATTTCAAACAGGAAACACACCTGGCCTTTTCTGAGGATTATATTAGATTTATACTCCAGCAAACACTCAGTCTGCTTTATTTGAAGCCTAGTGATGATGCTGAGAAAGATCCTAAATTGCGCAGGCAATAGTCATTTAATTTGAATGCCTTGGAAATTTAATGTTGAATTGGCAGTGACAGGCAAAAGCCCCCAAAGAAACTATTGCATCAAGTCCTCCTAGCCACGTTCTGATATATAAGAGCCCCAAACTCAGAAACCTAAAAAATAAAATTTATAAATAAATACATATACATAAGTATGACTTCCCTGGTGGCTTGGATGGTAAAGAATCTGCCTGCAATGCAGGAGACCCAGATTCAATCCTTGGGTCAGAAAGATCTCCTGAAAAAGGGAATGGCTATCCACTCAAGTATTCTTGCCCAGAAAATTTCATGGACAGAGAAGCCTGGTGGGCTACAGTCCATGGGGTTGCAAAGAGTTGAGCACAAATGAGTGTCTAATGCAAACATACATTATATACTTAACAATATATGATACACTGAAATACAAATGTATTCATACATGAAATGTATGTATATTAATATGAAATACTGTCTCTATAATTTGTTGAATTCTTGTGATATGCCAGGTATTACACTAAGCACCTTTTTGTATTGAATACTTATGAAAATCCTCTGAGATTTTTTACTATTTCTAAAATTTTCTCACTTTACAGATTAAAAAACGCTGAGGCTTAGAGAGATTAATTAACGTTCTCAAGGTCACAGAGTCAGTAAGGACAGGGATCTGACTTTAAACATATATATTTTAATTCTAAACACACCTACTCTGATTCTTAATTGCCTCCAAGATAGAGTGATGATACTTTTGATGGACACCACAGATTAAATCAAAAATCGAAAATTAATGCAACTATTTTTTCAGAAATTCAACTCTCTTTTACTTTTAAAAGAAAGGCTAAAAATATCATTTTCTGTCTACAATTTTAAAAGGATGAAAAGCAAAGCATTTGAATGACCCATACCAGGCTTACTAATTTTATACAAATTAGCATAGACCCCCTCTATGGTACATGGACACATTTCACAGGTTTCTGCCATCATTCTGAGGGGATGCAGGGCAATTCCTTCTTTGTGGGATGGTGGGCGTTCCCCAGAGCTTCCTCTTTCTTGTTCCCACATCCTGACCGCCATCTCACTCTGGACAGTTAAGATGAAAAATGGTCTTCACTTCTCCTTTCTCATAGCACCAGTAATCGTTACTGGTAGCCTTGCTTCCCTCCCAAATTTTACTTCACCAAAGGTCGTATTGCCTCAGAATGTTCTCTCTGGAGAAACCAGAGGGCTTCTGAGACAGACTCAGTAAGAGGTCTCTACTATTTCCGTTCTATCATGAGGCTTTATTGGAGGGCTTCCCAGGTGGCCCTAGCGGTAAAGAACCCACCTGCCAATGCAGGAGATGCAGGAGACCCAGGTTGGATCCCTGGGTAGGGAAGATCCCCTGGAGAAGGGAATGGCTACTCTCCCCAGTGTTCTTGCCTGGGAAATCTTATGGAAGAAGAGCCTGGTGGGCTACAGTCCATGGGTCACAAAAGAGCTGGACATGGCTAAACAGCAACAACAACAGCAACATGAGGTAGATGTTAATAGCAAAATAAATGCTGGCTATTACAGAAGTTTATAATAAATGAGAAGATTTCTTCAGAATAATCATATCAATCTAATGCCATTAGTGTTAGAATATTTGCTGCCCAGGAATATCCATTTGAAAATGACCTTACACAAGGCAGCTTGGTGAAAATAGTTCCTGTATGCACCTTGAAAACATAATGAAATGTTGTTTCCTTGTTTGGAAAAGGGGGATAATAATTCCTATCCCCTAAAACTCAAAATGTTCATAGTATCAAATGAGATAATATGTGAAAATTCAATGGGCTAGGAATGTGAGAGCAGTTCATACATACCAGGGGCACCAATCAGGAAATTCAACAGGACAGAGTGGGAAAGACAATCAAAGTATTAATTAATTCTAGTGTGAATAATAACTTTAATATTTTTGAGCACCCAGTCTATAACAACGTGGTGTTTATTTTTTATTTTATTTATGTATTTTCTTGGCCACACCACATCATGTGCGGGGATCCCCGAGCAGGAACTGAACCTGCTCCCCACCACAGTGGAAGGATGGCTCCTTAACCACTGGACCAACAGGGAAGTCTGAACATTGTGTATATTAATTCCTTTAATATATATAAGAACTGAATGCAGTGCCTATTATTACTGATCTTGGGTGGCCCTGGCCTGCAGTTACTTGAAGCAGGTTTTGGTTCCAGGCCAGAGACTGAAGTCAGGCTGCAGCAGTGAGAGCTCTGAATCCAAGCCACTAGACCACGATAGGCAGTGGCCAGTGGCAAGGCCCTGGCCTGTCAGCTGTGTTGTAATGAATTTCCTAGTAAAGATGGAAAGTAGTGAAACAAGTAAAGTACTTATTATCAGGAAAAAGGGCACATGTGTATAGATACACAGGCAGACTCTGAGAGAGTTGTGCCTTTGTGGTAGATTGAATCACTTTTATGGGCGTTTCTTCCTGTTTTCCTTTGGGCAATCATCCTGCTTTCGATTCTCGTGTTTGGTTTACTTCAGAATCCTCCCATAAGTGCACATGCCTGTCTTAGCCAAGATGGATTCTAGTGAAGAGGCCTAAAGGTAGATTGACATCACTTACTATGGTGATGCCCCCTCACTTTTAACCTCCTTGGAGCCTTTCTGCACAAGTGTCTCCTTGACTTCAATACTGAGGGATATGTGTCTTTTATCTTTTATGACTGATTCAATGGACATGAATATGAACACACTCTGGAAGACAGTGGAGGACAGAGGAGTCTGGCGTGCTGCAGTCCATGGGGTAACAATGAGTCAGACACATCTTAGCAACTGAACAACAACATCTCTTATCTGGGCAGGCTCTGCTCCTCTCCCACTCCTGCTATTTTGGAGTATCTGTCCATAGTGGATGAACTCCAGCTGCTTAGCCTTGGGTCTACTTATCTGTGGTCTAATTACTATGTCTAATCTTCAGATAAAGAAACTGAGGCCAAAAAAGATTAAATAACTTTCCACAATCATACAGCTAGTAAGTGACTGGGCTATAATTTGAAGGTTTGTGTGTTTGACTCCCGTAACCCAAGCCTTTATTAATTTATTGCCCTCATGGTAAAGAGGAAAATATTAGGTCAAAATATAAAATGACTGACACTGTACAATGTTTACTTTACATATGGCAACTTACCATGTTTTAACTTAATAAAAATGTCTAAAACCAACATTCAGTTTAATTACTAGTTATCAGTTTTATTGGTTATCAAATTTAAGTATTTAAGTCTGACAACTAAAGATAATAGGACATTTTAAATAAGAAACCAGACAACTAGACACATTTAAAATAAATAAGTATTTTTGGAAAGGTTCTACTAGCAACAGCCATAGGCATGTTCACCAGACACATTTTTTTCAACAGTAGGAACAAGTCTGAGTGGATAACAAGCTTGTCTAAGGGTCATACTGACCATCAAGGAATCACAAGCAGGGAAAGAGGAGAACATTAATTTAATCCAAGGAATTTCTCCTAAGCCTTTCTGGGTAGTAATAGTAACAATATGACTCCAAAGAAGTTGAAAGGAAACAAGATTATTTTGGTGTTGCTGTGCTAGGACTATTTACCCAAGGAAATCAAGATATATCTCAAAGAACGGGTTTAGATAGGAAAAGAAAAATTAAGAGAACAGCAGAACAGAAAACATAATATAAAGTATATGTAGACTGTCTAAAAAGTGAAAATGAAAGTATTAGTCACTCAGCTGTGTCTGACTCCTGGCAACCCCATAGCCTGTAGCCGTCCAGGCTCCTCTGTCCCTGGAATTCTTCTGGCAAGAATACTGGAGTGGGTTGCCATTCCCTTCTCCAGGGAATCTTCCCAACCTAGGGACTGAACCTGTATCTCCTGCACTGCAGGCAGATTCTTTACCATCTGAGCCACCAGGAAAGCCCAGATTGGCTCTAAACTCTTCCATATTCTAAAATTCAAACAAACCGCTATTGGCCAAATTTACTTTACCATGGAGAGTAGTTCATCCAAGATGGGCATTCCAACTGAGGCAAAGCAATCTCTTTCTTCTATATACAAAAATCCTTGGGACTTCACTGGTTGTCCAGTGGCTAAGACCCCATGCTCCCAATGTGGGAGGCCAGATTCGAGCCCTGGTCAGGGAACAAGATTACACACGCTGCAACTAAGATCCTGCATGTTGCAACTAAGACCTGGTACAGTCAAAGAAATATTAAGAGAAAATCCTTGTCATGTAAGAGTCACATTAGTAATGAGAATTTGTACAACACTGATACTTCTTTGTTTCTTATTCAAGTGAATAAAATATCATGTTTATTATTTATCAGCAAAATTCTGAAGTATTATTTTCTGCTAAACAAAAATGTTACTTGTTAAAAATATCTGACTATAGCTGCTAGTAATAGTCCAACATACAGCAAACTCACCTTTTAATTTCCAGTTTATACTCCAAAATTCCAACAACTAAATGACTTTTTAATGATATATGATAAGCGATACCATCAGTGTCTTCCTACAGAAAATAATGTTGTCTTGTTTGTTTGACATGAAATTAAAATATTTATGTGAAATTATGGCAACATTTTTCACTCTTAATTATCAATGACCAAGGCACAGACTTTTTGTTTAAAAAAGAGAGTTTACCTGAAATATTGAAATAGTTGATTGATTTATTTCACTATCCTATTCCTCAGTGTTTTTCAGTCAGAAATATCGTATTTTGTACAAATCTGCTTGATTCTTGGAATGTTTTGTATTACTTACAAAAACAAAACAAAAAGTAGCTAGTTCATTGTTTTGATATACATATAAGCACTTTTCAATTGGACATTAATTAACCACTCCTCATCTTGCCTTCTTGCTTGTTCAAATATATACCCTTGGAATTTATAATAAAAAATCAGTATGATTGAATCTCACTAAGCATTTTATAACTGAATCGAGAGATTTTCAAAATTCCCCTGCATATGAAAAATATGTTCATTAAGAGAGTAAACTTTCTGCGATTGCCTTAGGTATTAAATTTTAAAAATTATCTGTTTTCACCTATATATTCCTGGAATAAGTGTCAAGTGGGCGTTAAGAAGAATAACTATGAACAAAGCTAGTGGAGGTGATGGAATTCCAGTTGAGCTATTTCAAATCCTAAAAGATGATGCTGTGAAAGTGCTGCACTCAATATGCCAGCAAATTTGGAAAACTCGGCAGTGGCCACAGGACTGGAAAAAGTCAGTTTTCATTCCAATCCCAAAGAAAGGCAATGCCAAAGAATGATCAAACTACCACAAAATTGTAATCATCTTACACACAGTAAAGTAATGCTTAAAATTCTCCAAACTAGCTTTCAATAGTACATGAACTGTGAATTTCCAGATGTTCAAGCTGCATTTGGAAAATGCAGATAAATCAAAGATCAAATTGCCAATATTCACTGGATCATCGAAAAAGCAAGAGAGTTCCAGAAAAACATCTATTTCTGCTCTATTGACTATGTCAAAGCCTTTGACTGTGTGGATCACAATCAACTGTGGAAAATTCTGAAAGAGATGGGAATACCAGACCACCTGACCTGCCTTTTGAGAAATCTATATGCAGGTCAGGAAGCAATAGTTAGAACTGGACATGGAACACCAGACTGGTTCCAAATAGGAAAAGGAGTACGTCAAGGCTGTATATTGTCACCCTGCTTGTTTAACTTCTATGCAGAGTACATCATGAGAAACGCTGGACTGGAAGAAACACAAACTGGAATCAAGATTGCTGGGAGAAATATCAATAACCTCAGATATGCAGGTGACACCACCCTTATGGCAGAAAGTGAAGAGGAGCTAAAAAGCCTGTTGATGAAAGTGAAAGAGGAGAGTGAAAAAGTTGGCTTAAAGCTCAACATTCAGAAAACGAAGATCATGGCATCTGGCCCCATCACTTCACGGGAAATAGATGGGGAAACAATAGAAACAGTGTCAGACTTTAGTTTTTTGGGCTCCAAAATCACTGCAGATGGTGACTGCAGCCATGAAATTAAAAGACACTTACTCCTTGGAAGAAAAGTTATGACCAACCTAGATAGTATATTCAAAAGCAGAGACATTACTTTGCCGACTAAGGTCCGTCTAGTCAAGGCTATGGTTTTTCCTGTGGTCATGTATGGATGTGAGAGTTGGACTGTGAAGAAGGCTGAGCGCAGAAGAATTGATGCTTTTGAAGTGTGGTGTTGGAGAAGACTCTTGAGAGTCCCTTGGACTGCAAGGAGATCCAACCAGTCCATTCTGAAGGAGATCAACCCTGGGATTTCTTTGGAAGGAATGATGCTAAAACTGAAGCTCCAGTACTTTGGCCACCTCATGCGAAGAGTTGACTCATTGGGAAAGACCCTGATGCTGGGAGGGATTGGGGGCAGGAGGAGAAGGGGACGACCGAGGATGAGATGGCTGGATGGCATCATGGACTCAATGGATGTGAGTCTGAGTGAACTCTGGGAGTTGGTGATGGACACAGGGAGGCCTGGAGTACTGTGATTCATGGGGTCGCAAAGAGTCGGAGACGACTGAGCGACTGTACTGAACTGATGTCAAGGCTGTATGCTGTCACCCTGCTTATTTAACTTCTATTCAGAGTACATCATGAGAAATGCTGGGCTGGATGAAGCACAAGTTGCAATCAAGATTGCCAGGAAAATATCAATAACCTCAGATATGCAGGTGATACCACCTTTATGGCAGAAAGGGAAGAAGAACTAAAGAGCCTCTTGATGCAAGTGAAAGAAGAGAGTGAAAATGTTGACTTAAAACTCAGCATTCAGAAAACTAAGATCATGACATTTGGTCCCATCACTTCATGGCAAACAAAAGGGGAAACAATGGAAATAGTGAGAGTCTTTAATTTTCTTGGGCTCCAGAATCACTGCTGATGGTGATTACAGCCCTGAAATTATAAGATGCTTGGTACCTGGAAGAAAAGCTATGACCAATCTCGACAGCATATTAAAAAGCAGAGGCATTACTTTGCCATCAAAGATCTGTCTAGTCAAAGCTATAGTTTTTTCCCAGTAGTCGTGTGTGGATATGAGAGGTGGACTATAAAGAAAGCTGAGTGCCAAAGAATTCCTTCTTTGGAACTGTGGTGTTGGGGAGGACTCTTGAGAGTCCCTTAGACTGCAAGGAGATTCAACCAGTCAATCCTAAAGGAAATCAGTCCTGAATATTCATTGGAAGGACTGATGCTGAAGCTGAAACTCCAATACTTTGGCCACCTGATGCAAAGAACTGACTCATTTGAAAAGACCCTGATGTTGGGGAATATTGAAGGCAGGAGGAGAAGGGGATGACAGAGGATGAGATGGTTGGATGGCATCACCGATTCAATGGACATGAGTTTGAGTAAGCTCTATTGGGGAGGACTCTTGAGAGTCCCTTAGACTGCAAGGAGATTCAACCAGTCAATCCTAAAGGAAATCAGTCCTGAATATTCATTGGAAGGACTGATGCTGAAGCTGAAACTCCAATACTTTGGCCACCTGATGCAAAGAACTGACTCATTTGAAAAGACCCTGATGTTGGGGAATATTGAAGGCAGGAGGAGAAGGGGATGACAGAGGATGAGATGGTTGGATGGCATCACCGATTCAATGGACATGAGTTTGAGTAAGCTCTGGGAGTTGGTGATAAACAGGGAAGCCTGGTGTGCTACAGTCCATGGTGTCACAAAGAGTTGGATATGACTGAGCGACTGAACTGAACTGAACTGAACTGAGCAACTGAACTGCACCTATAAAACACTTAGTGATGCAATTCATTTTCTTTGTC
Source organism: Aepyceros melampus (assembly GCA_006408695.1). Lineage (NCBI taxonomy): Eukaryota > Metazoa > Chordata > Mammalia > Artiodactyla > Bovidae > Aepyceros > Aepyceros melampus. The sequence goes on along the minus strand of SJXQ01009679.1, from coordinate 322,221 downwards.
TCTGCAACATACTCTTTGATGCAATTATTAATTTTAAAATATGTTTAACTGAGGACTTCCCTGATGGCTCCATGATAAAGAATCTGTCTGCAATGCAGGAGACCCAGGTTCAATCCCTGGGTTGGGAAGATCTCCTGGAGGAGGTTGTGGCAACCCACTCTAATACTCTTTCCTAGGGAATCCCATGGACAGAAGAGCCTGGTAGGCTGCAGTCCATAGGGTTGCTGGGAGTTGAAAAAAACTGAAGTGACTAAGCAGCAGAAGCATGTTTTACTGCTGGCTTATTATACAGCAAAACTAATAAAATTTGATTTCACTATTAGGTAAGTGTTGTAATATAGTAAATGAATTATCAGGCTATAGAAATTTTGATGGTTACATTTAAACATCAGTTCAGTTCAGTTCATTTCAGTTGCTCGGTCGTGTTCGACTCTTTGCGACCCCATGAATTGCAGCATGCCAGGCCTCCCTGTCCATCACCAACTCCCGGAGTTCACTCAGACTCACGTCCATTGAGTCCGTGATGCCATCCAGCCATCTCATCCTTGGTCGTCCCCTTCTCCTCCTGCCCCCAATCCCTCCCAGCATCAGGGTCTGTTCCAATGAGTCAACTCTTCACATGAAGTCGCCAAAGTACTGGAGTTTCAGCTTTAGCATCATTCCTTCCAAAGAAATCCCAGGGCTGACCTCCTTCAGAATGGACTGGTTGGATCTCCTTGCAGTCCAAGGGACTCTCAAGAGTCTTCTCCAACACCACACTTCAAAAGCATCAATTCTTCGGCACTCAGCCTTCTTCACAGTCCAACTCTCACATCCATACATGACCACAGGAAAAACCATAGCCTTGACTAGATGGATCTTAGTCGGCAAAGTAATGTCTCTGCTTTTGAATATNGGTTGGATCTCCTTGCAGTCCAAGGGACTCTCAAGAGTCTTCTCCAACACCACAGTTCAAAAGCATCAATTCTTCTGCACTCAGCCTTCTTCACAGTCCAACTCTCACATCCATACATGACCACAGGAAAAACCATAGCCTTGACTAGACGGACCTTAGTCGGCAAAGTAATGTCTCTGCTTTTGAATATACTATCTAGGTTGGTCATAACTTTTCTTCCAAGGAGTAAGCGTCTTTTAATTTCATGGCTGCAGTCACCATCTGCAGTGATTTTGGAGCCCCCAAAAATAAAGTCTGACACTGAAACAAGCTTGAACATCAGGGAGTTCATGGTTCACGTATTGCTGAAGCCTGGCTTGGAGAATTTTGAGCATTATTTTACTAGCATGGGAGATGAGTGCAATTGTGTGGTAGTTTCAGCATTCTTTGGCATTGCCTTTCTTTGGAATTGGAATGAAAACTGACCTTTTTCAGTCCTGTGGCCACTGCTGAGTTTTCCAGATTTGGGGCAATTTGAGTGCAGCACTTTCACAGCATCATCTTTCAGGATTTGGAATAGCTCAACTGGAATTCCATCACCTCCACTAGCTTTGTTCATAGTGATCTTTCTAAGGACCACTTGACTTCACATTCCAAGATGTCTGGCTCTAGAGTAGTCATTACATCATCATGATTATCTGGGTCGTGAAGATCTTTTTTATACAGTTCTTCCATATATTCTTGCCACCTCTTCTTAATATCTTCTGCTTCTGTTAGGTCCATACAATTTCTGTCCTTTATCGAGCCTATGTTTGCATGAAATGTTCCCTTGGTATCTCTAATTTTCTTGAAGAGATCTCTAGTCTTTCCCATTCTGTTCTTTTCCTCTATTTCTTTGCATTGATAGCTGAGGAAGGCTTTCTTATCTCTTCTTGCTATTCTTTGGAACTCTGCATTCAGATGCTTATATCTTTCCTTTTCGCCTCTCTTCTTTTTACAGCTATTGTAAGGCCTCCCCAAACAGCCATTTTGCTTTTTTGCATTTCTTTGCCATGGGGATGGTCTTGATCCCTATCTTCTGTACAATGTCACGAACCTCATTCCATAGTTCATCAGGCACTCTATCTATCAGATCTAGGCCCTTAAATCTATTTCTCACTTCCACTGTATAATCATAAGGGATTTGATTTAGGTCATACCTGAATGGTCTAGTGGTGTTGCCCACTTTCTTCAATTTAAGTTTGAATTTAGCAATAAGGAGCTCATGATCTGGGCCACAGTCAGCTCCTGGTCTTGTCTTTGTTGACTGTATATAGCTTCTCCATCTTTGGCTGCAAAGAATATGATCAATCTGATTTCAGTGTTGATCATGTAGTGATGTCCATGTGTAGAGTCTTCTCTTGTGTTGTTGGAAGAGGGTGTTTGCTATGACCAGTGCATTTTCTTGGCAAAACTCTATTAGTCTTTGCCCTGCTTCATTCCACATTCCAAGGCCAAATTTGCCTGTTACTCCAGGTGTTTCTTGACTTCCTACTTTTGCATTCCAGTCCCCTATAATGAAAAGGACATTTTTTTGGGTATTAGTTCTAAAAGATCTTGTAGGTCTTCATAAAACCGTTCAACTTCAGCTTCTTCAGCATTACTGGTTGGGGCATAGATTTGGATAATTGTGATATTGAATGGTTTGCCTTGGAGACGAACAGAGATCATTCTGTCGTTTTTGAGATTGCATCCAAGTACTGCATTTCGGACTCTTTTGTTGACCATGATGGCTACTCCATTTCTTCTGAGGGATTCCTGCCCACAGTAGTAGATATAATAGTCATCTGAGTTAAATTCACCCATTCCAGTCCATTTTAGTTCGCTGATTCCTAGAATGTCGACGTTCACCCTTGCCATCTCTTGTTTGACCACTTCCAATTTGCCTTGATTCATGGACCTGACATTCCAGGTTCCTATGCAATACTGCTCTTTACAGCATCGGATCTTGCTTCTATCACCAGTCACATCCACAACTGGGTATTGTTTTTGCTTTGGCTCCATCCCTTCATTCTTTCTGGAGTTATTTCTCCACTGATCTCCAGTAGCATATTGGGCACCTAATGACCTGGGGAGTTTCTCTTTTGGTATCCTATCATTTTGCCTTTTCATACTTTCATGGGGTTCTCAAGGCAAGAATACTGAAGTGGCTTGCCATTCCCTTCTCCAGTGGACCACATTCTGTCAGACCTCTCCACCATGACCCACCCATCTTGGATTGCCCCGCAGGCATAGCTTGGTTTCATTGAGTTAGACAAGTGTGTGGTCCTAGTGTGATTAGATTGACTAGTTTTCTGTGAGTATGGTTTCAGTGTGTCTGCCCTCTGATTCCCGCTTGCAACACCAACCATCTTACTTGGGTTTCTCTTACCTTGGGCGTGGGGCATCTCTTCACGGTTGCTCCAGCAAAGCACAGCCGCTGGTCCATACCTTGGACGAGGGGTATCTCCTTACCGCCACTGTTCCTGACCTTCAATGTAGGACAGCTCCTCTAGGCCCTCCTGTGCGTACCCAGCCACCACTCCTCGGATTGCTCCTCCAGGCCTGACCTCGGCGTGGATGGGTCCTCCCAGCTGCCGCCCTTGGCCTCGAGGGCGAGGTAGCTTCTCCCAGATGCCCCAGACCTCAGATGTGGGGTGTCTCCTCCCTGCTGCCACTGACCTTGGATGCGGTGTAGCTCCAAGGTTACAAAAATATTTCAAGTATTGCCTTTTAAAATATCCTCTTACCCTGCATGTATTATTTATGTGTCTGTAAGTATTTTTTTAATGTTTACATAACTTTTTTTTTTTTAGCCACACTGTGTGGTTTGTGGGTTCTTAGTTCCTCAACGAGGGATTGAACCCAAAGAGCTTTCAGTCATGAAAGTGCAGAATCCTAACCATTGGACTGTCAGGGAATTACCCTAACTTTGTGTATTTTAAGTAACAGAAACGAAGGAAGGAAAAATAACAGTAAGCTTGAGAAAGGATCCAGTCATTTGACACTCATGATGGCTCCATGGTCAGGAGAAGGATGTGACAAACTTGAGCTGATCAGGAACTTCTTACTGCCCAAAGACCACAAAACAGGAAAGCTTAGCCAAAAGACAATTCACTCTATGCAGATTTTTTTGTGTTGGTATGCTGTAACCATAGTGAAATGCCCCAACTGCATCTGTTTTACCACTGACTGGGGCTTAACCCAGAAATACCAAGCAAACTTTTTGAATAAAAATAGACCATTTCCTCTATTCTGCTATTCTTTCACTTTTATTCAACATCTTTTAAAGGCCTCCATGTATATCTATGGGGAACTGGAAATGGTGAAATTCTTATCTGTAGCATACACAGAAAATAAAATACATTTTTTCCAATGACACTAGATTCTTGAATGTTAAATACCAAGCATCATGAGTAGCATGAGGAGAGGTGGCCCTTATTGTTTGCCATCTGTAACTCAGTCCACCAATCTGCTTATTTTTGAGAAAATCAAGTTTCAGACAGTGTAAATTTTGCAAGGTCACATGCTTCCCAGCTAGCTCAAATGGTAAAGAATCCATCTGCAATGAGGGAGACCTGGGTTCAATCCCTGGTCAGGAAGATCCCCTGGAGAAAGGCATGGCAACCCACTCTGGTATTCTTGCCTGGAGAATTCCATGGACAGAAGAGACTGGAGGGCTCAATCTATGGGGTCACAAAGAGCCAAACACGACTGAGTGACTAACACTTCTACTTTCACTGCTCATGCTAGAATCCATGGTGGATATCAGTCATGCTGTTGCTTCTACTTGCCCAAAGTTAATTTAACAATATTTCTTGACAGTGTTCTCCAGGAAGTCCCTACTAGGTAAAAATATCTTTGTGTATCTTGTCTTGAATATAGTAGCTCTTGTTTAAATATAAATTATCTAGTTCTACCATATGATAATGTCCTATTAAAAATGTAGTGCTGTGTCACTCAGTCATGTCCAACCCTTTGTGACCTCATGGATTATAGCCCTCCAGGTTGCTCTGCTCATGAGGATTCTCCAGGCAAGAACACTGGAGTGGGCTGTCATGCCCTCCTCCAGAGGATCTTCCCAACCCAGGGACTGAACCCAGGTCTCCCACATTGCAGACAGATTCTTTACCATCTGAGCCACCAGGGAAGTACCAAGTGAGAATTTTTAAAAACTTCTTTCTGCCAGTTCATATTTCCATATTGTCCCAGGCTCCTAGAAAATTCTTGGTTGTGAGTTTGATTATAGTTTCTGTATTAGCTAGATTTATCTAATTTTATTGCTTTTGTCATAACTGGAAATTATTAGACTGTATCAAATGCTTTCCATAAAACACCAGCTTCTAAATAATAAGCAAATTATTATTTCAGTGATTAGTATGGTCTTTATAATCTTATTCAAGTCTCAGTTCAGTTCGGTCACTCAGTCATGTCCAACTCTTTGTGACCCTATGAATCGCAGCATGCCAGGCCTCCCTGTCCATCACCATCTCCCAGAGTTCACTCAGGCTCGTGCCCATCAGGTCAGTATCAATTTCAACTTAAAGTACTTCAGAGAATTGGTGTGCTAATTGATTTAGAATCCAACATGTAATGCTTGAAATTTTCTCAATTTGTTTTGTAATATATAGATGTATGACTAATTCAAGGACCTTGTCCATCTTTGGTTATTACTCAAGCCTCCTTTTAAATAGCATAAAGGGTTGTGTATACAGGACAAAGGGCAAGAATAAGTTTCCAAATATTATTCCCTAGAGTAATGAAAACCCAGCCTCTAAGAAAATCTGGGAAAGGAAGGAATGAAAAAAAAAAACACAAAACCTATCATGTAGTACCATGTTTTGTGAACTCAGGAAGAGAATCAAGAAGAAGAAGAAAAAGAAATGGAGAGAAAATCCTCTTAGAATTCAAGACATCAAACAGTGGTGCTGACTTGGGAAATGTTTGTAAGCCCGTACATGCATGTCAAGGTCAAAGAACAAATATTAATGGGAAAAAATCAGTACTTCACTAATAGCAAGCAATAAATTCACTGCTGATGGTAAAAATGAACAAAATTCAAGAAATCTGGCTTAATTTTCTGTTAACTAGATTTGTTGTATATTTATTTTAATTAAGACAATCTATTGACTCTATTAAACTTACAATTGTTTAATTTATACAGATAGGAAGATTTTTCCAGAACTGATATGCTTTTGTTAATTTTAGTTTGTATACTATCAGTTCAGTTCAGTTCAGTCCCTCAGGGGTGTCCGACTCTTTGCGACCTCATGAATCGCAGCATGCCAGGCCTCCCTGTCCATTACCAACTCCCGGAGTTCACTCAGACTCACGTCCATTGAGTCCATGATGTCATCCAGCCATCTCATCCTCGGTCGTTCCCTTCTCCTCCTGCTCCCAATCCCTCCCAGCATCAGAGGCTTTTCCAATGAGTCAACTCTTCGCATCAGGTGGCCAAAGTATTGAATCTTCAGCTTCAGCATCATTCCTTCCAAAGAAATCCCAGGGTTGATCTCTTTCAGAATGGACTGGTTGGATCTTTTTGCAGTCCAAGGGACTCCCAAGAGTCTTCTCCAACACCACACTTCAAAAGCATCAATTCTTTGGCACTCAGCCTTCTTCACAGTCCAACTCTCACACCATTCATGACTACTGGAAAAACCATAGCCTTGACTAGATGGACCTTAGTCGGCAAAGTAATGTCTCTGCTTTTGAATATGCTATCTAGGTTGGTCATAATTTTTCTTCCAAGGAGTAAGCGCCTTTTAATTTCATGGCTGCAGTCACCATCTGCAGTGATTTTGGAGCCCAGAAAAATAAAATCTGACACTGTTTCCATGGTTTCCCCATCTATTTCCCATGAAGTGATGGGACTGGATACCATGATCTTTGTTTTCTGAATGTTGAGGTTTAAGCCAACTTTTTCACTCTCCTCTTTCACTTTCATCAAGAGGCTCTTTAGTTCCTCTTCACTTTCTGCCATAAGGGTGGTGTCATCTGCATATCTGAGGTTATTGATATTTCTCCCCGCAATCTTGATTCCAGCTTGTGTTTCTTCCAGTCCAGCATTTCTCATGATGTACTCTGCATAGAAGTTAAATAAGCAGGGTGACAATATACAGCCTTGACGGACTCCTTTTCCTATTTGGAACCAGTCTGTTGTTCCATGTCCAGTTCGAACTGTTGCTTCCTGACCTGCATATAGGTTTCCCATGAGGCAGGTCAGGTGGTCTGGTATTCCCATCTCTTTCAGAATTTTCCACGGTTTGTTGTGATCCACACAGTCAAAGGTAATGGCATATTCAAGAAAGCAAAATAGATGTTTTTCTGGAACTCTCTTGCTTTTTCCATGATCCAACGGATGTTGGCAATTTGACCTCTGGTTCCTCTGCCTTTTCTAAAACCAGCTTGAACATCAGGGAGTTCATGGTTCACATATTGCTGAAGTCTGGCTTGGAGAATTTTGAGCATTACTTTACCAGTGTGTGAGACGAGTGCAACTGTGCGGTAGTTTGAGCATTCTTTGGCATTGTCTTTCTTTGGGATTGGAATAAAAACTGACCTTTTCCAGTCCTATGGCCAATGCTGAGTTTTCCAAATTTGCTGGCATACTGAGTGTAGCACTTTAACAGCATTATGTTTCAGGATTTGGAATAGCTCATTGGAATTCCATCACCTCCACTAGCTTTGTTCATAGTGTTGCTTTCTAAGCACCACTTGACTTCACATTCCAGGATGTCTGTCTCTAGATGAGTGATCACACCATCATGACTATCCAGGTCATGAAGATCTTTTTTGTACAGTTCTTCCGTGTATTCTTGCCACCTCTTCGTAATATCTTCTGCTTCTGTTAGATCCATACCATTTCTGTCCTTTATCGAGCTCATCTTTACATGAAATGTTCTCTTGGTATCTCTAATTTTCTTGAAGAGATCTCTAGTCTTTCCCATTCTGTTGTTTTCCTCTATTTCTTTGCATTGATAGCTGAGGAAGGCTTTCTTATCTCTTCTTGCTATTCTTTGGAACTCTGCATTCAGATGCTTATAGCTTTCCTTTTCTCCTTTGCTTTTTGCTTCTCTTCTTTTCACAGCTATTGGTAAGGCCTCCCCAGACAGCCATTTTGCTTTTTTGCATTTCTTTGCCATGGGAATGGTCTTGAATCCTGTCTTCTGTACAATGTCACGAACCTCATTCCATAGTTCATCAGGCAATCTATCTATCAGATCTAGGTCCTTAAATCTATTTCTCACTTCCACTTTATAATCATAAGGGATTTTATTTAGGTCATACCTGAATGGTCTAGTGGTTTTGCCTACTTTCTTCAATTTAAGTCTGAATTTGGCAGTAAGGAGCTCATGATCTGAGCCACCATCAGCTCCTGGTCTTATTTTTGTTGACTGTATAAAGCTTCTCCATCTTTGGCTGCAAAGAATACAATCAATCTGATTTCAGTGTTGACCATCTGGTGATGTCCATGTGTAGAGTCTTCTCTTGTGTTGTTGGAAGAGGGTGTTTGCTATGACCAGTGCATTTTCTTGGCAAAACTCTATTAGTCTTTGCCCTGCTTCATTCTGCATTCCAACCCAAATTTGCCTGTTACTCCAGGTGTTTCTTGGCTCCCTACTTTTGCTTTCCAGTCCCCTATAATGAAAAGGACATCTTTTTTGGATATTAGTTCTAAAAGCCTTGTAGGTCTTCATAGAATTGTTAAACTTCAGTTTCTTCAGTATTACTGGTTGGGGCATAGACTTGGATTACTCTGATATTGAATGGTTTGCCTTGGAAACGAACAGAGATCACTCTGTCGTTTTTGAGATTGCATCCAAGTACTGCATTTCGGACTCTTTTGTTGACCCTGATGGCTACTCCATTTCTTCTGAGGGATTCCTGCCCACAGTAGTAAATATAATGGTCATCTGAGTTAAATTCACCCATTCCAGTCCATTTTAGTTCGCTGATTCCTAGAATGTCGATGTTCACTCTTGCCATCTGTTGTTTGACCACTTCCAATTTGCCTTAATTCATGGACCTGACATTCCCTGTTCCTATGCAATACTGCTCTTTACAGCATTGGACCTTGCTTCTATCACCAGTCACATCCTCTTATAAAATTGGAGATAATTGTAAATAGTAATTTTTAAAGTTTATTTATAAATATTATACCCAGCAAAGTTCTAAGTTTACATATAAAATTTTATTATTTTTAATTTTAGAGAAATGAAAAATAGTAAAATTATATTTTCTAAGCAGTCAGTAATGTAATATCTATTATTAAACTGAAAAATAAAGGGAAAGGAACAAAGATTTGATTGTGTGGCATAAAAGAGATGGCAGGAAAATATTGTATGCACAGAGAAAAGGTTAATATGAACCAATGAAATAGTTTCCAGCTCAGTCAGGGCACTGAATCAAGTAATAAGAATACTGCTCACCTGGGCTCCTCTGACCCCACCCCAGAGGGGAGTAGGGGTTGGGAAAGTGCCTTGATGCTGCCCAGAGGGGATGCAAGTCCTGCCTCCATCAAGAGAGTCTGAAGTGCCTTTAGAGCCTGGCAAGGGTGGGGTCTAAGATGCTCACTCAACCTTTGCTGGTATGGTGGGAGTGGGCCAGTTTTTCTCTTCTAGTGTTTGATTCAAGTAGAATGGTTTTAAAAATCTTTGTATCGTGCCAGACTGTCCCTTTCCTATCACCTGGGCAAGAGAGACAGGCTTTTATAGTGCTTTTAAAATTTTTTTATGCCTTGGAGAAGGAAATGGCAACCCACTCCAGTATTCTTGCCTGGAGAATCCCATGGATGGAGGAGCTTGGTGGGCTACAGTCCATGGGTCGCAAAGAGTCGGACATGACTGAGCGGCTTCACTTTCATGTTCACTTTCTGTTTATGCCTATTGCCATGAGTTTGAGAAAACTCTGGGAGTTGGTGATGGATAGGGAGGCCTGGCGTGCTGCAGTCCGTGGGGTCGCAAAGAGTCGGACACAGCTGAGCGACTGAACTGAACTGATTGCCATTTGTAGGTTGTGCTTCTTTTGCTCCACATCTGATCTACATGAGGCAAATAACAAACAAATAAACAAAACAAGCATTATCTTTGACATTATCTTAGTCCTCATATTATGTTTTAAATCTTTAAAACTTTAAAGAGTACTTTTAAAAGTTTCAATGATGTACCAAGTATAACCAGAGAATTATTCTGGACATAAAGTTCAAATACATTAAACTGTTCTTTTTTTTTTAACCTTTAATTGTTGTGACCAAATACATGTTAGCTAAAAGGTTTAAAAATGATTTATGCATTATTGTCTGAAGATTGTTTCCAACTTCAAAAGAACACTGATAAATGGCTAATTTTGATGAAATTATAATTTGATTTATTATATTATGACATAGTTACAGAAAGGCACTGGCTATTGAGAATAATGAGCAATGTGAAACAAAAGAAATAATTTCCTCTGATATTCAGAAAACATTTTCATGTAAACAGATATTAATCCTTTACATTCTATCTATTAGCATATGTCAGCAGATACATACATATATAACATTTCAGCTCCTAAGAATCTATTGTTAAATTTTCAGGAATTTTTCAAGCTAGTAGAGGTCAAGGTAATAGTTTGAATCTGGCCATAGTGGGAATATTTACACCATGGAAATTGCAGATTCTTTAAATCAGCACCTGCTAAGTTGCTTCAGTCGTGTCCTACTCTGTGCGATCCCAGAGATGGCAGCCATCAGGCTCCCCCATCCCTGGGATTCTCCAGGCAAGAATACTGGAGTGGGTTGCCATTTCCTTCTTCAATCCATGAAAGTGAAAAGTGGAAGTTAAGTTGCTCAGTCATGTCCTGACTCCTAGCGACCCCATGGACCGCAGCCTACCAGGCTTCTTCATCCATGGCATTTGCCAGGCAAGAGTACTGGAGTGGGTTGCCATTGCCTTCTCCTAAATCAGCACCATGTCCCTCCACATCTTACTTTCACAGAAAGATGGTTGTTAAACTTTATCAGCACATCACTCTATAAATTCAGGTATTTGTCATCGTTACTAATTGGCACATATATATTGAATAAGTGCATATGTTTTAAATCTACATATATTTAATAAATGCATATAGCAAATATGTATATGGCAGTTTTCATTCCAATCCCAAAGAAAGGCAATGCCAAAGAATGCTGAAACTACCACACAATTGCACTCATCTCACATGCTAGTAAAGTAATGCTCAAAATTCTCCAAGCCAGCCTTCAGTAGTACATGAACCATGAACTTCCAGATGTTCAAGCTGCATTTAGAAAAGGCAGAGGAACCAGAGATCAAATTACCAACATCTGCTGGATCATTGAAAAAGCAAGAGAGTATCAGAAAAACACCTACTTCTGCTTTATTGCCTATGCCAAAGCCTTTGATTGTGTGGATCACAACAAACTGTGGAAAATTCTGAAAGAGATGGGAATACCAGACAATGTGACTTACTTGTTGAGAAATCTGTATGCAGGTCAGGAAGCAACAGTTCGAACTGGACATGGAACAACAGACTGGTTCCAAAAGGGAAAGGAATATGGCAAGGCTGTATATTGTCATCCTGCTTATTTAATTTCTATGCAGAGTATATCATGAGAAATGCTGGGCTGGATGAAGCACAAGCTGGAATCAAGACTGCCAGGAGAAAAATCAACCTCAGATATGCAGATGATACCACTCTTATGGCAGAAAGTGAAGAAGAACTAAAAAGCCTCGATGCAAGTGAAAGAAGGAGTGAAAAAGTTGGCTTAAAACTCAACATTCAGAAAACTAAGATCATGGCATCCAGTCTCTTCACTTCATGGCAAATAGATGGGGAAACAGTGGAAATAATGACAGACTTTATTTTGGGGGGGGGGCTCCAAAAGCACTGCAGATGGTGACTGCAGCCATGAAATTAAAAGATGCTTGCTCCTTGGAAGAAAAGTTAAGACCAACCTAGGCAGGATATTAAAAAGCAGAGACATTACTTTGCCAACAAAGGTCCATCTAGTCAAAGCTATAGTTTTTCCAGTGGTCATGTATGGATGTGAAAGTTCGACTATAAAGAAAGTTGAGTGCCAAAGAATTGATGCTTTTGAACTGTGGTGCTGGAGAAGACTCTTGAGAGTCCCTTAGACTGCAAGGAGATTCAACCAGTCCATCCTAAAGGAAATCAGTCCTGAATGTTCATTGAAAGGACTAATGCTGAAGCTGAAACTCCAGTACTCTGGCCACCTGATGCAAAGAACTGACTCATTTGAAAAGACCATGATGCTGGGAAAGATTGAAGCAAGAGGAGAAGGGGACAACAGAGGATGAGATGGTTGGGTGGCATCACCAACTCAATGGACATGAGTTTGAGTAACCTCCAGGAGTTGTTGATGGAAAGGGAAGCCTGGCATGCTGCAGTCCATGAGGTCACAAAGAGTTGGACACAACGGAGCATCTGAACGAAACTTGCTATAGTGATAACTTTTAATTATATCAGTATATATACTTTATACACACACATCTACGGTCCATGATTTGGCAGAACCCATACTAGGTGTGTTAGGGAACACAAAGTGACTTAAAGGAGTCCCCTGCCCTATCATCATGAAAGTACCTAATTTTAAACAAAAACGAAAGCAATATTGTGATATTGTTTCCTCTCACTTTTGTCTCCTTTTGTCTTTGGAGTCCTGAAGTATATATTTCTTGGAAAGGGTTGATACTTAAACAGATGTTTAAAGAAATGACTGCTTGAACATACATCAGTTCTTTTTGATGAGCCAAGCAGGTTCTCTCCCTGTAGGAAATTACAAACATATAGTATGCAAAGAAATAGAGGAAAAGAAAAGAAGGGGAAAGACTAGAGATCTCTTCAAGAAAATTAGAGATAACAAGGGAACATTTCATGCAAAGATGGGCTCGATAAAGGACGGAAATGATCTGGACCTAACAGAAGCAGAAGATATTAAGAAGAGGTGGCAAGAATACATGGAAGAACTGTACAAAAAAGATCTTCATGACCCAGATAATCATGATGATGTGATGACTAATCTAGAGCCAGACATCTTGGAATGTGAAGTCAAGTGGGCCTTAGAAAGCATCACTATGAACAAAGCTAGTGGAGGTGATGGAATTCCAGTTGAGGTGTTTCAAATCCTGAAAGATGATGCTGTAAAAATGCTGCACTCAATTTGTCAGCAAATTTGGAAAATTCAGCAGTGGCCACAGGACTGGAAAAGGTCAGTTTTCATTCCAATCCCAAAGAGAGGCAATGCCAAAGAATGCTCAAACTACCACACAATTGCACTCATCTCACATGCTAGTAAAGTAATGCTCAAAATTCTCCAGGCCAGACTTCAGCAATAAGTGAACCAAGAACTTCTAGATGTTCAAGCCGGTTTTAGAAAAGGCAGAGGAACCAGAGATCAAATTGCCAACATCCGTGGATCAAGGAAAAAGCAAGAGAGTTCCAGAAAAACATCTATTTCTGCTTTCTTCACTATGCCAAAGCCTTTGACTGTGTGGATCACAATCAACGGTGGAAAATTCTGAAAGAGATGGGAATACCAGACCACCTGACCTGCCTCTTGAGAAATCTGTATGCAGGTCAGGAAGCAACAGTTAGAACTGGACATGGAACAACAGACTGGTTCCAAATAGGAAAAGGAGTACGTCAAGGCTGTATATTGTCACCCTGCTTATTTAACTTATATGCAGAGTACATCATGAGAAATGCTGGACTGGAAGAAACACAAGCTGGAATCAAGATTGCTGGGAGAAATATCAATAATCTCAGATATGCAATGACACCACCCTTATGGCAGAAAGTGAGGAGGAGCTAAAAAGCCTCTTGTTGAAAGTGAAAGAGGAGAGTGAAAAAGTTGGCTTAAAGCTCAACATTCAGAAAACGAAGATCATGGCATCTGGCCCCATCACTTCATGGGAAATAGATGGGGAAACAGTAGAAACAGTGTCAGACTTTGTTTTTTTGGGCTCCAAAATCACTGCAGATGGTGACTGCAGCCATGAAATTAAAAGGCGCTTACTCCTTGGAAGAAAAGTTATGACCAACCTAGATAGTATATTCAAAAGCAGAGACATTACTTTGCCGACTAAGGTCCGTCTAGTCAAGGCTATGGTTTTTCCTGTGGTCATGTATGGATGTGAGAGTTGGACTGTGAAGAAGGCTGAGCGCAGAAGAATTGATGCTTTTGAACTGTGGTGTTGGAGAAGACTCTTGAGAGTCCCTTGGACTGCAAGGAGATCCAACCAGTCCATTCTGAGGGAGATCAACCCTGGGATTTCTTTGGAAGGAATGATGCTAAAACTGAAGCTCCAGTACTTTGGCCACCTCATGCGAAGAGTTGACTCATTGGAAAAGACTCTGATGCTGGGAGGGATTGGGGGCCGGAGGAGAAAGGGACGACCGAGGATGAGATGACTGGATGGCATCACGGACTCAATGGACATGAGTCTGATTGAACTCCGGGAGTTGGTGATGGACAGGGAGGCCGGTCGTACTGCGATTCATGGGGTCGCAAAGAGTCGGACACGACTGCGCGACAGAACTGAACTGAACTGAACTGAGTAGTGATATAAGGGCTTCCCAGGTGGCTCAGAAGGTAAAGAATTCGCCTGCAATGCAGAAGACTCAGGAGACACAGGTTTGATTCCAAGGTTAAGAAAATCCCCTAGAGGAGATCAGGGCAACCAATTCAAGTATTCTTGCTGAGAGAATCCCATGGACAGAGGAGCCTGGTGGGCTACTGTCCAGAGGGTCACAAAGAGTCAGATACAACTAAATCATTTGAGTATGAATGCATGCAAGCACTGCATGGTTATGTTCCAAATAAGTCTAGAAATCCTCCCTTTCTTGTAGGTATCCACCCTCAAGCAGTGGATAACTAATCTCTCCTGTTTCGATGCAGTAGATGGGCAGGTGGTTATGTGTGATTATGGCTGTGGACATCAAAAGGAGTCAAGGATTCAAGAATGTGGACTCTGCCTGTTTCTCTTCCATATAGCACCCCAGCTCAGCACTCCCAGTTGTACTTCATGCCTTCACATCTGAGATAGAAGGAAATCAGCTCATTCATCTCATTAAATAAGAAGCCAGTCTTCCTTTCACTCCCAACTACAGTCAGTTCATTATTAAATTTCTTAATGTGGAAAGACTTAAACTGCTTTTGTAAATCTGAAGGGAGAGAAAGCTATAAGAAATAAATGTTGGGTGTTGATTTATTTTATTCCTAGTTTCCTTCAGGCACTTATCAGTTAAATGTAGAATAATAAAATATCTGTTTCATGAGAAAACATGATTCACGATTAGGATCATTAAGTTTGAACTGATAATGATTCTGTTTCAAACGTTTTGTTGTTGTCTTTAAGGAGCTAAATGATAAATGACTTGAAAATGTGTAGCTTGTTTGAATCATGAAATCTAAGCCTGGTATTTTTGTCATCACATAAATAATTGCTTCATAATCCTCAGAGGGAAAATTATGTACATCTAGGTTTGCACCTGTCTTAGTTTAGTTTAAAGTTACATATTGCTGTTAGGTGCAATGAAAATAGCAAATAAAATATCTCTTGATAGTGTTTATTGTACTGACTATCATTACATGGTTGCGTTCTTAAATTTCTGCCAGTTTAATGTATCTTGCTTCAAACTCTGAAAGTATCAGAAAGAGAAATAAATAAAATATAAAATGAGTTGTCTTTACTTTGCCAATAAATTCTTTACTACTTTCATGTTGTTGTGGTTTTGTTGCTAAGTCATGTCCCACTCTTTTGTGACCCCATGGACTGTAGCCCTCTAAACTCTCTCTCCACAGGATTTTCCAGGCAGAATACTGCAGTGGGTTGCCATTTCTTTCTTCAGAAGATCTTTCTGACCCAGGGATCAACCCTAAGTCTCTTGGCAGGCAGATTCTTTACTACTGAACCACCAGGGAATTTCTAAATTCCTTGTAAGAATGAGTAAAATAAACTAGAAAAAGAAGGTTACATTGTTGTTCTTATAAAAGTGGCCATTTAGGAGAGAAGGAAATGTTGTTTAAAAATCCTTTCTGCCCCTATATATCCAGGGGTTTAACCTGGCCCAATCTCAGGGAGTCAGAATGATGGGGGCCTTATCAGGGCCAAGATATATGAGTGTTCTGTGTTGAGGAATTGACTCTTTGTCTTGAAGAAATTAAGTCCGTGCTTAATTTCAAAAATATTCCTGAACTAGAGCAATTCTACCTTTCTATGTCTTCTTTTGCAGACATTCTTTGATAAGTAAAGGAGACGTGCTGTGTTGTGCTTAGTTGCTCAGTCGTGTCTGACTCTTTGCGACCCCATGGACTATATAGCCTGCCAGGCTCCTCTGTTCATGGAGATTCTCCAGGCAAGAATACTAGAGTGGGGTGCTATGCCCTCCTCCAGGGGATCTTCCCAACCCAGGGATCGAACCCAGGTCTCCCACATTGCAGGCAGATTCTTTACCGTCTGAGCCACCAGAAAAGCCCAAGTAAAGGAGATAAATACTTGGAATTTTCTAATCCCAATGAATGACTCTTCCTACCCCCAAGATGGGTCAGTCACAGGGAAAGGAGGAGGAGGGTGGGATGAATTCCTAGATTGGGATTCACACACACACACACACACACACACACACACACACATATAATCGATGTGTGTGCATGCTCAGTCATGTCTGACTTGGCAGCCCACCAGGCTCTTCTGTCCCTGGGATTCTCCATGCAAGGACTGGAGTGGGTTGCCATTTCCTTCTCATATATTATTGATACTATGTGTAAAATAGATAACTAATGAGGACATACTGTGTAAAGCTCTACTCAATGCTCTGTGGTAAGCTAAGTGTGAAGAAATCCAAAAAAGAGGAAATATATGCATATGTGGAGATGATTCACTTTGCTGTACAGCAGAAACTAATGCAACTCTGTAATGCATTGGAGAAGGAAATGGCAACCCACTCCAGTGTTCTTGCCTGGAGAATCCCAGGGATGGTGGAGCCTGATGGGCTGCCGTCTATGGGGTTGCACGGAGTCGGACATGACTGAAGCGACTTAGCAGTAGCAAAGCAATCAAACTCCAATAAAAATTAATTGAAAAAACCCAACACGAATCATGTTCCCCCTTCAACTTTCAATGGCCTTTTTCCTTCAAAAATGACATTAGGTCATATTTAGTTGCAAATCTAACAGAGGAATTTGCATACCAATAATAAATCAACAAGATATTTCAAAATAACTATTTCTCTAAAATCGTATCTGCAAGTCCATGCACAGAAGCTGTTGCATATTTCCCATGTACCAGAGGTCAAACCTTGAGAGATGAACCCCATGGGCATAGAGCTTTTCAAATTCTGGATTAGAGGTAATTATACTCAATTATAGTGTTTCTTTTTTGGATTTATATTTTCCTCTGAGATTTAAAAATCTCAGATATAATGTTTACTGGCTAAAACTTGAAACTCTTGATAATGCATAATAAAGACCCATTAAGGACTATAATTTTGAATAGGCAACATTTCATTGTTACTTGCAGAACATCTACTTTCTTAAAAATTGCACTGTTTCAGTCAACCGATAATGTACAATATATTATAGGTTATTTGTATTTTGAATTGCAAATGTGATTTTAAAAAAGCAAATTAACTTTTATATAATAGATTATAGCATAGTATCCATAGCCTTATATACATAGAAAGTGCCACCTTCCATATATTTTGGTAATAAATAAATGATGTTAAGTTATCCCTATCATGGCTAGTACTATGGCAGTTGTCCTGCAGCAGAGATAGATAATAAGATAAAGTGCCTGCCTTAAAAAATTACTTAATAATGTATTTGAAACTCTCAGTCACCACCAAGAACCACAGAGGTATGGACTGAGGATGTAACTAAACTCTTTTTTTTTTTTTTTTTTTCTTTTTTGATGCCCTGTGGCATGTGAGATCTTAGTTCCTTGCCCAGGGATCGAACCCATGTCCCCTGCATTGGAAGTGCTGAGTCCTAACCAGTAGATGGCCAGGGAATTCCCAAGACTCTTAATAGGAAGCTTCATGTCTTATACCTTTCCTAAAAGAATAATTGGCATGTGGAATTCTAAATATGGAACTTTGAAAAATATAAAAGTGTTATGTTGGTTTCTTAATATATTGTATTTTATATCCCTTGATATATTTTTTTAATGAAACTTCATATGACATAATGTTAGAAGGCCTTGAAGCAGAGAAGCAAAAATGGCTGTTTAGTGATATATTTTCTTGGTTTCTGAGAGGAGGATTAGATTAAGTGACATATAATTTCATAATCCATGAAATAATCATGGTCTTCCATGTCAGACCAACTCTGAAATGAGGAGCATATATCATGGAGTTCAAAGGACATGATTTTGATATAAACTATTCCACAATATCTTCACTCTGAGCTTCTAAAAACAGATTGTGATTTTTTTTTTAAACTTACTTTGTGTAGTTTACTGACAGTTTTAAAGGTCTTTGGGGATTACTGAAAATACTAACTAGGTAGATGATTTCTCCCACAGTATTCTAGTCAATGCATATTTGGTTGCAAGGAAGACTTATTTTAAAGAGTACTCATAAATAAGAATACAAATGTAAGTGAGGTTAGGCCTCACTAAGAATCTGCAAATTTAGAAGTCAGCAATTAATAAATGGAAGCTGGTCTGTTTGGGCTTCCTTGTTGGCTCAGTGGGCCAATCTGCCAATGCAGGAGAGGCGGGTTTGATCCTAGGTGAAGATCCCCTGGAGAAGGAACTGGCAACCCACTCTCATATTCTTGCCTGGGAAATCCCACGGACAGAGGAGCCTAGTGAGCTCAAAGAGTCAGATGTGACTTAGCAACGAAACAACAGTCTATCTGTCCCCCTTTCTCTTTATTTACCATATCTACTGTCCATATGTCTGCCTATCTATGTGTCTATCTACCCAACTTTTTATCATCACTATCATCTATTCTTTCTCATTATCTGCTCCGTCGTCTTCTCTTTCTGTATGGCTGCAGATGGTCATCTTAGCAACTAAAGCTACATACTCTTTCATCACAGTTTCCTTAACCTAATGACTTCATTCCTAATTTTTGAAAGAAAGGTCTAACTTTCTAAGTTCACTTTTTCAGCTGGGTCTATGAGTCTTCAGTAAGGAATAGACAAGGCATCAGGTCAAGTAGTCTACGTTGAATGCAGTTTTCCTTAAGAAGGAATAAGAATGGAATGAGCAGTAAGAGGCATCTCCCATAAACAAGCATTTTAAAAGCACAACATGCCTAAAGCTAGAATTGTTTTTCTCTTCTTGACTCCTTCCTAATCCAGATCCACAAGATACTCATCTTCTCTGTATTCTTAACTTTATGAAAGGTTCATCTATCGATAGTTATCCAATCAAGTTATCCAGTCAAAAAAATAGAAGGTGCAATTGATTTTTCTTATCTCCACATATCCAATCAGCTCTCAAAGTCTGAAGATTCATTGATTTTGTGACAGTAATACCATTCACTTGATGGAACTTTATATAATCTATTTCACTTCAATTTTTTAAAAAAAAAGATAAATTTAATACAGTACTCATATTTTATAGGTTAGGAAATAAAAAAAACAAAGACTTAGAACAGTTAGTTAACTTATTCAAAGTGACCTGCACAGCAAAAGACAGAGCTGAGTTTTATCCTAGCACTCTGACTCTAGAAATATCCCTGCAGTAAGTAGTCCCTTGCCTAACCTTACGGGAGATTGGAGTACCTGTAAACAGGAGAAACTTGAACTTACTGCAGATATTTTACTTCTAATGCTAACCTTATATTCGGCAAGTTACTGATTAATCCTGTCTTAATCAACTGCAAGGAAGCTGGTTGAATGGTGATAAAATAATGACTACTCTGTGCTTCAGTTCAGTTCAGTCACTCAGTCGTTCTGACTCTTTGTGACCCCATGAATCGCAGCAGGCCAGGCCTCCCTGTTGTCCATCACCAACTCCCGGAGTTCACTCAGACTCACCTCCATCGAGTCAGTGATGCCATCCAGCCATCTCTGCCTCTGTGGGCCCCTTCTCCTCCTGCCCCCAATCCCTCCCAGCACCAGAGTCTTTTCCAATGCGTCAACTCTTTGCGTAAGGTGGCCAAAGTACTGGAGTTTCAGCTTTAGCATCATTCCCTCCAAAGAAATCCCAAGGCTGATCTCCTTCAGAATGGACTGGTTGGATCTCCTTGCAGTCCAAGGGACTCTCAAGAGTCTTCTCCAACACCATAGTTCAAAAGCATCAATGCTTTGGTGCTCAGCCTTCTTCACAGTCCAACTCTCACATCCATACATGACCACTGGAAAAACCATAGCCTTGACTAGATGGACCTTTGTTGGCAAAGTAATGTCTCTGCTTTTGAATATGCTATCTAGGTTGGTCATAACTTTTCTTCCAAGGAGTAAGCATCTTTTAATTTCATGGCTGCAGTCACCATCTGTGCGTATGTCTGTACTATTTCCTGCCTCCATTTCCTTTTCCAGGCACAATTCCTTACTATTCTGGTATTCAGAATGCCTGGCTCAGTTTAGTGCTTGGATCTCCACTTTGTAAATTGTTGAAAGGACAAGTTTAAATACAATCTAATCTTACTTAAGCAGACTCATGTATATTTCTACCTAAAAGTAAGATACAAAGAGAAAGGCACAACTTATTAATCTTTCCCATAGTTTAAGGAAATTTCAGATGAGGGGCAGGGAATTGAATCTATTATTTTATTATTTCTGTAATTTTATTTTTATTATTTCAATTATTTTTCTTTATCCTATCCTACGTGGGCCCTATTTCAGATTTGATTAAACATTGCAATCTTTTTCTCAATATTTAGAATAGGACTCTCTTAATTCTTTGCAGATATTTGTTCATGATAATTGTTTGCCCCAAGTCTTCATGTATATGTTTGTATAACTGAGTGTGAGATGGCAAAGAGTGTAAACCATGTAACTAGAGTAGGGTTTCTGTGAACGTCACTTGAATAATGAGCCTCTGGTTGTTGCATATTTGTTCTTATTACATTGATAGCCAAAGCTATGATTTATTTGGTGCTAATTCTTGGTCAGATTTGTATAGAAATCAATAAACCATTTTATAATGTCCTACTTTCTGACTCATTTTACAGCAATATATTTACAGAGACAGTTGGGATTGTATATACAAAATGTTTTCCATTCAAGATTACAGGATCTTGATTTATGATCTATTACTTATTTTTTAGAGAAAATGTACTTTGCCTTACTGGCCACTATTTTGTACTGTGCGTTTAACCTTCTTTCCCTTTAGTCTCTTATAGCTCAGCCGGTAAAGAATCTGCCTGCAATGCGGGAGACCCAGGTTCATTTCCTGGGTCAGGAAGATCCCCTGGAGAAGAAAATGGCAACCCATTCCAGTATTCTTGCCTGGAGAATCCCATGGACAGAGAAGCCTGGCAGGCTTCAAGCCATGGGGCTGCAAGAGTCAGACATGACTCAGCAACTAAATCACCACACTTTAGTCAGTTCAAAACTCAGTTTCCTCCTAGAATTTTTAAATAAATTTGTTAGGGCACATCATAATACATTTTGCTGTATAAAGTCACTTTATTATTTTCATTGTTGAAATTCTAGATACCTCTCAAAGAGAGAGCATGCAATTAGAGGTCAATAAATATCACCTGAAAGAATGCTCTGTTGAATTGATTGAATCATGTTTATTGTTCTGTTTCCTGTTTATTAAAGCATTCTCATTTTTTCTCTAAGTTTTAGAATTAAACTTTTGGCTATATTCATTAGGAGTTCCAAGGACATATGCTGATAAGAAAGATATAGTTGTATTAGAATTAACTATTACATTTAGAAGTGTGGAGTTATTGATGATAGGCCCAAGAGTATTTTAAAGGATTTATGAGGTAAAACACAGATCGCAATGGATATAAAAGAAAATAAATGGAGAAGAATTGGAACTAGTGTTAACACTTTTGAGAATTTCTCTATGTTTTAATCCTCCGTTTAACCACCAACTTTCAAAACACCTTGTGTCTCAAACACCAAGCTTACCTGGCTTTCTATGGCCAGAATCAGCTTGCTTTTCATAGAGATTTGCTACTGACCCTGGGCAGGATCCTGTGGGGCTTCAGGCCATGGAAGATTTTCTGTGTGTCCCATTTGTTATTTAAGCTTACCTGAGCTCCAAAGGGTAAGTTCAAACAGCTTTTAATCAGGGAAGGGAAAGGATGCAGAGAAAAGGGGGAAACAGTGAAGAAACAATAGTACAGCCTTAGGGCAGGGTTCTGATTCCACTTCAAAGGATAACGTAACACTATCTTTGAATTCTTCTATGAAACTAAGACTTCCGACAAAAGGAAAATGTTAACTACTTGATGAAGCATTCTTTATCCCAGAGACAGTCTCACAGTCTAGCAACTTTGAGAACCACAGAAGCTCATCAGGAGACCACTTGAGTTGAGATTAAAGGAATACAGGCCCTCGGTTGAGTCAGTTCAGTTCAGTCGCTCAGTCGTGTCTGACTCTTTGTGACCCCATGGACTGCAGCACGCCAGGCCTTCCTGTCCATCATCAGCTCCCAGAGTTTACTCAAACTCATGTCCATTGAGTCAGTGATGCCATTCAACCATCTCATCTTCTGTTGTTCCTTTCTCCTTTTGCCTTCAATCTTTCTCAGCATCAGGGTCTTTTCAAATGAGTTAGCTCTTCGCATCACATGGCCAAAGTATTGGAATTTCAGCTTCAGCATCAGCCCTTTGAGTGAACATTCAGGCCTGATCTCCTTTAGAATGGACTGGTTGGGTCTCCTTGCAGTCCAAGAGATTCTCAAGAGTCTTCTCCAACACCACAGTTCAAAAGCATCGATTCTTCAGCACTTAGCTTTCTTCATAGTCCAACTCTCACATCCATACATGACTACTGGAAAAATCATAGCCTTGACTAGACAGACCTTTGTTGGCAAAGTAATGTCTCTGCTGTTTATATGCTATCTAGGTTGGTCATAACTTTCCTCCAAAGGAGTGGTTGTCTTTTAATTTCATGGCTGCAGTCACCATCTGCAGTGCTTTTGGAGCCCCCCAAAATAAAGTCTGTCACTGTTTCCACTGTTTCCCTATTTGCCATGAAGTGATGGGACTGGATGCCATGATATTCCCTTTCTGAATGTTGAGCTTTAAGCCAACTTTTTCACTCCCCTCTTTCACTGTCAACAGAGGCTCTTTAGTTCTTCTTTGTCATGAGAGTGGTGTCATCTGCATAGCTGAGTTACTGCTATTTCTCCAGGCAATCTTGATTCCAGCTTGTGCTTCTTCCAGTCCAGCGTTTCTCATGATGTACTCTGCATATAAGTTAAATAAACAAGGTGACAATATACAGCCTTGACATACTTCTTTTCCTATTTGGAACCAGTCTGTTGTTCCATGTCCAGTTCTAACTGTTGCTTCCTGACCTGCATATAGGTTTCTCAAGAGGCAGGTCAGGTGATCTGGTATTCCCATCTCTTTCAGAATTTTCCACAGTTTATTGTGATCCACACAGTCAAAGGCTTTGGCATAGTCAAGAAAGCAGAAATAGATGTTTTTCTGGAACTCTCTTGCTTTTTCCATGATCCAGTGGATGTTGGCAATTTAATTTCTGGTTCCTCTGCCTCTTTAAAAACCAGCTTGAACATCAGGAAGTTCATGGTTCACGTATTGCTGAAGCCTGGCCTGGAGAATTTTGAGCATTACTTTACTAGCATGTGAGATTAGTGCAATTGTGCAATAGTTTGAGCATTCTTTGGCATTGCCTTTCTTTGGAATTGGAATGAAAACTGACATTTTTAAGTCCTGTGGCCACTGCTGAGTGTTCCAAATTTTCTGGCATATTGAGTGTAGCACTTTCACAGGATCATCTTTCAGGATTTGAAACAGCTCAACTGGAATTCCATCACCTCCACTAGCTTTGCTCATAGTGATGCTTTCTAAGGCCCACTTGACTTCACATTCCAGGATGTCTGGCTCTAGTGAATGATCATACCATCATGATTATCTTGGTCATGAAGATATTTTAGATGTTGGCAATTTGATCTCTGGTTCCTCTGCCTTTTCTAAAACCAGCTTGAACATCAGGAAGTTCATAGTTCACGTATTGCTGAAGCCTGGCTTGGAGAATTTTGAGCATTACTTTACTAGCTTTAAATGCACAATTAGTTTAAAAACAGCTGTTTGATCTTGACATATTTTAAAACATATTTGGCTAAATCCTACTTAAGTTAACACTTTCTTTGAAAACAGAATTGTGACAAGCACTTTGAATGCATTATTATTTTCCTGCAGAAATAATAGCAAAATCTTGTGGCAGTAGTATGTCTCTCTTATAAACACAGTGTAGGATAAATCTAAATATTCTGATTTGAGAAGAAATTTTTGAATGGAGGAATTTTTTATTCCACTGCTGCAGGATTATCTGTATGTTGTATGTTTAGTTGCTCAGCTGTGTCCAACTCTTTGCAATCCCATAGGCTGTAGCCCACCGGGCTCCTCTGTCCATGGGATTCTCCAGGCAAGAATACTGGAGTGAGTGGCCATTTCCTATTCCACGGGGTTTTCTGGACTCAGGGATCAAAATCCTGTCTCTTGAGTCTCCTTAACTGGCAAGAGGATTCTTTGATCACTACCACCACCTTGGGACTCTTTTTTTTTTCTTTTTTTTCTGTTTTTGGACACAATATATAGCCATTTATTGTTTCAGGTCCATTTCTAAAATTTCATAAACAAAGGATAGATGTAAAGTCATGAATTTTGAAGAAGCATAATTAGAATAATAGAACATAAAATACTTATCATTTTGAAAATAATTCATAGACAGGATTACATTATCTATCTGTCTGGCTCATTAACCCAAATAACATTGTTCCATTTTTAAGCCATCCAGTAATAAGGGAATAGAGAGGGAGAGAGAAAAGGAGAGAAAGAGGGAAAAGGAGAGAGGGAGAAAAGAGCAGAGAGAGGGAACCTTAACAGTATGTACATTCTTGTGACAGTAAGTATCATAACTTTTCATGGACTGATTTTGAAAGACAGCTAAGGAGTTCATAGATATGTTAAAGGTTTGTAGAAATGTGATGGTTCTGAAATGCTGCAATTTCTAGCTTTACTTGTTAAAGATTTTCAGTATTTCTTGCAACTAAAGTAAAATTTTGATAAAGAATAAGCTTTTAGGAAGTTTAAGAGATTTGTTTTAGAAAGTACTGATTTACAGATATGGTAGAGAAGAAAAATATTTCTTCAAGATATTCCAGTGGGAGAAGAATTCATAAATGATATTAATATGTCTGTGCTTCAATCTCATCTGTAAAGTAGATGGCATAGAATTGAACAATCTCAAATTTCTTACATCTTTTTCATACTCCTATAGAAATAAGAAGTCCATAAGGGACTCACTGATCCAAAGTCACTCAGCAAGACCACCAGAGCCCAGTCCAGAAGCTAAGAGTATTATTTTGCTCTACCTATGGTCACAAAATACCACATTCAGATGGTTTAAACAACAGAAATCAGTGTTTTCACACTTCTGGTGGCTAGATGTCCCAGACTAAGGTGTTGACAGGGATGTTTTTTTCTGAAACCTCTCTGCATGGTAACAAATGGCTGCCTTCTTGTTGTGTGCTCACAACTCCTGGTCTTTCCACTGCATGCAGGCTTCCCTGATACCTCTCTGTGTTCAGACTTCCTTTTCTAGTAAGATACCAGTCAGATTGAATTAAGACTGATGCTAATGGCCTCATTTTACTGTTAGTCACATCTTTAATGACCCTTTCTTCAAATACAGTCACAGTCTGTGATACTGGGGGTTAAGATTTCAACCTATAAATTTGGAGGTGGCATGCAGTGGGCCCATTCCCTACCATTTGAAGTATTTTAATGTTGAACTAAACTCATGTTGGCATCACTTTAAGTCAACAGAACTTCTTAATGGAAATCTTTCTGCTGCTGCTACTAAGTCGCTTCAGTCGTGTCTGACCCTGTGTAACCCCATAGACGGCAGCCCACCAGGCTCCATCTTCCCTGGGGTTCTCCAGGCAAGAACACTGGAGTGGGTGGAAATCTTCCTATTGTATGCAAATCACCCAGTTTGCATATTACTATTTTCGGTGTGTACAGCAGGCCACTGGGTTAGTGCTATTATCCCAATAGTCCCAAAATGATCTACACTCAGAGCTAAATACTTCAATTCCTTTAATATTACTACTTTATTTAATTCCTTGAAGCTGCCAATAGAATTTGCATACCATCCAATACTCATTTGAGGCATTCCTTATAACACTGCCACCGCTGCTAAGTCACTTCAGTCGTGTCCGACTCTCTGTGACCCCATAGACAGCAGCCCATCAGGCTTCCTTGTCCCTGGGATTCTCCAGGCAAGAACACTGGAGTGGGTTGCCATTTCCTTCTCCAATGCATGAAACTGAAAAGTCAAAGTGAAGTTGCTCCGTCGTGTCCAACTCTTAATGACCCCATGGACTGCAGCCTACTAGGCTCCTCTGTCCATGGGATTTTCCAGGCAAGAGTACTGCAGTGGGTTGCCAGTGCCTTCTCCGCCTTATAACACTAACTACATTTTATTCTTGTAGCTTACTCTTGAAATATTGGAAGCTAGTTATTTGTCAAAACTAAATTTGTGCCCATGTATCAAATTACATGTAGTTTTTTTTTTAGTTTTTTTAATTAATTTTTATTTTTTAGTTTGTTTTGCTTTACAATACTTTATTCATTTTGCTATACATTGACATGAATCAGCCACGAGTGTACATGAACTCCCAATCCCGACCCCCACTTGCCCCCTCCTGCCCCACACCCTCTCTCTGGATTATCCCCGTGCATCAGTCCCAAGCATCCTGCATCCCACATCGAACCTAGATCGGCGATTCGTTTCACTTATGATATCATACATGTTACACTGCCACTCTCCCAAATCATNTTTTGTTGACTGTATAGAGCTTCTCCATCTTTGGCTGCAAAGAATATAATCAATCTGATTTTGGTGTTGACCATCTGGTGATGTCCATGTGTAGAGTCTTCTCTTGTGTTGTTGGAAGAGAGTGTTTGCTATGACCAGTGTGTTCTCTTGGCAAAACTCTATTAGTCTTTGCCCTCCTTCATTCCATATTCCAAGGCCAATCTGTTTGTTATTCCAGGTGTTTCTTGACTTCCTACTTTTGCATTCCAGTCCTCCATAATGAAAAGGACATCCTTTTTGGGTGTTAGTTCTAAAAGGTCTTGTAGGTCTTCATAGAACCGTTCAACTTCATCTTCTTCAGCGTTACTGGTTGAGACATAAACTTGGATTACTGTGATATTGAATGGTTTGCCTTAGAAATGAATAGAAATCATTCTGTCGTTTTTGAGACTGCATCCAAGTACTGCATTTTGGACTCTTTTGTTGACCATGTTGGCTACTCCATTTCTTCTAAGGGATTCCTGCCTACAGTAGTAGATATAATGGTCATCTGAGTTAAATTCACTTATTCCAGTCCATTTTAGTTTGCTGATTCTTTGGCACTGCCTTTCTTAGGGACTGAAGTAAAAACTGACGCTGATTCTTTGGCACTTTCTTAGGGACTGAAGTAAAAACTGACCTTTCCCCATCCTTTGGCCACTGCTGAGTTTTTCAAATTTGCTGGCGTATTGAGTGCAGGCCCTGGACGCATTTAAATCCTTATCAGCAATCTCACACTTGAAACACTGTTATTAAAACTTCTCACCAAATCCTTCTGGATTGGGACACAGAGTTTTGATGCCATTAGTTCACAGTGTCCCTATTTGCCTGGCAAAACAATAAAATGATTCTTTTCTACTTCCCCCAAAAGTCTGTTTCCAAGATTTGAGTCAGCTCTGGTGCACAGAGGCCAAGTTTCTGGCATCACTACTTTAGCATTTTCAAAAATTTGTATCTTCCAAAATTTGTAAAGTTCTGTTTTCTCCATTTCTGCAATTTTTTTCAGAATGTTTACATGATGCAATTACTTCATTCTCATTTTAGTGATGTTTCTTGAGGAAGCAGAAAAATCCACATTTGTTCAATTGTCTGTTTAAGTAGAAACAATCACAGATTCTTAGGAAGAGGTTATCATATCATTTATATCCTATATTGAATGAAAAACAGAATACTAAATTTATTTTAGGGTAAATTTAACATTTATTTTTACCTAAATTTTATTTTTCTAGGCATAAATAAAGAAAAAATCCTAAATTGAAATTATATTCTTATTAATTGCATTTAGGATTTCTTTTTAACACCATATTTGGTCTACAATCTGAAGAAGAAATACAGTTTTAGAAAAGTCAAACAAAGCATTATAAAGCTTGTATCAAAACCAAACTTTCAAAAAAATAATAATACAAATTTATTATGAATTGATTAATCTTTTAAAAGAGTTGAATAAAGCTCAGTTTAAAATTTCTAAAGATACATACCAGAAAGCAAAGGATACACATGGGTTATTTGATGGATATGCTTAAATATATGCAGTTATATAATTATTGAGTATAGGAACTTAGTTTGTGAGAACTAAACAGAAATAGATTAAATGACACAATGGAATTTATGAGGTATGGGAGAAGAATTTCCCATGCTAAAATAAATCTCTCTGGCATATTAAATAACTTTCCTTCTTTTTCCTCTTATCCTTCTTCTTTTCTGAGAAACAGCAGATCTAGGAAGGGCTCTGAAAACCAAGTAGGAGTTGCCATTTTGTAAGACACATTTATATTTGTGAGGGATGTTGCCATTTGTAAAGATGTTTCCTTCCCTATATCTGAAAGAAGATGACAAAAATCATCTTGAAACACATCTAGAAACACATCAATAGAAAAGCAAGAACAAATCTGCATCACAGTTCACCCTTGTTTACTGTGCTTTTCTTGATAACCTCCCATAACTGACCGCCTCTAACCTCCACATCCTCTTTTGTCTTTAGCTGAAGATGGTACTTAAGGAGAGGGTTTTGGCTACTTTGGCCAGTGCTCAGTTTTTTTGGGGTCAGTTCAGTTCAGTCGCGCAGTCGTGTCCGACTCTTTGCGACCCCATGAATCGCAGCACGCCAGGCCTCCCTGTCCATCACCAACTCCCGGAGTTCACTCAGACTCACGTCCATTGAGTCTGTGATGCCATCCAGCCATCTCATCCTCGGTCGTCCCTTTCTCCTCCTGCCCCCAATCCCTCCCAGCATCAGGGTCTTTTCCAATGAGTCAACTCTTCGCATAAGGTGCCCAAAGTACTGGAGCTTCAGTTTTAGCATCATTCCTTCCAAAGAAATCCCAGGGTTGATCTCCTTCAGAATGGACTGGTTGGATCTCCTTGCAGTCCAAGGGACTCTCAAGAGTCTTCTCCAACACCACAGTTCAAAAGCATCAATTCTTCGGCGCTCAGCCTTCTTCACAGTCCAACTCTCACATCCATACATGACCACAGGAAAAACCATAGCCTTGACTAGACGGACCTTAGTCGGCAAAGTAATGTCTCTGCTTTTGAATATACTATCTAGGTTGGTCATAACTTTTCTTCCAAGGAGTAAGCGCCTTTTAATTTCATGGCTGCAGTCACCATCTGCAGTGATTTTGGAGCCCAAAAAAACAAAGTCTGACACTGTTTCTACTGTTTCCCCATCTATTTCCCATGAAGTGATGGGGCCAGATGCCATGATCTTCGTTTTCTGAATGTTGAGCTTTAAGCCAACTTTTCCACTCTCCTCTTTCACTTTCAACAAGAGGCTTTTTAGCTCCTCCTCACTTTCTGCCATAAGGGTGGTGTCATCTGCATATCTGAGATTATTGATATTTCTCCCAGCAATCTTGATTCCAGCTTGTGTTTCTTCCAGTCCAGCATTTCTCATGATGTACTCTGCATATAAGTTAAATAAGCAGGGTGACAATATACAGCCTTGACGTACTCCTTTTCCTATTTGGAACCAGTCTGTTGTTCCATGTCCAGTTCTAACTGTTGCTTCCTGACCTGCATACAGATTTCTCAAGAGGCAGGTCAGGTGGTCTGGTATTCCCATCTCTTTCAGAATTTTCCACAGTTTACTGTGATCCACACAGTCAAAGGCTTTGGCATAGTCAATAAAGCAGAAATAGATGTTTTTCTGGAACTCTCTTGCTTTTTCCATGATCCAGCGGATGTTGGCAATTTGATCTCTGGTTCCTCTGCCTTTTCTAAAACCAGCTTGAACATCAGGGAGTTCACGGTTCACATATTGCTGAAGTCTGGCTTGGAGAATTTTGAGCATTACTTTACTAGCATGTGAGATGAGTGCAATTGTGCGGTAGTTGGAGCATTCTTTGGCATTGCCTTTCTTTGGAATTGGGATGAAAACTGACCTTTTCCAGTCCTGTGGCCACTGCTGAGTTTTCCAGATTTGCTGGCAAATTGAGTGCAGCACTTTCACGGCATCATCTTTGAGGATTTGAAACAGCTCAACTGGAATTCCATCACCTCCACTAGCTTTGTTCGTCGTGATGCTTTCTAAGGCCCACTTGACTTCACATTCCAAGATGTCTGGCTCTAGATTTTTGGGGGTATCTCCCATGAATACGTGTTATTAAACTTTTGCTTGATTTTCTCCTGCTAATCTATCTCTTGTTAATTTAATGTCAATTTCTTCCAACAAGAAGGATAGAGGAAAATTTCTTTCTCTCTTTATAATCAGGCCATTAAAGATGGTTGTTCTCTTGCTCTCAGTTCATTACCCACTGCTTGTCCAGTTGCTACCTCACCTACATTCTATTTACTTGACTTATCTTCCCTTTACATTGTAAATTCTAATTAGTAAATGTCTACACAGTTGTTCCCAGCTCCAACTAGTGACTGTTCTAATCTTTAGATCAAAACATCTTCACTATGATAGCTTATCAAAGGGGTAGTGAGAATTGTGCTTCTTTGCTTGTTTTCCTGGCAGAGACTTGATGTTAATTCTTCCTTTGTAACTAATAATTTCCTCTTCCTTTGTCTCCATAGTGAAGATTGCTGCCATGTCCTGCCATCTGTCCATCTGTTACACAAGGTAGAGTGAAACTCCAGGAGCTTGCTTCAGAAATATAAGACCCTGTATCCACTAAACCCTTGATGCCTCTGCCCCTGATCCAGGCTCTTTCTTCCATCTTAAGGCTGGGAAAGTACAGAGCTTGTCGATCTGTAGGGCTTCCCAGGTGGCTCAGCAATAAAGAATCTGCCCGCCAGTGCAAGAGATGTGAATTTGGGTCAGGAAGATCCCCTGAAGAAGGAAATGGCAACTCACTCCATATTCTTGCCTGGGAAATCACATGGACAGAGGAGCCTGGTGAATTACAGTCCATGGGGTTGCAAGAGTCAGATACAGCTTAGTGACTAAGCAACAACAACCCCTCAACATTAAAATGGTGAAAATGGTAAATTATAACTTTACAATTTGTTCCTATGGTTTTGTTTTAAACACCATAGAAATCAAGTGTACATAACTAAATTATAAAACAGAAAGATAGAAATAGTTTGTTTAGCACTTCATTTCCAGAATACTGAAAGTCATGTAAACAATAGATTAAAATATACTCTGATCAGTTAGTATGTTGAATGGACAGACACAGGAAAACAGCTTGATGGTAATAAAGCACAATCATTTTCTTTTAATTGGTAAGAATCATTAGTAAACATTATTCATATTCTAGCAAGAAATGCTTCCTTTAGTATACTTTTTATAGGCGGAATTCTAAATGCTACAGGCTTTCTATGAAATTTGGAAAAAAAATGGAAATATACATAAAGTTATTGGTATTACATTGCAATGTTCAGTAATATCACATTGTATGCTCATTGGTTTGTTATTACCAGTGATAAACAGTTCAAGATGCTGTGTAAAATTATGGTGAGCAAAGAACATTGTCCTAAATCATGCAAGTGCATCTGTGATGTGCTGCCTCATATGATGTGCCTCCCACTTTCATTGAGGAAAGTTTCATTTCTTGCATATTCCAGAGGCAAAATAAGTAGTTTCATTCTGTTTGAAACAATTGAACGTTATATCTGTTTCCAGACTTTATGGCCAATCTGCACATTCTCATTCTGCAGTACAATGGCATCAGAACAAGAATGCATTACAAAATAATGGGAAAAAGTATTAGCTCTGGTTTTGTAAACCTAGGACTGAGTTTTAAGTGCAGTGAAGTGAGTTTTTCACCTCCAACAGCCTAAGATTCTTCATCTCTAAAATAAGTTTATATGCACACTAAGTTGCTTCAGTTGTGTGTGACTCTGCAACCCTATGGACTGTAGCTCTCCAGGCTCCTCTGTCCATGGGATTCTCCAAGGAAGAATACTGGAGTGGGTTACCATCTTCTTCCTCAGGGAATCTTCCCAAGCCAGGGATTGAATCCATGTCTCCTGCAGCTCCTGCATTGTAGGTGGATTCTTTACTACTGAGCCACTGGGGAAGCCCAAAATAAGGTTGCTAGAGGGTCAAATCAGATGTCATAGGACATTTAAAATACTTTTAGACAATAAGATATTATAATATTATTCTCATTACTGAAATTTAACTTAGCATCTTCTCAAATAATGCTGTGATTAAAAGTAAAGCATGTTAAAAGATTTCTTACAACCATAAATACAAATCTATTGCTGAAAAAAAAAAAAGCAAAGGCTATGTCTCTGGCCAACGGGCTGGGATTCAATGGAGAAGAAGCATGAGGAAACTTTTTAAAGGGGGATAATGATGCTCTGTATCTTGTTAGGATAGGATTTGTGTAGGTATATAGATTTGTCAGGACTCAGTGTTTGATATATTTAAGATTTATGTATTTCCTTATGCATATATTTATCTCAAAGAAGGCAAACACAAAAATAACTACTGTCCTCTGGTTAGTGAAATGTTTACTAAAATGTTTAGAAGTGGAATTTACTGATGTCTGAAACTTTGACATACATTAAAAAATAAATTGGATTGATAGAGTTGATAGAGAATGAATAGATGAACAGAGAGCTAATGAAGCAGATGTAATGAGATATTTGCTGTCAAATCTAGGGGATGGGCATATAAATATTCACTATACAATTCTTTCAAATTTTATGCATGTGTGACAATTTTTACATTAAAAGTTGAAAAAGAAAGGACAAAAAAAATACAAATAAAAATATACCCCTTCCCAAAAGATTTTTGTCTCTAGCTCTTCCTTAAGGGTTAATCAATTGATCTAAATGTCTATATTTGTAAAGCAAGCAGAACATACTACCTCAAAGTCTCCAACTAAAGAAATCCAAAAAGAGGAAATATATTGAGAGCAAAACTAGATGAAACTGAAAGCAAAGTAAATCAAGTTTTTGAATTTTCAAATAGACAAAGTATTAGTTTAATTAATGAAAGACAAAGTATGATTTGTCATTAAATAAAACAAAAACTAGAGAAGGGTTGGTTATACATTCTTAGTGAATTTCCAACTGGAAATGGAAAAACTTTATACTTAAAAATATAAAGTGGCAAAAGTGATAATATCAAATAGAGACTATGACAGGAACAATAAACGAGGAATTAATGAGGAAAAAAGGAAATAATTTCAAAACTAAGCTAAATGGAAAATTTCAAAATTTTCTAGTGATGAATAATTTTTATGATATAAATATTTCTCCAGGATATAAAAAGCATGGTTTATTATCTGGTTTCTTTAATGAAGAATTAAAAAATATGTTTTTTTCCCCACCTTTGACCAGAGCAAAACTGAAAGGAAAGTATAAGCCCTAGTATATTTTTAAGATACATAGAACTGAAATTAAATCTTAGGAAATAATTTGAATTTTTAAAAAATGAAGTATTGAAAAATATCTTAGAAAACAGAATTTAGTTTCCAAACTGTTGAGAATTTCACTTGGAAAATTGAGTTTAATTTCTAACCTGTTAAGAATTCTACTTGGAAAGTGACTTAGGAAAAAAACATATGAAATCAACACATTATTTGAAAATAAACAGTGAGTAAAATTAAATTTTACCTCTGGACACACACAAAAGGCTTTGGATAAAGTGTTTTGTACCTCAGAAAAATCATAAACTTTTGGAGGGCAATGTATAAGAAAGCCCACTTCTACACTTAAGAAATTCTGCTCACCTCCAGGCCCTGCTGAGCAAGTAAGACCTTATTCTGAAGTCTTATTTATCCAACCAGTCCATTCTGAAGGAGATCAACCTGGGATTTCTTTGGAAGGAATGATGCTAAAACTGAAGCTCCAGTACTTTGGCCACCTTATGCGAAGAGTTGACTCATTGGAAAAGACCCTGATGCTGGGAGGGCAGGAGGAGAAAGGGACGACCGAGGATGAGATGGCTGGATGGCATCACGGACTCAATGGAGGTGAGTCTGAGTGAACTCGAGGAGTTGGTGATGGACAGGGAGGCCTGGCGTACTGAGATTCATGGGGTCGCAAAGAGTCGGACAGGACTGCGCGACTGAAATGAACTGAACTGAACTGAACTGAACTGTTACTAGTTTGACCTTTGGTTTAAGAGGGCTGGTTTGGAAAAGTAAGTGCAACAATCAGAAAAAGATGCAGACTCAAGAGCAGAAGCCAACACATATATCAAGGTTTTCTATGAAGTTAAGGTTGTTGCGGTGTCATTTATTCAATTTTAAAACAGAAGTGCAGAATAAGAAGAGGACTCCTCTCTAAGAGAGAAAGATACTTGAAGTGCCTGATATATAACAGCAGATTAAATATTTACTGAACAAATAAATACATTATAAAATAGAACATCTGTACATTAATATTCCAATGAATTGATGAGGAAAATGAAATAGTTCACCACTTGTGTTTTTAAAATGATAAAATTATGGAGAATGATTAACTTTTATTTATCAGTTCAGTTCAGTCACTTAGTAGTGTCTGACTCTTTGCTACCCCATGGACTGCAGCACACTAGGCTTCCCTGTCCACCACCAACTCCTGGAACTTACTCAAAATCATGTCCATTGAGTAGGTGATGTCGTCCAACCATCTCATTCTCTGTCATCCCTTTCTCCTCCTGCCTTCAATCTTTCCCAGCATCAGGGTTTCTTCACATCAGGTGGCCAAAGTATTGGAGTTTCAGTTTCAGCATCAGTCCTTCCAGTAAATATTCAGGACTTATATCCTTTAGGATGGACTGGTTGGATCTCCAGTCCAACTGGAGAATTTCCTTTAGGATGGACTGGTTGCAGTCTACGGGACTCTAAGAGTCATCTCCAACACCACAGTTCAAAAGCATCAATTCTTTGGCACTCAGCTTTCTTTATAGTCCAACTCTCACATCCATACATGACCACTGGAAAAACCATAGTTTTGACTAAATGGACTTTTGTTGGCAAAGGAATGTCTCTGCTTTTTAATATGCGTTTAGGTTGGTTATAACTTTTCTTCCAAGGAGCAAGTATCTTTTAATTTCATGGCTGCAGTCACCATCTGCAGTGATTTTGGAGCTCAAAAAAAATAAAGTCTGTCATTGTTTCCACTAGTTTCCCCATCTGTTTGCCCTGAAGTGATGGGACCAGATGCCATGATCTTAGTTTTCTGAATGTTGAGTTTTTAGCCAACTTTTTCACTCTCTTCTTTCACTTTCATCAAGAGACTCTTTAGTTCTTCACTTTCTGCAATAATTGTGTCATCTGCATATCTGAAGTTATCGATATTTCTCCCAGCAATCTTGAACTTTTATTTTATCTTAGCAATAAATTGTAACTAGGCAAAAAATAAATAAATAAACATTTGAAAAAGAGTTTAGTTTATTAATTCTGTTTTTATGAAACAACTCTAAAAGCTTTAGACTCTACATCTGAACATAAGTTGCTATTATATGACAGCTGTGGAAGTTTCAATTTATAAAAAATAAAATATTTGGTGAAATAAGTTATCTGAGTAGTGATATATATTCTTAAATGAAATAAGGATAAAACTATGACTTTTTTCCATTCTTCTTAGCAGTTGTGGAGGACCTTTTTATATGTTATCTACATAAAATTTCTACATATTAGATTTTAAATTACAAAGTTAACCTCCTAGATATCATAATTTCAAAGCTCATATTTATTATATATTCAATGTTTTGTTATAAAAAATGGATATGGTCTTCATAAAAATCAACATATTATTTGTGAAGTCTATAATATAGACCTGTTTGAATATAATTACTTTCTACTTTTTTCATTTCATGAACTTATTCAGGAAGTGTCAATATTTATTTAGCTTTTAAGTACAAACACTGTGATGGCACTGGAGAGGAATACAGAAGTGAAAACTGAGTGAACTACTACTAAGAAGAAAGAGAATGAAATTGTTACTGCTGACAAGTAAGTAAAGTTCTTATTGGAGAATTAAAGAGGATACAGTTTTGAATTGAGCCTTGGAGAATGAGATGGATTATGTTCAGTCAAGTGGTATTAATTGACCAAAGTCCTGATGTGTTTAGGGCAGAACTTTTTTGTCAAGTTTTATAATTTTATTCTGGAAATAGAATATAGATTGATTAGTGGTAGACTTTAGAAGGAAACAAAAAAATGATCTTAAACAATGATTGACAAAACTGAGGAGAAAACAAGCAAACAAATAAATATAGCTCTGATTTCAGGCTATTATTGTTAGACTTAAGTAAACTTAGAAACAACAGCACATTCCAAACTGCACATTTTTGCAAAACCTGTGTTTAACTTATATCCCTAAGTTGCTCTGAGTGCACCTTAACAGCAAACATGGTGAGACAAAAACATATCAGGAAAAAGAAATGATAAGGACAGCTGCAAAGTTCAGAGTCTTTAGAGGATGAAGTCTGTTGTCCCTCATGCAAAAGTACTGAATATATTCCAGTTTGGGGATATCTGATGACCCAGAGGGATGGTATGGGGAGGGAGGTGGGAGGAGGGTAGGATGGGGAATACGTGGTGGATTCATGTCGATGTATGGCAAAACCAACACAATATTGTAAAGTAATTAGCCTCCAATTAAAATAAATAAATTTATATTTAAAAAAAGAAAAATATAGATTGCCAAATTAAAAAAAAATAAAAGAAACATACTCATCGTATAGTGCAGTAATCATGCACTTTTTTAAAAAAAGAAAAATTAGAAGTCTCTTCTCCATGTGCCTTTGACATGAGACTAATCAACAGGAGAAAATCAAACAAGTTCAACAGCAACTATATATAGGAGAAACCCAAAAGAACTGAGTAACTCAACAAAATGGCTAAAACTCTCACCTTAAATATCATCTTCAGCTAAAGACAAGGGATTTGGGCATCATGGTTTGGGACTTCAAAGGAGCGCATGGCAATTCATAAGGGAATAGTAAGAACTTCCCTGGTGGTCCAATGGCTAGGACTCTCTTCTACAATGCAGGGGCCTGGATTTGATCCCAAGTCAAGGAATTAGATCCACACATCACAACTTAAGAGCTCCCATGCTACAACTAATGATCTCACATACTGCAACTAAGACCTGGCACAGCCAAATAAATAAATGAACGAATATTAAAGCAGATGTTTGGTAAGTAAATGTCTGCTAGGCCCTGCAGGGACAGTGGGACATAGAGTGGACTCTAATCATTACCTCCCTCTGAGCTTCTCCCACCACAGTTAACCCATATTCTTTGCAGATATTGCTGGTGACAGCTCCATTCTAGAAACAGGCCATCTACCCTAAATTCTTTTAAGAAAGTTGGGAGAAAGTAACTATGTTTCTTGACTTTTGGGGCCTTGATTGTTTTCAGCCTGAAATAATCAGCATGCCAGACGCATTGGGGTGTCAAGTTTGCTGGTTTTGTTGCCTACACCTTCCCTTCTGTTTATGAAACAGCGTTCTCTCTAAGCTGAAGTTGGGCAGCTGTGTTGATGACAGAGGGCTTCAGTAAGACAAAGCCAGCTGTTGCTTTTATTCCTGTTACTATGAGAGCAGGGACAGAGATGTTTGCTTTCTCTTCTGTTTGTGTTAGTGCCATAATAAAATATGACCTTTTCTGCTATTTGTCTTTGACCTTGAGGTCAGTTTCATCCTTTGTACAAAGTTGCTCAAGCTGCTTATTTTTCCATTGCTGGTAAGAGAAGAAGGGGCAGATCCAACTTAGATGTACAGTTTCTGTCTGAATTTTTGTTTTTATTTTAACTGTATTTAATAAGGAATAAATATATAGGGCTATAAAGGATCTTTTTTAGGATTAAAAAATTTATCTTAAAAAATATGTGTTGTTTTTAAAATTATTATCATACTTTCATTATTAATTAGAAGAATATTCCCTCTAATCTATGCACAGTATAAAATATATGTGTGACTAAAAAGGAAATTAATTGTAGAATTGATATGTTTTATAATAAAATGCTTATTCAGTTATGAATTTTTAACTAGTTACAATTTTTATTGAAAAATTTAACCATTAAATATTTTGATAACAGACTCCTGATTGTGTTAAACTCCAATTATCAGACCAAATTAAATAAAACTCAAACAGATCAGGATAATATCATCAATAGAGTGATTAAATAATTTGGTAGCTAATTATGTTGAATTATAGAAATAAATTCTGTATGTGACAAGTTTTGAATACTGCTTTTTTAAAAATGATCTTAACAAATTTGTGGATATTGAACTATTTGTTAGAGGAGACAAAGTTTGAACCTATCATTTTTGTTTGTAGAATAAATAAACAAACATTTATTATTAGTTTTAAATAAACCTGTGCTAGAAGCCCACTAGATATCATTCTTTTTATTTACTACCTATTTTCTTCTATCTGGAGTTATTTCTATTGATTAGTCCATATACTCTGAACCATCTTTTCCTTTGGAGTATGTCCATTCAGAACCTCATCAGCAACCAATTGGTCCTATTATCAATTGCTCTTATTACTACCTAGTCCATTCATTTATAACTTCACTTTTGCATAAGCTCTTAATTCCCTGACCAGGTATGAACCGGTGCCCCTGCAATGGAAGTGTGGAACCTAACCACTGGGTCACCTGGGAAGTCCTGAGCTCAATTATTTTAAAGGCTTCCTGGAATAACTTGGATGCTTGTGGAGTGTATGTCCTTAACTTTTCACATTCTTTGCTTTAGTATCATTGGTGTTACAAATATGTTTTGGTTCTTGGCCTTTGTTTTCCCTCAGAATTTATGACATCCTATCCCTCCACCTCACCAAACAGCCATCATGGCATCAGTTTGCCATCATGATATCTCAGCTAGCACTTCTTAGAGGTTGTCGATTTTCTTTTACACAACATTAATGCAGCTTTGCATTAGACATCACATGCCTCGTGTGTGTGTGTGTGTGTGTGTGTTGAAGTCACTTCAGTCATGTTAGACTCTTTGAGACCCTATGGACTGTAGCCCACTAGGCTCTTCTGTTCACGAGATCCTCCAGGCAAGAATATTGAAGTAGGTTGCCATGCCCTCCTCCAGGGAACCTTCCCAACCTAGGGATTGAACCCACGCATCTTATGTCTCCTGCATAGGCAGGTGAGTTCTTAACCACTAGTGCCACCTGGGAAGCCCCATCACATGTCTTCTAAATTGGTTTGCTTATTTTGAAATGTATACAGGAGATAAAAACCCAAAAATAATAGAGAAAAATCAATTTGTCTTTCTTTTGT
The DNA here is from genome assembly GCA_006408695.1 of Aepyceros melampus. Lineage (NCBI taxonomy): Eukaryota > Metazoa > Chordata > Mammalia > Artiodactyla > Bovidae > Aepyceros > Aepyceros melampus. The sequence continues at coordinate 282,709 of SJXQ01009679.1, read as the reverse complement.
GGTGTGCTGTCTTCCTCTGGTAGTTCCATTTAAAGCTAATCAATATCAGATTTTAAAATAAATGTTAAAGGCTGAAAGGAATTTAAGAAACATTTCTCTGATTTGAGCAGTGATGGAAGTCCATCAAGAGTACTTTTGAAAACTACAAAGATTCTTAGACTGTATATTGAGAAACTCCTTACAAATTCAAGATCTATGCTTTAGGTTTTAGCTTTATGGCGGTGTCTGGTTATCTAACTTAGCAATCATCTAAATTATCCATAATTTGCATGTGCATTATTAAAATTATGAAATCAATGTATAAAAAATTCTCCTGGAAGACTGTGAACACCTACAAATAGATATGAAGATATTAGTTTGAAAAATACTGACCAGCTCCTACACTATGATTTTACAAGTGAAAAAGGTAAGTTTAGAGAGGTGTGGGGGCCTTGTTCAGAATCACCAAAGCGTTACAAGCATAAGGCTTGGTAAGAAAATTGTGTGTGAGTGTGTGTGTGCATGTGTGACTATGCATACATTTAACATAGTTTGTGCCCACCTAATTTTACTTTGTTTTAAATCTTGAAACAATATAATTCCCTTTACCTAAAAGGTTATGGTCATACTGAAACCTGAGGCATCATTTTGGGAAAATGGCATTGCAATTAATTATAATGTTTGTGTTTATTCTTTCCTTTATTCACTTAAGAATCCACTCACTTATTAAACATGAAAGCTAAAAACCAGTTGTGTCACCAAAAAAGAAAACAAAACAGAAAAACAAATCCCCTGTCACAGAAAAATTGTGCATAATCTATTAAAAGATAAAATGAAAGATACAGAATAAGTAATTTAAAAACTAAATCAAGTTTAATATTAGTAATATTATAGCTTAGAGATTACCTGTTTAAATATTCAAAATTTAAGAACTAATACATCATTCATGTAGACTTATTAGTTACCAAAATATGCCAGCAGATAGTTATCACTGAATACCTTTTAAAATCCACAAAACATTGACATTTAAAGTTTATGCAAATCATAGAAATGTGACAGAATCTGCATCAAAGTGCTTATCTGGCTTGCAACATCTTCATTAGAGCAAATTCTAAGGGCAACCAGCTACAGTACTATTGAATGTACCTTTTCCTCTCTCATGCAATAAAAACTCAATTTATTTTGTAAGAATGCAGATAAATACTTTCAAAATTTATTCACAGGATGTTGAATGAATGCAAAACAGCCCTCAGCCAAATTGCTTCATATAGAAATTTTTGACAATTACTCCCAATATCCAATTTCTACAAAGTTTTTGAAAATAAAAATCTTAAAAGTTTTGAAGTATGTGTATAGTTTGTATAGTATTTTCATTCTTAAAAATAATTTTAGGAACTAAAAGAAATGTCATCAATTTATTCAAAGATGTTGATTTTGAGGCATGTATTTCTAATTTTAAATATTTTTGTATGACAAACTAAAGCAGGCTGAAACACTTTT
>SJXQ01009679.1:259582-280544 GCA_006408695.1 Aepyceros melampus | reverse complement strand
TGCTGCTGCTGCTGCTGCTAAGTCGCTTCAGTCATGTCCGACTCTGTGCGACCCCATGGACGGAAGCCCACCAGGCTCCCCCGTCCCCGAGATTCTCCAGGCAAGAACACTGGAGTGGGCTGCCATTTCCTTCTCCAAAACTGATATATAGCAAGACTATTTTATAACTGTGCTGTTTTATGTTGGATAACAGCTTTCTGGAGACCACAAGGGGGCAGACCAAGAACAAATGAAAGAAAATATTCCTCAATATGTAGCCTCTTAATTCTGTCAAAAAATTACTTTCGAATTGAATGGATCTGGTTCTAATTTCCTTTAATGAATTTTATATTGCTTTCTTGTGACTGTTAAAACAATTTCACAATCTCTTGCAAATACTGAAAAACTGATTGAGCATTAAAATCTAAATTCATTTGATTGATTATAACCAGTTTCTCTCTTATTTTCTTCTAAGACACAGAAGAACTATGTGAAAGTGACAAATTATGCTGAAGGAATGCATTTTCATTCCATTATTTTCCACTAATTAACTTTATTTTAATATTATATTTTAAAATATGGAAAATATTAATCACAACTAAAGTCTTATGTTTTTCATACAATCATATAGATTAATACTTTAAAAAGAAGTGGCTTGGAAAGTCTTGTATTTCTCTTATTCTAATGGCAACTTCATAGTTTGACTGAAGTCTTGTTTTATTTATTAATTTTTGGCCAGGCTGAGTGGCTTAGGCTTGTTCCCCAGCCAGGGACTGAACCCTTAACAACCTCAGTGAAAGCACCAGCTCCTAATCACTGGACTGCAAGGAAAGTCCCTTGATTAAAACTTTTAAACACCCCTCTGTATTCCCTTCAGTCGCTCAGTCGTGTCCGACTCTTTGCAACCCCATGAATCGCAGCACGCCAGGCCTCCCTGTCCATCACCAACTCCCGGAGTTCACTCAGACTCACGTCCATTGAGTCCGTGATGCCATCCAGCCATCTCATCCTCGGTAGTCCCCTTCTTCTCCTGCCTCCAATCCTCCCAGAATCAGGGTCTTTTCCAATGAGTCAACTCTTCACATGAGGTGGCCAAAGTACTGGAGCTTCAGTTTTAGCATCATTCCTTCCAAAGAAATCCCAGGGTTGATCTCTTTCAGAATGGACTGGTTGGATCTCCTTGCAGTATTAGCTGGGAAAAATATTTTCCAACAGAAGCTATTTTTTTTTCCAGAAAAGTATATTTGTATGTGCACATCTATCTAAAAAAGATAATTATTGTGCAACAATTATATGACTAACATTGAAAACCATCCTTTGGGACAGAGGAAAAGGCTCATATTTGCATTAATCAATAATTAACTGAATGTTTTGTTCATGAAGAATTAATGCCTGTTTAGAATGAAGAAAAAATCTTCATTGAAGTCAACATTTTGATCTATTATAAATAAATAAGTGAGATTTCCATTCAGTTCATTAGTCACTCAGTTTTGTCCGACTCTTTGCGACCCCATGAATTGCAGCACCCCAGGCCTCCCGGTCCATCACCAACTCCTGGAGTTCACTCAAACTCAAGTCCATCGATTAGTGATTCCATCCAGCCATCTCATCCTCGGTCGTCCCCTTCTCCTCCTGCCCCCAATCCCTCCCAGCATCAGAGTCTTTTCCAATGAGTCAACTCTTTGCATGAGGTGGCCAAACTACTGGAGTTTCAGCTTTAGCATCATTCCTTCCAAAGAAATCCCAGGGCTGATCTCCCTCAGAATGGACTGGTTGGATCTCCTTGCAGTCCAAGGGACTCTCAAGAGTCTTCTCCAACACCACAGCTCAAAAGCATCAATTCTGCACTCAGCTTTCTTCACAGTCCAACTCTCACATCCACACATGACCACTGGAAAAACCATAGCCTTGACTAGATGGATCTTTGTTGGCAAAGTAATGTCTCTGCTTTTCAATATGCTATCGAGGTTGGTCATAACTTTCCTTCCAAGGAGTAAGCGTCTTAATTTCATGGCTGCAATCACCATCTGCAGTGATTTTGGAGCCCCCCAAAATAAAGTCTGACTTGTTTCCACTGTTTCCCCATCTATTTCCCGTGAAGTGATGGGACCGGATGCCATGATCTTCGTTTTCTGAATGTTGAGCTTTAAGCCAACTTTTTCACTCTCCTCTTTCACTTTCATCAAGAGGCTCTTTAGTTCCTCTTCACTTTCTGCCATAAGGGTGGTGTCATCTGCATTTCTGAGGTCATTGATATTCTTTCGGCAATCTTGATTCCAGCTTGTGCTTCTTCCAGCCCAGCGTTGCTCATGATGTACTCTGTGTATAAGTTAAGTAAGCAGGGTGACAACATACAGCCTTGACGTAGTCCTTTTCCTATTTGGAACCAGTCTGTTGTTCCATGTCCAGTTCTAACTGTTGCTTCCTGACATGCATATAGGTTTCTCAAGAGGCAGGTCAAGTGGTCTGGTATTTCCATGTCTTTCAGAATTTTCCACAGTTTATTGTGATCCACACAGTCAAAGGCTTTGGCATAGTCAATAAAGCAGAAATAGATGTTTTCCTGGAACTCTCTTGCTTTTTTCATGATCCAGAAGATGTTGGCATGAATCTGAGTGAACTCTGGGAGTTGATGATGGACGGGGAGGCCTGGCGTGCTGCGATTCATGGGGTCGCAAAGAGTCGGACACGACTGAGCGACTGAACTGAACTAAACTGAAATACGATGTCATGGAAAATCCAAGCACATGTTTTGGCCAACCATACTTGCTAGAAGAAATAAAGATTAAAATGTAAACAGAAAGTCACAGACAGAAAAATAGGCATTTTTTAATTGAGAAATATGGACTTTCTAAACAGAAATATAAAGGAAAAAGCAAGAGATCCCACTTGACAAACATAATCCCCTATAGATTAGAAAACACCCTTAAGAAAATTTAAAACCTAAAGGACAAATGGGTTTGGGATATTTGTAACATGTAATATGTAAAGCACTTATTTCAATCAGCATGATTTAAATTTCAAAAATGTTGAAAAAAATTAAACCTTGCTAATAGTTTAAAAGATGTGATTTAAAATGCTGAGGTCCTATTTTTTTACATATAAGAATGTAAAGATAGAATAAATGTTAATGCCCAGAAAAAAATTAGGGTTTGAGGACAAAGGGATCTTAAGTGCTGTTGTGGGAGTGAAAGTTACTAGAGGCTCATTCTCATAAAATCTATCTATCAGATTATCTATTTACCTATACATACTTTTTCCAGAAATTCAATTTCTATAAACTTACTTTGAGGAAATTATCAAGACTGTACGTAAAGATTTAGCTCAGAATATGTTTACATAGTGCTTTTTTGTCACAGTATCAGCGTAACAAATATTAACAACAGTGAGTAAAATAGATGATGATTCCTTGATGAAATAGCATACCACGTTGACTACTGATGTTATGGAAGAGTATCTCTAAAATCTATCTATCAGATTATCTATTTACCTATACATACTTTTTCCAGAAATTCAATTTCTATAAACTTACTTTGAGGAAATTATCAAGACTGTACGTAAAGATTTAGCTCAGAATATGTTTACATAGTGCTTTTTTGTCACAGTATCAGCGTAACAAATATTAACAACAGTGAGTAAAATAGATGATGATTCCTTGATGAAATAGCATACCACGTTGACTACTGATGTTATGGAAGAGTATCTCTAAATATGTTCATACTCTCAGTTCAGTTCAGTCGCTCAGTCGTGTCTGACTCTGTGACCCCACGGACTGCAGCATGCCCGGCTTCCCTGTCCATCATCAACTCCTGGAGCTTGCTCAAACTCATGTCCATTGAATCGGTGATGCCATCCAACCATCTCATCCTCTGTTGTCCCCTCCTCCTCCTGCTTTCAACCTTTTCCAGCATCTGGGTCTTTTCCAGTGAGTCAGTTCTTTGCACCAGGTAGCCAAAGTATTGAGCTTTAGCTTCAGCATCAGTCCTTCCAATGAATATTCAGGACGAATTTCCTTTCGGATTGACTGGTCTAATCTGCTTGCTGTCCAAGGGATTCTCAAGAGTCTTCTTGAATACCACAGTTCAAAAGCATCAGTCTTCAGGGCTCAGCTTTCTTTATTGTCCAACTTTCACATCCATACATGACTACAGGGAAAACCACAGTTTTGACTAGATGGACCTTTGTTGGCAAAGTAATGTCTCTGCTTTTGAAATCAACTATATTTCCATAAATATTTTAAAATTATTTATTAGTAGTCCTTTTCTAGCTAGTTTGACTGTGAGTGTTGACTAAGTAAAATTTCTGTTATAAATACTTTTGTAAAGAAATAAAATGTAGGTTTTTTTTTTTGTTTTTTAAACAAATGTAGAGGGACCTACACTTTGCATTCCATTAGCTGTTAGTTTACAAAGCCATGTTTAATTTGTATTGGATTTCCCCCAGTTCCATTGATTTTGGGTAGAGTTTATGAAGGTCACATTTATACTTTATGTACATTGTGTACACATTTACACATTTTGTGCTTTCTGCTGGGTGTTGACACTCGAGAATGAAGTTGGTTTCTCTTTGCTCATAGCCTATTGGCCCTGGAAAGTACGTGTTTGATATTGGATGTGAACAGCACGGGGAGTATCGCTTGACTGACGTGGTAAGTTGCAGAGTCTGTGTCTTTTTCTACATTCACAGGCAAATAAACTGTTCGATGAGGCTGACCCTGTAGATCTGTGTTGGGATCAGTTGCCCTGAGGCAGTATAGGAAACGGAGTTGGGCTGAAGGGAAAGTTGGGTTGTGATGGGACCCTGTGGGAGCTCTGAAATGGGATAACCCTTCAGAATGTCCTGAACAGGGCTTCCCTGGTGGCCCAGTGGTAAAGAATCTGCCTGCCAGTACGGGAGACAAGGGTTCGATCCCTGATATGGGAAGATTCCACAAGCCCCAGAGCAACCAAGCCCATGCGGCCCAACTGTTGAGCCTTTGCTCTCAGTCCAGCAGCCACAACTCTGGAAACCTGCATGCCCTAGAGCTGGTGCTTTGCAACAAGAGAACTGCCCACAGTGAGAAGCCTGTGCACCCCAAGGAAGAGTAGGTAGCCCCCGCTCACCGCAACTAGAGAAAGTCAGAGCAGCAACGAGGACCCAGCACAGCCAAAAATAAACAAAATAATTTTTTAAAATGTTCTGAACAGAGGCCAGGTACCTTAGACTCCCATGTGGACCAGTCACTGGCGGTGGGCTGCCTGTGAACGGGGTGGGCATGAAACCTGGGCTGTGCAGCTTCCTTTGGCCACGGGCAGTTCATGGGGGGGACTTTGCTATGAGTCACCAGCCACCCACCCTCCAGCAGCTGGAAGGAGGGCCTGAATCATGGGAGGAGGGCACGTGAGCAGCTATGAGTGATGAGACAGCAGACACCCCCTAGACAGTAGCTCTGCAGTGCAGTCCCCAGGCCTGCAGCTTTGGCAACGCCTGGCAGTCTGTTCCACATGCAGGTTACTGGACCTCACCCCAGACCTCCTGAATCAGAAACCCTGGGGCTGGCCTGCGATCTGTACGTTAACAGCCTCTCCAGGGGATTGCGGTGCAACTGAAGTCTGAGCGCCACTGTCCTGGAGTGCTGGTGCCACCCTTCCTGGGGGACCAATCTCAGAAATCTTTAAACCAAGGAGTGCAGTTTATTTCTGAGTGACTCACTGGAAGTATTAGGCAGGGATCTGTCACTCTGTGTGTTAGATAGTATCATGTTTGTGACAGTGAAGTTTTCCATATGTATAGGACTGATGTTCAAGTCTTTGGAATTTTGTGGTGGGTACAAATCTGAGAAGCAGACCACTATGCTTGGCAACATTGACATATGTGGCTGTTAACCACTGTTGGAATTATACCTTATGATGGTGAGGGACAAGGGAGGCCTGGCATGGTGCGGTCTATAGGGTTGCGAAGAGTCGGACATGATTTGGCAACTAACTGCTACAAATAAACTATACCACGTTTAGAGCTGATAGACTTGTTTACTTTGACTGTGTTTTATTTTTCTCTCCATAATCCTTGAGACTAGAACTTAAGAGTCCATGCCCTCACACGTCCTTATGTGGATGTCTTTGAGTGTTTTTAGGTTTTTGCTTACAGTGATGTTGACGCTGAATCTTGACCTCTGTCCACTCATGCAGAATTGAATCTCAGAGACAGAGTTTTGGTGAAAAGACTAGCTTTATTGGTTTGCCAGGCAAAGGAAGACATAGCGAGCTAAGGCCTTGCATAGTGTTTCCCAAGGCTGGGGGGATTTGGTGAGTTTTATAGCAGTGGTTCAAGGGCAGGGTTTTGACAAGGATGGGGTGTGTGCAGGTCCCACAGTCCTTTAACCTGGCCTCAGGTGTTCTCTTTATGAGTTCTGTGGTTCTCCAGGTTATCCAACTATGACCTTCTCTTCAGAATGAAGAATGTTTCACCACGTAGTTAACATCCTCCACTTGTTAGGGTTTCAACTCTGCAGAAGAGCTCAGAGATACAGTTCTGTGTGTCTCTTGAAGCAGACTCTCGACCCTGCCCCGAGGCTGCTCTGTTGTTTCTTGGCTGCTCCTCCCTTGTCTCTGCATTCCTTCATTTCCCTGGTTAGCAAATGCCTGAACTTGCCCTGTTTCCTGCAAACAAGAAATGGGGGACACAGAAAGACTTCCATGCCCAGGAGCCCCACGGGGTCCTACTTGGTTTCAGGGTTTGTTTCGTTATGTTTGAAGAATCTTAGAGCTGAAATGTAGCTGAATGGTTCAAAGAGTCATTAGTTCTGGCCATTTCTTAACTGGAAATCTTAGTCTGAAAACCTCTTGCACTGTCACCGAAATGAGTGCAGGAGCTGTATTGATCCCACTTTGATTTCTCATCCTTGTTGTCTTAAGCTCCATTTTCAGCTCTAGAATTATACCATTGACACTGGCAATTACTCTGATCACTGAATCCTGTTATAGAAATGTTAAAGCACCTTTCAAAACCTGTCCCATCTACCCGCACTGTAAACATCCCATGCATGTTGTCATTTTACATTTTTTTAACTTAGGAAAGAGGAGAAGAGGAGGAGGAGGAGGAGTCACTTATAACTGTCATTCCAAAATGGAAAGCCACCAAAATCACAGAGCTGGCCTTGTGGACTCCGACCCTCCCCCAGGACCAGCCCGCTGCAGACAGACCAGGCCAGGAGGAGGCCCCAGGAGCTGAGGGTATGGAGGTCTAGGGGGGTGAGTGGAATGGGGCTGTCCGGGGAGCAGGCTCTGAGTCTTTATCCTTGGCTGGTGACTGGCTGTGGGCATGACCTGGGCAAGGCTCCAACTGCAACTGGAGTGACAGGTCCTTCCCGAAGGACAGCACTTCTCTGTGACCATCACAGGGGACTTCCTGGCAAGTCCTCAGGGGGCTGTGGAGGATCAAAGGTTACACTGGGCATGAGTCCTTCTGTTGCAAGTGATTGAAAGTGTTAGTCGCTCAGTCGTGTCCAACTCTTTGTGACCCCCATGGACTGTAGCCCACCAGGCTCCTCTGTCCGTGGGATTCTGCAAGCAAGAACACTGAAGTGAATTTCCAGGCCCTTCTCCAGGAGATCTTCCTGATCCAGGGTCTCCTGGATTGCTGGCAGATTCTTTACCATCTGAGCCACCAAGGAAGCCCTAAGGGATTGAAGATCAACTCCAATTGGCCTAAGTGGAATAATACTGATACTAATTCATTGGTTCATACCACTGGAGCAGTCCGGTAGGAAGACCTCAGGTCTGGCTGGATCAGGCGTCTTCTCTCTGGTCTCCACTTTCCCGTGTACTGGCTCTACTTGATGGTACCCCCTTCCCTTTGGAGACCAAAGCTCAGTGACTTTATCAGATTGTTACCCAATCTGCTCAAGAATCCTGGAAAACAGAGAGCTTCTTTCTCCATATGCTCATCAAAACCCCTGGGATATATACTGTACACTTAAAACAAAAAACCCTTGGGAATCAGATTATCAGACAAAGGATGCCCATCCCTAAACCCGTCACTGTGATGGGGACAGGGATCAGGTGTCAGGCCTGGGTGGAGCTGAGACTCTGAGTTGGGGGTGGTCCCCTGATGGAGAGGTAGGCGCTGCTGTCAGCAGGAGGCAGGAGTGGGTGCTGAAAGGCGCCTGCTGATACCGTTTCCTTTTGTCCATCTCAGGTGGGGGCGAGATGGTGGAGGAGGTCCAGCCTCTGACCGATGTGTCAGAGGGGGAGTTAGAGTCGACGTGGCCTGGAGAGGAGGAGGGAGACGCCAGTAGAGAGGACCAAGAGGAATTCCAATATGACAGCTTAGACCAGGGTGAGCCTGTGCTTCGGTGACCGAGGGGCAGAGGGGACGAGGCACTAACACCCCAGAGTGGGCACAGAGCTTTCTCTGCCTCTGCTGGAGGCCATCTTCGGGTCAGGCCTGGGGATGGGATGTCTCGGGGATCCACTTTGGGAATGTCACTCCTTCTTAGCTGTTCTGTGTCGGGAGCCAGAGTGAGGAGTCCCACCCGTGACAGGGTCACGTGGCAGACTCAGATGGCAGGGCAATTTGAGTCATCGGATTTCTCCCTGGTTTTTCCTGAACATGAACCCCCCAAAAATAAGAATTTGTCTGTTTTCCCATTATTTTCTGACTTTCTTTGGAAAAAGTTAATTCAGGGCTTTGGCCTTCTGCATTTGAAAGGAGTGTTTCAGCCCAACCCCCCTTTGATAATGCTCTAGCCTACCTAACAAGTTCCCCTGACCTTCTACAAGCTTGTAAATTACTCACACCCTCCCAACTGTGAGGGGCACAAAGCCTTAAAGTATCTTAAAGTTTCAGAGCCTTTTCAGATTTATATTGGTGACAGGATTTCACGGTTAACTCAATGATTGCTGCCAGACCTCCTTATTTTTTATCTATCAGGCACCCAGGAAGATGTAATCAATGTAAATGGGATATGGAAAAGGATATATAGTAGTTTTGANTCAGAGCCTTTTCAAATTCATATTGGTGACAGGATTTCACGGTTAACTCAATGATTGCTGCCAGACCTCCTTATTTTTTATCAATCAGGCACCTGGGAAGATGTGATCAATGTAAATGGGATATGGAAAAGGATATATAGTAGTTTTGATGTTAGCAGTACTAGACTTTTGAGTAAATTACTTTTTCTTTGGCTATAAATCACTGTTCTTCCTTTTATTACAAGTTGCTGTATTTTTATTTAGTGTTTTCTGAGAGCGGCATTCAGACTTTGGAAAGATTAACACAAATGGGTCTTCTGATTAACAAAACCTCATCAGAAGAGAGCCATAAAAATGTTAACAGGCCTCTTGGCCAGAAGATACTGTAAACCGCCTGAGACCTTTTGTAAACGGGAGGGTATGCCAAAAGAAAGCCTTGTCGATGGATGTGAGTCTGAGTGAACTCCGAGAGTTGGTGATGGACGGGGAGGCCTGGCCTGCTGCGATTCATGGGGTCACAAGGAGTCGGACACGACTGAGCGACTGAAGTGAAATGATCTGAACTGAGGGTCAGGATATAAGCTTTAGCTTTAGTTACACTATGTTTTTGATTGACATGATCTGAACTGGTATGCCTAGTTCATCTTGTCAGTAGTTAGAGCATGTCTTTCTGACTGTAGGTTTTCTGGGGTCTACCGCAGGCATAATAGTGGGAGTCCCTGCAGAGTGAGTTACCACCTGAAAACTGATGGGAGTCAAGGCCTCAGCTTGGAAAAGAAGAGTGACATCATATTGCTAAGAGACAAATGGAGTATACGCTTATCAGATAGTCAACTGTTGAGAGTAAGAGAGATTTCTCACTCAGATATACCTTCTGAATGGTGTCAACAGACATTTTCTGAGGGAAAACAGCTCCAGAATGAAACATTCATTCTTATGCAGGCACTTCATCTTCTCAGAGTCTTAAATGTACCACACACACACACACAGACACACAAACTCTGTTTTCTAGAAACTGAGGAATGAGACACTTCCCTAACCCACCTTGCCCTCCTTTCAGAATTCTACAATCTTTTATAAGAGATTTAAGTTTTAAGGGATCTTAGGCTTTCCAAAAAGGATTGTGATTTTATTTTATAATGATGACCCTAGCCTAGAGCCTAGGGGAATGGAAGAGCTGAGAATCTTAGAAATACAATTAGAAATTCCAATTCTAATTGATCGAGAGAAGTGAATACCAGTCCTGGGAGAACATTCTTATGTAGAATACTGCCTACCAAGATTAGATTCCAGTTAAAAAAATGATATTAAAAAAAACTTGAAAAAGATAAGTCAAAATTTGTAAAATTTTAAAGACTAGAACAGTAGTTATCAATTATATGGCATAGTCAATAATATTAGGTGATCTCCTTACATTTGAACACAGAGATTTGCCGTGTTTGAGCTAAAATGTTCTAAATTCACCAGCCACAAATGTGTGACTTTCCCCTACTGCTTCCTTTTTTTGAAAGGTTGCTGAGCAGATTCTCCTCAGATCCATGTTAAAATGCTCAGAGCACAAGAAAATCTAAATCCTTTCTTCTGGCTTTTGGCTCCTCTGTCTCCTGCCCCCTCTGAAATCTGATGAGTTTCTAAATACTTGGGTACTTTTGTGCAGCTCAGACAGTCCCCTGCCTTTCTCCCAACACATCCACTTGGGGAAAGAAACAGTTTGAGCCTGATCTACTAGGAATAATACATGCTATTATTTGTAGTGATTGTTATGCAGAGAGTTAAATGATGCTTGCAATATACAGGTACCTCAGAAACATGTTCAAAATTGGTGTATGTGATTGGTGTATATGATAAACAACCGGTTTGGTCCCTAAGTCATGTCCGACTCTTGTTACCCCATAGAATGTAGCCTGCCAGACTTCGCTATCCATGGGATTTCCCAGGCAAGAATACTGGCATGCATTGCCATTGCCTTCTCCAGGGGATCTTCCTGACCCAGGGATCGAATGTGGGTCTCCTGCATCGCAGGCAGATTCTTTACTGACTGAGTTATGAAGGAAGCATTCTTTGTGTTTATGTGATACACTATCTGCAATAGAGTCGTGGAGCTTTGAGGCAGACACAAGAAACTCAAGACTTGCCTGAAGTGACCTAGGTAACAGTTTGATAGTTATCCCTGTTCTCCCAATCCCATCCCTAAGGAAGAAAAAAGTAGTCTCCAATATCCCTAAATCATTGATAGGACAGGCTTTGAAGCTGAGCTGTTTAGGGTTGATTTCCAGACTTACAACTTACTAGCCATGTGTCCATGGGACCCTACCTAGTCACTACTTCTTCCTTTTCCCTCTCTGCAGACTACAAACTAATACTGTCAGCTAACTTGGAAAACTCAGCAGTGGCCACAGGATTGGAAAAGATCAGTTTTCATTCCAATTCCAAAGAAAAGCAATGCCAAAGAATGCTCAAACTACTGCACAATTGTACTCATCTTACACGCTAGTAAAGTAATGCTCAAAATTCTCCAAGCCAGGCTTCAGCAATATGTGAACCTTGAACTTCCAGATGTCCAAGCTGCTTTTATTTCTTTCTTTTAATATTAATTTTTATTTTTTAGCTTGTTTTGCTTTACAATACTGTATTCGTTTGGCTATACATTGACATGAATCAGCCACGAGTGTACATGAACTCCCAATCTGGAACCCCTCCTCCCTCCCGCCCCACACCATCTCTCTGGATTATCCGCGTGCATCAGTCCCAAGCATCCTGCATCCTGCATCGAACCTAAACCAGTGATTTGTTTCACTTATGATAACATACATGTTACATTGCCACTCTCCCAAATCATCCCACCCTCTCCCTCTCCCACAGAGTCCAAAAGGCTGTTCTATACATCTGTGTCTCTTTTGCTCTCTTGCATACAGGTTTATCACTACTCTCTTTCTAAATTCCATGTATATGTGTAAGTATACTGTATTGGTGTTTTTCTTTCTGGCTTACTTCACTCTGTATAATCGGCTCCAGCTTCATCCACCTCATTAGAACTGATTGAAATGTATTCTTTTTAATGGCTGAGTAATACTCCATTGCATATATGACCAGAGCTTTCTTATCCATTCATCTGCTGAAGGACATCTAGGTTGCTTCCATGTCCTGGCTATTATAAATAATGCTGCGATGAACATTGGGGTACATGTGTCTCTTTCAATTCTGGTTTCCTCAGTGTGTATGCCTAGCAGTGGGATTGCTGGGTCATAAGGCAGTTCTATTTGCAATTTTTAAAGGAATCTCCACACTGTTCTCCATAGTGGCTGTACTAATTTGCATTCCCACCAACAGTGTAAGAGGGTTCCCTTTTCTCCACACCCTCTCCAGCATTTATTGCTTCAGAGAAATGCAAATCAAAACCACAGTGAGGTACCATTTCACACCAGTCAGAATGGCTGCAATCCAAAAGTCACCAAGCTGCTTTTAGAAAAGGCAGAGGAACCAGAGATCAAATTGCCAACATCCGCTGGATCATCAAAAGGGCAAGAGAGTTCCAGAAAAACATCTATTTCTGCTTTATTGACTATGCCATTGCCTTTGACTGTGTGGATCACAATAAACTGTGGAAAATTCTGAAAGAGATGGGGATACCAGGACATTTGACCTGCCTTTTGAGAAACCTATATGCAGCTAAGGAAGCGACAGTTAGAACTGGACATGGAACAACAGACTGGTTCCAAATAGGAAAAGGAGTGCATCAAGGATGTAGGTGTCACTGTGCTTATTTAACTTAAACAAGATGAAGCACAAGCTGGAATGAAGATTGCGGGAGAAATATCAATAACCTCAGATATGCAGATGACACCATCCTTATGGCAGAAAGTGAAGAACTAAAAAGTCTCTTGATGAAAATGAAAGAAGAGAGTGAAAACGTTGGCTTAAAGCTCAACATTCAGATAACTAAGATCATGGCATCTTGTCCCATCACTTCATGACAAATAGATGGAGAGATAGTGGAAACAGTGTCAGACTTTATTTTTGGGGGCTCTAAAATCACTACAGATGGTGATTGCAAGCATGAAATTAAAAGACGCTTACTCCTTGGAAGGAAAGTTATGACCAACCTAGATACATATTCAAAAGCAGAGACATCACTTTCTCAACAAAGGTCCGTCTAGTCAAGGCTATGGTTTTTCCAGTGGTCATGTATGGTTGTGAGTTGGGCTTGAAAAAAGCTGAGTGCTGAATTGATGTTTTTGAACTGTGGTGTTGGAGAAAACTCTTGAGAGTCCCATGAACTTCAAGAAGATCCAACCAGTCCATCCTAAAGGAGGTTAGTCCTGGGTGTTCATTGGAAGGACTCAGTCATGTCCGACTCTTTGCGACCCCATGAATTGCAGCAGGCCAGGCCTCCCTGTCCATCACAAACTCCCAGAGTTCACTCAGACTCATGCCCATCAAGTCAGTGATGTCATCCAGCCATCTCATCCTCTGTCGCCCCCTTCTCCTCCTTCCCCCAATCCCTCCCAGCATCAGAGTCTTTTCCAGAGTCAACTCTTCACTTAAGGTGGCCAAAGTATTGGAGTTTCAGCTTTAGCATCATTCCTTCCAAAGAAATCCCAGGGCTGATCTTCTTCAGAATGGATTGGTTGGATCTCCTTGCAGTCCAAGGGACTCTCAAGAGTCTTCTCCAACCCCACAGTTCAAAAGCATCAATTCTTTGGCGCTCAGCCTTCTTCACAGTCCAACTCTCGCATCCATACATGAACACAGGAAAAACCATAGCCTTGACTAGATGGACCTTAATTGGCAAAGTAATGTCTCTGCTTTTCAACATGCTATCTATGTTGGTCATAACTTTTCTTCCAAGGAGTGAGCGTCTTTCAATTTCATGGCTGCAGTCACCATCTGAAGTGATTTTGGAGCCCCCAAAAATCAAGTCTGACACTGTTTCCACTGTTTCCCCATCTATTTCCCATGAAGTGATGGGACTGGACGTCATGATATTCATTTTCTGAACGTTGAGCTTTAAGCCAACTTTTTCACTCTTCTCTTTCACTTTCATCAAGAGGCTTTTGAGTTCCTCTTCACTTTCTGCCATAAGGGTGGTGTCATCTGCATATCTGAGGTTATTGATATTTCTCCCAGCAATCTTGAGAAATAAAATCACTTACTTTTAGGTCTTCTTTTTCCTTGAATAACACACACACATACATATTTTTTTTCTTGACTCTGAACTGCATAGACATAACGTTCACTTTCCATTACTTACTCAATCTTATCTAAGAAGCACTATTATTTTTTATTTTTTGGTGTAATCATGCATCAGGCAATAAAACTGAGAACCTTGATATGTAACTCATCCAGTCTGAAAACAAGCCGACACAGCTCTTGGTTGGTTGATATGACAATAGCATGCCTGTCCCATCTTGACAGCTGGTCGTAATTTTGTGAAGTTGAAATGAAAGGAATAGAAGCAGCATATTAGTAAGAATGAACACATGAGAAGAACTGTGTTTCCTTCACAAGAACTCTACTGTACTTATTGCTCTCCATTTGTTTCACATTGAAATGCTAAGGAGACACATTGAATGCTGGACTTTATAAGGAAGCGCTCTTTCAAGTGCAGTAGAACTGGAGTTTCTCAGTGATGCCCTAACTTCTCTGTCTCGTTTATCTTCTGCCCTTGCATATTTGGTCATTGGCTATTTTAAACCAGGTTCATTCGCTGAAAGACTAATTCCAACTCCCTTATAGGAAGAGATGTAAATTTGCCTCTGTGTTAGGTGATGAATGTTTAAACATAAAAAGACAAGTCATTGACGTGACCAATGTGCTATTAGATATGTGAGCCAAGAACATATAAACAGAATTGTGGTGATATAGAAGGACCGCCTTAATCTTCAAGGACAATAGCAAAATTTCTAAAAATAAGCAAGATAGACCTATATTCCCTGAAAATGCAAAGCTGGAATGCCTTCATTAATTGCTTTTGTCTGCTTTATTATCCTAAAAATGTATCTGGCTAAAACGTCTTTGCCTCTTTTTGTTTTGTCTAGGAGGAAGCACCAATGTTCTTTGTATGCATCTCCAATCCTTCTATTCTGGTTGCTCAGTTGGTGAAGAATCTGCCTGCAATGTAGGGACCCAAGTTCAATCCCTTGGTGGGGAAGATCCCTGGAGAAGAAAATTATAACCCATTCCAGTATTTTTGTGTGGAAAATCCCATGGACAGAGGAGCCTGGTGGGCTATAGTCCATGGGATCTCAAAGAGTCAGACACAACTTTGAGACTAAATCATCAGTCCTTCTATCCACATCTGATTCTTTGCCAGCGTTCTGAATCTTCTTCCCTCTTATTTTCTCTGGGATGTTCATCCATTAGTCAATATTTTCAGCTCATCAAATTCCCTAACATATTGTTATTAATTAGCCTTACTTTTTCCAATTTATGAACTTTGTCAGTGATGTTTCTTTATTCTTCCTTCAATCCATCATCCTCTTACTTATTACTTTCACAACTAAATCCCTTTAAGGCCAATTTTTAAAAAGTAATTGGCTGCAGGACTCATAGAAATAATAATCAATCTTCTATCCACATCTGATTCTTTGCCAGCGTTCTGAATCTTCTTCCCTCTTATTTTCTCTGGGATGTTCATCCATTAGTCAATATTTTCAGCTCATCAAATTCCCTAACATATTGTTATTAATTAGCCTTACTTTTTCCAATTTATGAACTTTGTCAGTGATGTTTCTTTATTCTTCCTTCAATCCATCATCCTCTTACTTATTACTTTCACAACTAAATCCCTTTAAGGCCAATTTTTAAAAAGTAATTGGCTGCAGGACTCATAGAAATAATAATCAAGGAACTCAAAAGTTATAGAGCAAAAAGCAACTATGAGGAAAAAAAAATGTTCTACTGCTTGAAACTCTTCAATAACTCTACCAATGCCCAAAGAATGAAAGCAAATTTGGCTGCCATTGCCCACAGGCCACTGTGGGTGTTTTTTTTTTTTTTTTCTGGTATTTATTTACTTATTTAGCTACACCGGCCCTTAGTTGTAGTATGTAGGATCTCCTATCTTCATTGAGGCATGTGGAATCTAATTCTTTGACCAGGGATCAACCCCACATTGGGAGTGCCAGGGAAGTCCTTCCTACAGACCACTGTTAATCTAACATCTTTGAATTAAATTACAGGTTCCCCATCAGTTCCAAATATCTCATAAAATTTCTTGAATTTGTTGGTATTTTGTGACAGAGACTTTTGCTCTTTTTTACTAGCTCTGCTGTAAACTTTTAACACTCAGGGTGGCTGTTTCCTTTTTCATAATTTCAGTCTCTAAGCAGATGTTCAGAGAAGATCTCTGTGACCACACAGCCCAAACCGCCCCCACCCTCCGCATCCGCCCAAATCATTCCTATTTATCTCCTTCAAAGCACTTCTCCTGATCTTAAATTGCTCATTTATTCATTAATTTGATGTTAATTTGTTAATTTTCTTCATCACTAGAATGTAAGCTCTGTGGGGACATACTCTTTGTTTGATTGGTATCATTTAATAAATAATTCATTGTTGAATAAAGGAGAAAGAATATACCATCTCTAGAAAGAGAGTTTTTTCAATGGAGTGAATAAAATAATCAAAGAAATAATAGGAAAACATCTCCAAGAGGCTATACAGAGTCAAACATTTTTTTGCAAGTCAGCATCAGAGCTACTCTGGCAGTCAGTCAGTTGCTATGACATCATGAAGTCCTCCCCTCCTTCCATTTCTGCATGTCATGTCTCTCTCCTGGTTAACCCTGAGCACATGCCAATCAGCTTGATTATAGACATTTCCTTGAAGACTTCCTCACATGCCTTTAATTTATACTCTGGATCCCCAGATGATGGCCTAATAGTATACAACTAACACAGGATCAGATGATCTCTGATATGCTGGTGAAGTTAAATACTAAACAACATCTCAGATGAGAATTTCAAAGAACTGCCACTCTTTCGACATTCAGTTCAGTTCAGTTCAGTTGCTCAGTCGTGTCCGGCTCTGTGACTCCATGAACCACAGCATGCCAGGCCTCCCTGTCCATCACCAACTCTCAGAGTTCACCCAAACCCATGTCCATTTAGTCGGTGATGCCATCCAACCATCTCATCCTCTGTCATTCCCTTCTCCTCCTGCCCTCAATCTGTCCCAGCATCAGAGTCTTTTCCAATGAGTCAAATCTTTGCATCAGGTGGCCAAAGTATTGGTGTTTCAGCTTCAGCATCAGTCCTTCCAATGAACACCAAGGACTGACATTAATGCTACTTAAACAAAGCATTTTTAGTAAAAGCTGCGCAAATCCCTCGTTGCTTATTTTTGTTGATTTTTAAAACCATGATTTCTGTTATTAATATATAAACTAGAAAGCAAACAAACAAGGAAGCAACATTTATAAACAATAAATAGAGAAAAGATAGTGGTGGTGGTTTAGTTGCTAAGTCGCGTCCGATTCTTGCTAACCATGGGCTGTAGCCCACCAGGCTCCTCTGCCCATGGGATTCTTCAGGCAAGAATACTAGAATGGGTTGCCATTTCCTTCTCCAGAGGATCTTCCTGACCCAGGGATTGAATGTGGGTCTCCTGCATTGCAGGCAAATTCTTTACCAACTGAGCTAGGAGGAAAGCTCTAGTGATTTACATATAGACCAGTCCAAATAATAGATTTATGAGACCAGAATTATTGTTTTCTCATCAATGAATAAAATAAGTTTTCAGAAGGTTAAGTAACTGGGCCAAGATCGTAAATCTCAAGTTACTACAGCCAGAAGAACTGAGGTGGCTAAGGATGGCTTTCCTGGTGGCTCAGGCAGTAAGAATCTGTCTGCAATGTAGGAGATCTGGTTAGATCCCTGGGAAAGGAAGATCCCCAGGAGAAGGAAATGGCAAACCACACCAGTATTCTTGCCTGAAAAATTCCATGGACAGAGAAGCCTGGTAGGTGACGGTCCATGAGGTTACAAAGGGTTGAACATGATTGAGCGACTAATACTCACTTTAAAGCTGTAAACAGAAAAAATTTTAAACTTTTAATTTTTATCTCCAGATGGGCTTCCCTTGTGGCTCAGTTGGTAAAGAATCTACTTGCAATGCAGGAGACCTAGTTTGATCCCTGGATTGGGAAGATCCCCTGGAGAAGGGAAAGGTTACTCACTCCAGTATTCTGCCCTGTAAAATTCCATGACCTGTACAGTTCAAGGGGTCACAAAGAGTTGGACACAACTGAGTGACTTTCACTAGCATATGTATACACTCTAGAATGTTTGAAAATACAGAAGGAAAATAATAATAAAAAAAATCACATCTCTACATTGCTGAGATCAGTACATTGACACCTTAATATATTTTGTGCCATAATTTTNTCTGGCCACCTCATGCGAAGAGTTGACTCACTGGAAAAGACTCTGATGCTGGGAGGAGGAGGGGACAGGAGGGCAGGAAAAGAAGGGGAAGACAGAGGGTGAGATGGCTGGATGGCATCACGCACTTGATGGATGTGAGTCTGAGTGAACTCCGGGAGTTGGTGATGGACAGGGAGGCCTGGCGTACTGCAGTTCATAGGGTCGCAAAGAGTCGGACACGACTGAGCGACTGAACTGAACTGAACTGAATTGGACTGGACTGTAGCCCACCAGGCTCCTCTGTCCATTGAATTCTCCAGGCTAGAATACTAGAGTGGATAGCCATTCCTTTTTCCAAGAAATCTTCCCAACCCAGGAATCAAACCCAAGTCTCCTGCATTGCGTGCAGATTCTTTGCCTTCTGAGCCACTTGTCAAGGTCATCAAAAATAAGGAAAATGAGAAACTGTTACAGGTGGAAGAGAGGGGCTAAAAGAGACATAATAATAAGATACAATATTGTATCCTGGATAGATCCTGGAATAGTAAAGGACATAGGTTAAAAAAAAACAACAAAAGTAAGGAAATCTGAATAAAGCAGGGACTTTAGTTGATAATACATAAATAATTGGTTCATTAATTGTGACCAAGTTTCCACACTAATATAAGATGTTAACAGTGGGAAAAACTGGTTGAGGATTATATGCAAACTCTGTAGTATGGTTATAATTTTTCTGTAAATTTAAAACTATTCTAAAACTAAAGTCTCATTTAAAAATAAAAATTTAATGTAAAAGATAGTATTAAAATTCACTTCTTTTTATGTCAAGTCTATTAATTTTAGCAGACATAAATACTCATCAGAATATAGAATAGTTTCATCATTTCCAAAAACTATCTCCTGTTATCTCTTTGCATTGCTACACTGTCCTAACACCTCATCCCTTGACAACCACAAATACTGTCTTTTCAAAAATATCTCATAACTACAATCAAGTAGTACATGACATTTTGAGACCGATTTGCTTCACTTAGCATTATGCTTTTGAGGTTTATCTAAGGTATCGAGTGTGTTAATAATTTGTCCCCTTTTATTGCTGTGTAATATTCCATTGTGTGGATAGATTAATATTACAGTCTGCTTATTGATTCACCTACTAAAGGAGTTTGGGGTTGTTTCTAATTTGCAGCCATTACGAAGAATGATGCTATAAACATTTGTGTACAGGTCTTTGTGTGAACATCAGTACATTCACGTCTCTTGGATAAATACAGAGGAGTGAAGTAGTTAGATTATATGATAGGTGTATGTTTACATGTATAAGAGAATGCTGAACAGTTTTTCAGAGAAGCTGGGCCATTTTACCATCCCTCCAGCAGTGTGTAAGAGCTCCAGTTTTGGACTTCCCTGATGGTCAGGTGGTTAAGAATTCACCTACCAATGTAAGGGAAACGAGTTTGATCCCTGATATGGAAAGATGTCACTTGCTACAGGGAAACTAAGTCACAACTACTGAGCCTGAGCTCTAGAGCCTTCGGCAGCTGCTGAGGCCTGCATGCCTAGAGCCAGTGGTTCACAAGAGAAACAAAGAATAGCTCCCGTTCTCTGCAACTAAAGAAAGCCCACTTGCAGCAAAAAAGACCCAGAGCAGCCAAAAATAAATAAATAAATGAAATATTAAAAGAAAAAAGAATTCCAGTTGCTCCACAGCCTCACCAGCTCTTGACATTGTCAGAATTATTATATGATCACCCGACTCCAGTGCTCTTGGGAAACTAAGTCACAACTACTGAGCCTGAGCTCTAGAGCCTTCGGCAGCTGCTGAGGCCTGCATGCCTAGAGCCAGTGGTTCACAAGAGAAACAAAGAATAGCTCCCGTTCTCTGCAACTAAAGAAAGCCCACTTGCAGCAAAAAAGACCCAGAGCAGCCAAAAATAAATAAATAAATGAAATATTAAAAGAAAAAAGAATTCCAGTTGCTCCACAGCCTCACCAGCTCTTGACATTGTCAGAATTATTATATGATCACCCGACTCCAGTGCTCTTGCCTGGAGAATCCCATGGATGGAGGAGCCTGGTGGGCTGCAGTCCATGGGGTCACTAAGTCGGACATGACTGAGCGAATTCACTTTCACTTTTCACTTTCATGCTCTGGAGAAGGAAATGGCAACCCACTCCAGTGTTCTTGCCTGGAGAATCCCAGGGACAGGGGAGCCTGGTGGGCTGCCATCTATGGAGTCGCACAGAATCAGACACGACTGAAGCGACTTAGCAGTATGTATCCAAAACAATAAATAGAATGGACTTGCATCTCTTTGTATCATATATAAATGGAATAATGCTAAATATATTCCTTTAATACTTCATTTTTATTCATTCAACATTGATTTTGAAGTTTTTAGTGTTGATTCACATTCATCTGATTCATTCAGTTTAACTGTTGATGGTGCGCTGTTTTATAGATATACCATAAAGTAGTTATGCAAGTCCCACGCAGTCATTCGGGTTGTTTCCTATTTCTAATTATCAGAAATAGTCCTGGGAATTCCCTGGAAGTCCAGTGGTTAAGACTGCTTGCACTGCAAGGGGCCTGAGTTCAATCCTTGGTCGAGAAACTGAGTTCCCACAAGCTGCACAGCATCATCAAAAAAAAAAAAAAAAAAAAAC
>SJXQ01009679.1:226514-259359 GCA_006408695.1 Aepyceros melampus | reverse complement strand
TGTGAAAAATTCTCTAGGAAGTAATACTCAAATCTTTTAGTTCGGGGGCTCTTTTCACTCTTAAAAATCATTGAGAATCCAAAAATTTTTTGTTTATGTATATTATACCTTCCACTCTTTACTATATTAGAAACTAAATTGAAAATATTTTCTTGGTGGCTCAGATAGTAAACAATCTGCCTGCAATGCAGGAGACCAGGGTTTGATCCCTGGGTTAGAAAGATTCCTTGGAGAAAGGAATGGTTACCCACTCCAGTATTCTTGCCTGGAGAATTCCATGGGCAGAGGAGCCTGGCAGGCTACAGTCCACGGGGTCACAAAGAGCTGGACACGACTGAGCAACTAGCACTATAATACTAAATTTTATAAAATAAAATTACTTTAATTTTTAAAAATTATATATATAAGATAAACATTTTGTTTCCAAAAACAAAAAAAAATAGAAGATAAAATTGTTTTCTATTTTGCATATCTCTAATGTCTGGCTTAATAAAAAGAGGCTGGATTCTTCCTATCTGTGCATTGAATCTGTTGAATGAGAACGAAAAAGTAAAATAGTATTTTAACGTTATTATGAGAATAGCTTTGACCTCATGGAACCCTGAAAGGGTATTGTGGAGAAAACTTTGAGAACTGTTGTCCTAGGTCATATACCTAGATGAGGAATTGCTGGGCTGTGTAGTTAATATTTTCAATATCTATTCCCACCATCAGCCTGTGTGAATTTCTATGTTCTTACATCCTCAGCTACGCATAGTGTTGTCAGGCCTTTTAATACTTGACCAATCTGATTGATGTAAAATAGTGTTCTATTCTTATTTTAATCTGCATTTCTTTGCTAATAAGCAGACTGATTCTTGTGCCATCTTTGTACACTTAGTCATCATCTCAGAAGCAAAGCCTTTCCTCATCTTCTCCATTGATGGGCTGCCGTTCTGTGCAAAGAACAAACCAGTGCAAAACAAGTCAATCCTAAACGAAACCAGTCCTGAATACTCATTGGAAGGACTGATGCTGAAGCTGAAACTCCAATACTTTGGCACCTGATGCCAAGAACTGACTCACTGGAAAAGACCCTGATGCTGGGAAAGATTGAAGGCAGGAGGAGAAGGGGTTGACAGAGGATGAGATGGTTGGATAGCATCACCGACTTGATGGACATGAGTTTGAGCAAGCTCTGGGAGTTGATGATGGACAGGGAAGCCTGGAGTGCTGCAGTCCACCAGGTCTCAAAGTGTCAGACACGACTGAGCGACTGAACTGAACTGTACTCTCTTTGAGAGAAGATAAGAGGTCTATGCCCACCTACTTTACAAAAGCAGCCCCAGAATCAGCACAGGCTTGGCACACAGTAGGTGTTTAGTAAATGTAAAAAGAAAAAACCCCACAATAAATTATTCATTGTTTATAGAATCACACAGGCACAATAACACTTCACCCTGTTATTACACCGGTCCCCTTGGTTTTCATTTCCTGTTATTTACTTGCCTCACAAGGCTATATTTCAAGGAAAAGATTATTTCATACTCATTTTTTTAATTCCTGTAGATTTGCCTCTGAGAAAATTTTTCTAAGACAATTATATTTAATATAATTGTAAATATGTACATATTAAATTACATCTAATATAATTTAAATATGTAAATGTGAGTATGTAAATTGACACCATCTTCTCCCTCAAGTCCGGGACAGCCCAAGGAGGAGGAACACTCGTGTCCACTCCATGAAGATGTTCCTTCTGTTCTTTGATCCATCCTGTTGCCAGCAAGCTGCAGGGTCAGCTTGGTCATGTTGGGTTCCTGCCCTGACCCCACAGATGGCAGTCATCATCAGGGGCAGAGATGTAGAACTGCATTCCCTCCCAAGAAAGGGACAGCCACTTCAGCCTTTGTCCCAGACACGTTTCCCATGTGATGAGCAATAACGGCTCACACAACGTCCACATCAAAGGCAGAGGAGATGTGACAGTGGAAGCAGAGGTCAAGGTAAAGAGAGCCTTGACTTGGTAAAAGTGAAAGTATTAGTCTTTTGGTTGTCCAACTCTTTGCCACCCCATGGACTGTGCTCACCAGGCTCCTCTGTCCATGAGATTCTCCAGGCAAGAATACTGGAGTGGGTCAACATTCCCTTCTGCAGGGGCTCTTCTCAACCCAGGGATTGAACCCGGGTCTCCTGCACTGCAGGCAAATTCTTTACTGTCTAAGCCAAGAGGGAAGCCAGACTACTGTCTGAGCCACCAAGGAAGCCAGACTTAAGGAACACAGCAATCTCTAGAAGGTGGAAAAGTCCAGGAAACAGATTCTTTCCTGGATCCTCCAGAAATGAAGGCAGCCCCAACTCATGTGTACTTCTGACCTCCAAAACTACAAAATAGCAAAGTTGTACTGTTTTAAGCCAGTAAGGCTTATGGTAATCTGTTACAGTAGCAACAGTAAACAAATATATTGTATATCCCCAAGATAGCATTTGTCTTCTTGTAATGCATGTCAAGATATGGAGGCAACCTAAGTGTCCATCAAGAGATGAAAGGATAAAAAAGATGTGGGATGTATGTTTGTATTCCAAGATGGAATGCAGACTATGACAAAGAAAGGAAAGGTTAGTTGCTCTGACTCTTTGCAACCCATGGACTGTAGCCCACCAGGCTCTTCTGTCCATGGAATTCTCCAGGCAAGAATACTGGAGTAGGTTGCCATTCCCTTCTCTAGGGGATTTTCCTAACTCAGGGATTGAACCCAGGTCTCCCACATTGCAGGCAGATTCTTTACCAAGTGAGCCACCAGGGAAGCCCAAACTGAAATTATGTGTTTCAATTTCTAAACCATGTCTTTGGATTAAAACATCATATTGCTACTGCTGCTGCTAAGTTGCTTCAGTCATGTCCAATTCTGTGCGACCCCATAGACGGCAGCCCACCAGGCTCCCCCGTTCCTGGGATTCTCCAGGCAAGAACACTGGAGTGGGTTGCCATTTCCTTCTCCAATGCATGAAAGTGAAAAGTGAAAGTGAAGTCGCTCAGTCGTGTCTGACTCTTAGCAACCCAATGGACTGCAGCCTACCAGGCTCCTCCGTCCATGGGATTTTCAGGCAAGAGTACTGGAGTGGAGTGCCATTGCCTTCTCCGAAAATATCATATTGAATGCTCCCCAAATATTGATATTAATCAGCACTCTTTCCTTATGCCTGGAGCTCAGAGGAGGAAGTTGGAAGGACTGCAAGGATCTTGAGGATGCTGATCCAAGGCTCTTACAAATCAGGACATGCTGTGTGTGCTACCCCCAAACATCTGACAGCAAGCTGGAGATCACAAGCTACAGCACTCGGCCTGGATGCATTAGATGAGCCGACCTCTCAAAGTCTGGAGTCTAGCTCCTCCCTGAGGCAGAGGTCAAGGTCTAGGAGAGCCACAGATCAGTCTCCAGGGTGGGCTGCACCAGCTTGCTCATTACTCTAGTAGGTCAGGGTTGGGACAGACCCAACTTCATCCTAGGGTCTGCCTCAGAAGATGGACGGTTGGCAGTGTCCCTTGAACATTCTGCATGGATTGTCCCCAGAGAAGAACGAGAGAAAGCCATGTCCCCTCCTCCGCACACAAATCTGTCTGATGACTGGGCCCAGTGGGGAGGGGATTTGCCCAGCAGGCTGGGTGGAAGTTGCCCTGCCAGATAACCCCAGCTCTAATTAAAGCCATTAACGAGGAATGAGGCCAAGCACCATTATCCCTTATTAGGCTCCCTCCAACCAAACGTCTGAGCTTTAAGACACAGAGGGTCAGTCTAGGAGCAAACATTCCATGACGTAATTTACTTTTAAATATAATCATTCCCAAACAAATGCCATGTGGCCTCTACAGTGATCATCCATCCACCTTTGCCAGGCATTTCCCAGGACAGACGACTTGTCCTATAAAAACTGGGAAAATCCAAGGCAAACTGGGACGAGCTGGTCACCCTACTTTCTGCCTCAGTGCTGCTGCTTTGCTCAGTCCTTCAGCTGAGAAGCCAAAGCACAGGTCAGCAGGACTATTTTTCCTAGCGGTTATAACTTTATGAATCACCAATTTATACCTAATTGTCTTCGGGGTAAGGCTTTCGCCCCAATAACAAAATTTTCTTGTAAGAACAACAGCTACTGTTTATTGAGCGCTTACCACCAGGAACTCTAGCTCTCCGTTTATTATTTCTGTTAATCCTCTTACTAATCCTAAGAGACAAGCAATTTTTTTATTTTATAGATGATGAAACTCTGGCGACGAGAGCTTAAGTAATTGCTCAAGGTCACACCAAAAGTATGTGGCAGAACCAGGAAGGTCTCAGGTCACTCCAATTGCAGAAAACATGTTGGTTACCATGACAACATTCTGCCTTTAAAGGGACTGATTCACAGGGCAACCCGTACCTGTTTTTAGGGGAGGGGTCATGGTCCCAGACAGTAATATGTCCACCCAGGAGGTGCTATTCTGTGCCATTTGCAGCCTCCTGCTGCTGTAGCCCTTTTGGCTAAGATAAGTGTAATATGAGGGCTTGCCAGGTGGCACAGTGATGAAGAATCCGCCTGTCAATGCAAGAGACCCAAGTTCATTCTCTGGGTGAGGAAGATTCCCTGGAGGAGGAAATGGCAACCCACTCCAGTATTCTTGCCTGGGAAATCCTATGGACAGAGGAGCCTGGTGGGCTGCAGTCCATGGGGTCGCAAAGAGTCTCACACGACTGAGCAGGAGTTGCTGTAGCTTACTTTCTGGACAGGCTTTTCCCCAGCCAGAAGTCACGTTTCTGAGAACTGGAAGACCAGAGCCCGCTCAGGGTGTCAAGATGGCCCATTTCAGCCCCCGCGGTGCTCGGATGCTACGCTGTGAAGCACAGCAGTCTCTATTCTTCCCTTCTGCGATCCGACCCCTTGCGGTCTGAGGTTTGAGGCGACTGCGGGTTCACAGCTGCTCCCGCCTCCTCCGCCTCCTCCTCGGGATCCCCCGCCGGCAGCCCCCGTGGCAGCTCCGGGCACCTCTGCTTGCAGTAAACATGACCTCTGCCTTCCGCCACCAACATGACATTGGCATGTCGCTGCTGATCTGTAAACACAATTGTGTTTTCGGTCTTCTGACCGAATTTTGTTACTGGGATCCTAACAGGAGCAGGTCTCTGTTTATCTGTAAACAGCAGCCCCATTTCCCGGCAAAGAGGTCTGGATGCTGCTTGTTTTTACTACTTTACAGTAAGAGGAAAGGAAAAGGTGGTTAGTGACAAGCGTCCACATTGCCCCTCCCTCTCCCCACTGTCTGAGATTTCCGTCTCTCTCTCCACATAGGTGCATAGCCCAGACCAACAGAAGGAGCAGGACAAGGTCTCTCTCTGCTTTTTAATATCTCTGGCAGTGACGCTGAAGAATCTAGTGTCAATAAATGGCCAGGACAAGAGATAACAGCCAACATGGTTCCCTACGTGGAGAAAGGAACAAACATGAACAGCTCCCCAGGAAACTGAGCCTAAGGTCCTAGAATCAAGGTTCTGCTTTTGAAGGGCACTCACAGTAGGCATTGATGTATCTTGAGAAACTTGCGTGTTTCTGCCTGTCTGTCTTGGAACCACATGAAGTCTCTTTCTGTAAAACTCGAGTTTTCTGTTAAAATGGGAGGATTTCTTTCCCCCTCCCCAAAGTTGTATTCTAGCTAAAAGAATATAATCTTTAATGGAATGCAGAAACAAACTGGTGAGTTGAAGTTTTCTAAGAAAATTTCCAAAGGATTGATTAGCCTGTAAAATGTATACATTAATCAAATATATATGTGTGTGTAAATAAATTATATAAATTGTATACAATTATAATTTTGTATATTATATAGTATTATAATACTACATAATTATATTGCATTATAATACTATATATCATATAATATATTATAAATATGTACTATAAATATAGTACAAACATTATATATGATATATGCAAAATCATATATGTTAAAGTATATAAAATTTGTGTATTTCAGCTTTCATTACCTCTAGCAATGGAAATGAAGTGAAGTGAATGAAGTGAAAGTCACTCAGTTATGTCCAACTCTTTTCGACCCTGTGGACTATCAGTTCAGTTCAGTTCAGTCGCGCAGTCGTGTCCGACTCTTTGCGACCCCATGAATCGCAGTACGCCAGGCCTCTGTTCTAACTGTTGCTTCCTGACCTGCATACAGATTTCTCAAGAGGCAGGTCAGGTGGTCTGGTATAGTCCATGGAATTCTCCAGGCCAGAATACTGGAGTGGGTAGTCTTTTTCTTCTCCAGGGGATCTTCCCAACTCAGGGATTGAACCCAGGTCTCCTGCATTGCAGGCAGATTCTTTACCAGCTGAGCCACAAGGGAAGCCCCTAGCAATGGAAAAGAAACACCAAATTGGTATCTTCTATAAGTTAAGTTATTGGGAACATTGTGATTTAGGAAAATTTATAAGATTTCACAGTGTCAAATGTAGAGAAAGAGATGATTTCTCTCATTTCTGCTACCTTTTGGAAAGCAGAAAAAGAATTTAAAATATTAATTCAGATTGATGAGAAGAGAACGAAAACTTACAATTCAAAAAGGAAAATGCTGGAAGATGTCGAAGGATTTATGACTAATTAAATTGAAATGAAATACACAAAATAAAGCCTGTTGATAGAAATAATTATTCTAATTAGTATTATTACAATTATATAATGTGTATATATTATTATTCTAATAATTACTGTAGTTAAAAAGAGAACTTTGATACTTATTTTTCTTTCCACTTTGTTCTAAAGAAAACATCTTTTTATTTTTTAAAGGAAACATCATTTTAATATAGAATTACTAAAATAATTTAATATAGTTATCAAAACGTTCTTTAAATAAAGAGTTGTATTTTGTTGAGGCAGAGAAACGGAATGGACAATTTACTGTAAATTCAATTGGCATCTACAAATCTAAACTTAGTGATAAAATATTTAGTTCAACATGATGGACTGAGCATGTGTTTAGGTGAAAAAATGGAACGCTTAATTTTATATTTTAATTTGGTTTTAAAAACTATTTATTTTTGGTTGCGTCAGGTCTTAGTTGCGACACATAGGACCTTCACTGCGGCACGCGAGAACTTTCACCGTGGCTTGTGGGCTCGGTAGTTTCGGCATGCTGGCTTGGTTACTCCACGGCTTATAGAATCTTTTTTCTGTGACCAGGGATTGAACCCATGTCCCCTACATTGGAATGTGGATTCTTAATCACTGGACCACCAGGGAAGTCCCCCGATTTTAAAATAATAAATATATACCAGTTCTGAAAAAATAAGACTTGGTGCCATCAACAGCACAAAAATTTTAAGAGCTAGTGGAAATATAGGATCTTCACTGCGGCACGCGAGATCTTTCGCCGTGGCTTGTGGGCTCGGTAGTTTCGGCATGCTGGCTTGGTTACTCCACGGCTTATAGAATCTTTTTTCTGTGACCAGGGATTGAACCCATGTCCCCTGCATTGGAATGTGGATTCTTAATCACTGGACCACCAGGGAAGTCCCCCGATTTTAAAATAATAAATATATACCAGTTCTGAAAAAATAAGACTTGGTGCCATCAACAGCACAAAAATTTTAAGAGCTAGTGGAAATTAGAAAACAGGTCTGATGAGGTTCATAGAGAAAACACATCTGAAACAGATATAGTAAAGAATGCTCCTTTAAAGGGGTCCTCAAGGAAAGCAATCCTCAAAGTACAGAGAGCAGGGTAAGTGTCGAGTGATGTCTGCAAGAACGAGTTAAGTCACCTAGGTGTGCAGCCCCTTCTGCTCAGAGCAGCCAATGGGGAATCATCTGTAAAATCCTTAGAACAGCAACTGAATTAGCTGACGAGTCTGCTGTAGGCAGTGTTAGTGCCAGAAGCAGCAAAGTGATGCCCAGTAACCGCGTGTCCTTATGGTTGTACAGAAGCTGAGAGATACTCATCTCTTCCCAGAAATAAAACACACCACAGTGCTTCTCCTGTGGAGTAACCTTCCTTTCTCTGACAACCATGAGGGCTCCTCCTTGCTTGCTGGCCTCCTGCTCCGCAAGCATCGGCTCTTCCAGGCACTGGTTGCTCAGCCTCCCTGTTCAAGAGTAAGGTCTGTTGGGGAAACAGACTTGAACAATGGCAGAGGAATTTGTCATAGCCACAAGTACTTATCAAGAGTTCTTCATTTAGAAATGTGAACAGACAAGCAAGGATCACCAGATACTTGACAATAGCCGACAACATAAACAGAAGGATCAAGATGAACAAACAGAACAACCAGTCTTGAACTGAATGGATGTGATACTGAAAACACGAGAAAGGAGAAGCATTCTTGGAAATTATAAGCACAATGACAAACCTCAGAAATGGCAGAAGATTATAATCGTTCTTGGATCAGAAAGATGGTGCTTTATGGTTCAAACCTCAAGCCTAAAGAGAAAGTAAAAGGAATTAAAAAGATACACCAGACAAATACTAACCCAAAGAGAGCAAGCATGGCTACAGTAATATCACAATGTGATTTATGAAAAGGAATATCACTAAGAATAGAGTTCCTGGGACTTCTCTGGTGAGCCAGTGGTTTAGAATCCACCTTCCGAGGCAGGCAATTCAGGTTCGATCCCTGGTCAGGAAACTAAAATCCCACATGCCAAGAGGCAACTAAACCAGTGTGCTTCAACTACAGAGCCCACGAACTCAGGAGGCAGAGCATCACAGCTAGAGAGAAGCCCACACACCACAACTAAGACCTGATGCAGCCAAAAATAAATAAAATAAATATGTTTTAGAAAGATCACTACTTTCCTAGAAAAAACAGTGAGTAGAAATCTCTATATACCAATACATACATCAGTATGTAATGATAAAAAGTTTAATTCAGCAAGAGTATAAAACAATTCACTTATAAATACCAGAATGTATACAGTAAAAATTGATAGAACTATATGAGAAATTGAGAAATCATTACTAAATTGGGAAGTTTCAATACACATCTTTCAGTAAATGGTAGTTCAGGCAGACAAAATCAGAAAATATATAGAAGCTTTGAACAACACAGTTAAAAGCTTGGATGAAAGGATACATATGGAAATCTACACCCAATTATCATAGGATATACATTATTTTCCAGCATAAATAGAACACTTATCAAAATGCATTATGCAGTCATAAAGCAAGTCTTAGAGTATTTGAGAGAGTAGGTATCCTATAGACCACTGCTTTTCAAAGTAAGGGGTACACAAATCACCCAAAAGTGAAGTTGCTCAGTCGTGTCTGACTCTTTGCGACCCCATGGACTGTAGCCAGCCAGACTCCTCCATCCATGGGATTTCCCAAGCAAGAATACTGGAGTGGGTTGCCATTTTTTTCTCCAGGGGATCTTCCCGACCCAGGGATTGAACCTAGGTCTCCCGCATTGCAGGCAGACTCTTTACTATTTGAGCCACCAGAGAATCCCGAAGTAAGGGGTACACAAATCACCCAAAGATTTATTTTTTAAAAGATTATAATTCCAGAGGGTTATGATGGTGACTCTGCTTTTTCATTAAGTCCCCAAGTGATGTCTGATGTTGCTGGTCTGCAGACTACACTTCTGGTAGCAAGGACTATAGCTGATGTTCTATTGTTGGCAAAATGCTGTCAAACAATAATTAATGCATGTGCTTGTGTGCTCGGTCGTGTCCGACTCTCTGAAACCCCATGGACTGTAGGATACCAGGTTCCTCTGTCCATGGGATTCTCCATGCAAAAATACTGGAGCGGGTAGCTCTTTCCTTCTCCAGGAGGTCTTCCCAACCCAGGGATCGAACCTAGGTCTCCAGCACAACAGGCAGCTACCTGTTTGAGGCAGCTACCCGCATGTCTGAGCTCCCAGGGAAGCCTGAAATAAAGATACTCCTTTGTTACATCTGATAGGACTAGAGTCCTTATGAGAGAAGACCCGGGAGAATTCACATTCTCTCTCCACATGTGAGGACACAGTAAGCAGAGGGCTGTCTGCAAACCAGCAAGAGAGTCCTCACCAGGAATTGAACTGGCCAGCCCCTTGCTCTTAGACTTCTCAACCTCCAGAACTGTGAGAAGATAAATTTCTGTTGTTTAAACCACTAAATCTATGGTGCTTTGTTACGGTTCCCAAGTTGACAATACATGAACTATATGCTTTGTTTCTTAATTAGAATTAGTTTAAAATACTTTTAAAATTCAAAATGTATCTATTTATTTATTTGAATTATAACTGACCAACAGTATTATATTAGTTTCATGTGTACAGCATAACAAGTCAGTATTTTCATACATTACAGAATAATCACCATGATAAATCTACCACCTGTCAACATACAAAGTTATTACAGTATTATTGACTGTATTCCTATGCCGTACATTACATCCCCGTGACAATTACTTTATAACTGGAAGTTTGTATTTCCTAATCTCCTTTATCTGTTTCACCTGTCCTCCCACTCCTGCCCCTCTACTAGGTTGTTCTCAGTTATGAGTTCTCTATGAGTCCATTCTGTTTTGTTTTGTTGGTTCATTTGTTTTGTTGTTTAGATTCCATGAATGAGATCATAGAGTGTTTGTCTTTGTCTGTCTGGTATAGTTCACTTAGCATAATACCCTCTAGGTTCATACATGTTGTCACAGATGGTGAGATTTCATTCTTTTTTTATGACTGAGTAATATTCTATCAGTAAAGCATCGGCCTCCAATGCGGGAGACCCTGGTTCAATCCCTGGGTTGGGAAGATCCCCTGGAGAAGGAAATGGTAACACACTCCAGTACTCTTGCCTGGAAAATTCCATGGACTGTAGAGGCTCCTCAGTCCATGGGGTCGCAAAGAGTTGGACACGACTGAGCAACTTCACTTTCACTTAATATCCTGTCAGACGTGTATACCACATCATCTTTATCCATTCATCTACTGATGGACACGTAGATGTTTGCATGTCTTGACTATTGTAAATATTCCTTGCTGTGATGAACATGGGGTGGATATAGCTTTTCAAATTAGTGTCTTTTTCTTTGGGTAAATACCTGAAATGGAATAGCTGGATTGTACAGTAGTTCTATTTTTAATTTTTAAGAAACCTCCACAATATTTTCCACAGTGGCTGCACCAACATACTGTTCCACCAACAGTGCACAAGAGTTCCTTTTCCTGCATATCCTCACCAACACTTCTTATCTTGTTCTTATCTTTTTGATAATAGTCATTCTGACAGATGGAGGGGATCTTTCATTGTGGTTTTGATTTGCATCTCCCTGATGATTAGTGATGCTAAGCATCTTTTCATGTGCCTGTTGACCATCTGTATGTCTTTTTTTGAAAAATGTCTTTTCAGGTCTTCTGTCCATTTTTTTTGCTATTCTCTGGCCCTGGCCTGCTACAAGTGGGATCTTAGTTGCCTAATCAGGAATCAAACTCATGACCCCTGCAGTGGATGATTGAAGTCATAACCACTGACCACCAGGGAAGTCCGATTCTGTTTTTGTTTTTTGGGTTTGAATTTTGTAACTTTTATTTATATTACTAAAGTTTATTTTTTAAAGGTATTCTCTTTTTAACGTTTATTTATTTATTTTTGGTCATGCTGGGTCTTTGTTGCTGTACACAGGCTTTCTCTACTCGTTCAGTTATGTCCGACTCTTTGCGACCCCATGGACTACACCTACACCTACTCTTTGCCACCTGTAGGCTACACCTACAGACTCCTCCATCCATGGGATTTTCCAGGAAAGAATACTGAAGTGGGTTGCCATTTCCTTCTCCAGGAGATCTTCCCGACCCAGGGATTGAACCCGGGTCTCCCACATTGTAGGCAGACGCTTTCCATCTGAGCCACCAGGGAAGTCACATTTATTTTTGGTCGTGCTGGGTCTGTGTTGCTGTACGTGGGCTTTCTCTACTTGCACCTACTCGACAGTTGTGACGTGTGGGCTTCTTGTGGTGGCTTCTCTTGCTGCAGAGCACAGGCTCTAGGGTGCTCAGGCTTCAGCAGCTGCAGGGCCTGGGCTCATTAGCTGCAACCTACTGGCTCTAGTGTGTAAGTTCAGTAGCTGTGGCACATGGGCTTGGTTGCTCCTCAGCATGTGGAATCTCTCCAGACCAGGGATGGAACCCGTGTCCCCTGCATTGGCAGGTGGATTCTCATCCCCTGCACCACCAGGGAAGTCCCTAAAGTTCATTTTTTTTAGTGCACTGTTTTTACTTAGTCCAATAAGAACTATTTTCCTCTCTGTGAGACATGTTGAGTCCAAGTGAAAATAAAGTGATTTTTTTTAGTCTTTTTGTTGTTTTTTATTAACTTTTTATTTTATAGTTGATTAACAGTGCTGTGATAGTTTCAGGTATAAAGCAAAATGATTCAGTTATACATATACATGTATCTATTCTTTTTCAAATTCTTTTCCCATTTAGGTTGTTACATAATACTGAGGAGAGTTCTTTGTGCCTGTGTATGTATATATGTGTGTTACATTACATTATATATTAACTATATTTATTACCTTTAATAGTTAATTTGGCTAGAATTATATGCTTCCCTTTCATTGCCACCCCACTCCTAGTTCCCTCTGTGTCCCCACAGCTGCTTATCTCTGTGGCAAGATTATAGTTAATTTAACAGTGCACACTCTTGCATGCACACACAAGACATCCAGGCAGTAATATTTCTTCATATTTGCTTCCTATTCTGGTCTATCAGTTACTGTTAAACAGTCAAAATATTGCCCCATTTTGGGCTTCCCTGGTGGCTCAGTGGTAAAGAATCTACCTAGCAATGCAGGAGACATGGGTTCGATCCCTGGTTCAGGAGGATTCCACATGCCGCAGATCAACTAAGCCCATGCACCACAACTATTGAGTCTGTGCTCCAGATCCTGGGAATCACAGTTACTGAGCCCAGGAGCTGCAACTACTGAGGCTTGAGCCACCACAGTGAGAGGACTGTGTACCACAACTAGAGAAAAGCTCTCACAGCAACAAAGATCCAGCACAGACTAAATAAATAAATAAACAAAATTATTTTTTAAAAATATATTGATCCTTTCGATCTTTTGTTGTTTGTCTGTATCTACCAACATCATTTAACCTACCAAAGTTCTATTTTCCTCTTTTTATAGATGAGGTACCAGGGGAGTCTGGCGTGCCGTAGTCCATGGGGTAACAAAGAGTCAACTTAGCGACTGAACAACGACTACCTAGGTTCAAAGAGTCAGTGGACAGTGTCCAAATTCACCTTTCACTAGCATGCAACCTAACCCAGGTACCCATAAACTGCATGCTGGATTTTCTATTCCTTCACCTGACCAAGGCTTGTCTTCCTTGATATTCTAAAGCCTTATTTATTTTCTTCATTAAAATCTCTCTTTCCTAGCTCATTTCTATCAAATGTCTGTGTGCTAAGAAACCCAATTAAAGTTAACAGTATAATGAGTTTCATGTGTGTTTTCACATGAGGATGTTATACACACCCCGGGAAGCTGAGAGGCAAGGCAGATTGCTGACTTCATCACAGGTGTAGGTGTTTGGGGGCTTCAGGGTGGACAGAAGAGATCCTGTTGCCTGGGGACGAGCCGTCCTGCAGTATCCAGTGATCACACATTTAGGCCCCTGGGAGTCATTGATGCTGCAAAGTCCCAGGTGGTCCCCCTCCCTTTCTTCTCCTCCAGGAAGCCCAGCTCGGTAGCCAGACAGCTCTGTTACCCAACACCCAGCCCAGGAGCAGCCAGCCGCCGTTTATGCTGTCGGTGATCTCATTAGAATGAACGAGATGAGTCAACATTCACACAAAGACCTTCTGGCCTGCAATCTGAGAACAGCTTTAGGAAGAACAAAGCAAAAGGGAGAAAAGTAACCAAGAACTATCTCTTTATTGCTTTTGAGTTGTTTAAGGGGGTTTTAAGGGATTAAGGCTAAAGAAATGTTGACTGTAGAGAGAGGAGCGGGATATCAGTTGAACAGAATACAGGTCTTTGTGCTGACTAAGGGGGAGGGAGGCACATTAAAAGAAAATCTCATTAGCCTCCTGCTCACGAGGGATGGGGCTGTATGGCAAAGGTGAATGAGTTTAGGGGGTTTGGAACTGACATGTACACACTGCTGTGTTTAAAATGGATACCCAAAAAGGACCTACTGTATAGCCCAGGGAAATCTGCTCAATATTGTGTGGCAGCCTGGATGGGAGGAGAGTTTGGGGGAGAATGGAAACGTATTTATATGGCTGAGTCACTCTGCTATGCACCTGAAGCTATCACAGTATGGTTCATCAGCTATACGCCAATGTAAAGTAAAAAGTTTAAAAAATGAAAAACAAAATGGATAACTAGTGAAGACCTACTATATAGCATGGGGAATCTCTGCTCAATATGATATAACTATCTAAATGGGAAAAGGATTTGAAAAAGAATTGATACATGTATATATATAACTGAATCACTCTGCTGTACCCCTGAAACTGTCACAACACTGTTAATCAACAGTACCCCAATATAAAATAAAAAGTTAAAAAAAAAAGAAAACATGCTGCTCAGATAAAAGAGGTCTAAAGCTTTTGTTCCCATGTTGCTGATAGAATTACTTATTCTGGTAGGGCAGACAATTACAGAACCCTTTTGCTCCCTAGTCACCCAAGTTGAAATCAACACTATCAACTCAATATTACTATTTTTAATATTTTCAACCAGAAAAATTAATTATCAAACTGTGGGTTCAATGTGACTTTTTAGAATACATACAGTGAGAAACATCTTCCTAAAAGCTCAATTTTCATAATAAAGGCATCTATTGAAATGATACAAAAATTTTAAAATAAAAAGGTGAATGAAAATACAGGTTTCCAGCCTGGGAGGGAGAAACCAAGATACAGCAGATTTTGGGGGTCTCCATTGATGATAAGTAGACAACCAAGGATTACCAGAGGTCCTCTGACACCTCGGGACAGTCCCTTCTCAAGTTCTCAACTGAATCCCTAGGAGGCATCTCATTAATAAGCACTGGACACAGAGAGAGGCCAAGCCCCAGGGGTTATGAAAGCAGTGTGCTAGGGTGTTAGCAGCTGAAGGGTTGGGACTTCTCTGATGATCCACTGGCTAAGACTCAGAGCCCTCAATTCAGGCACCCAAGGTTTGATCCTTGGTTGGGGAACTAGATCCCACGTGGCACTACTGAGACTTGGAGCAGCCAAGTAAATAAATAAATATGTTATTTTTATATTTATATATATGTATATAAATATGGTTGTGGTGCTTCAGTCACTAAGTTGTGTCTGACTCTTGCAACCCCACGGACTGTAGCTCACCAGGCTTCTGTCCATGAGATTTCCCAGGCAAGAATACTGGAGTGGGTTGCCATGTTGCCATTTCCTTCTCAAGGGGGTTTTCGCCACCCAGGATTGAACCCACGTCTCCTGCATTGCAAGCAGATTCTTTTACCGCTGAGCCACCAGGGAAGCAAACACATTTTAAATATATAATGGTTCTTTTTTAAAAAAGAAAAAGAAAAAAAAAACCTCAAAGGGTCACAAAAAGCCTCAAGTAGGCATGTAAGATGAACTTGGACTATGACAGGCCCCATCCCATTCCTTTCTTCTCCTTTTCTTTTGTTTCTATTATTGTATCAGCCAGCATCTGTCTGTCTTTATCCTCTCCGTGTGGCTCATTCAAGTCCGTTTTTCTGATATTCTCTGGAGAGTTTCCCCTACATAGATACTATGGATACACCACCCCCCCTCATTTCCCTCCAATGGATGCATGACCACCAGGGGATTTCCACCGAGGAGAAACTTCCTCACCACCCACTTCTCTATCCCCACCTGCTACACACCCACAGTCAAAGGCATAAAGAACAGATAAGGGCTCTGGGCAAAGGAATGATTTATGCTCTTCTTTCAAGTAAGCAGCCTCAAAAGCCCAATAATACTTTCTATTTTTGTCCCTCACCAGATGTTACCTTCCCATTTTTCCAGAAAGCCTGGAGGTAAAGTCTGCCTTCTTTGGGAAAATCCATCATAGTTATAGAGTTAGGGGTGGGGTGGGAATTGCCTTTGCTTCTCCCTTCCATCCTTCCCTTCCTTAGGCCTGTCTTTCCTTCCAACTACCCACATTTATCTCCTCCTTTAAGCCTTCTCCGACTTCCCTGGTGGCTCAGAGGTTAAAGCATCTGCCTCCAATGCGGGAGACCCGGGTTCGATCCCTGGGTCGGGAAGATCCCCTGGAGAAGGAAATGGCAACCCACTCCAGTATTCTTGCTTGGAGAATCTCATGGATTGAGGAGCCTGGTGGGCTGCAGTCCATGGGGTCACAAAGAGTCGGACACGACTGAGTGACTTTACTTACTTACTTACTTACTTAAGCCTTCTCCAGAATTTTCCTTATTGCTGGAAGTTTAATCTTTCTCTGATTGGGAAAAACTTACCATGATGAATCCTGCACCACTCATCCAGTGACCTGGGTTGAGGCTCTGATTCTGCCTCTAGCAAGCTGTGGAACTGGAGATGATGGTTTCTCACCTATCTTGGCCTCTTTTCCTTGTCATCCAAATGAAAAGATGTGATGCTGCTGCTACTGCTGCTAAGTCACTTCAGTCGTGTCCGAATCTGTGCGACCCCATAGACAGGCAGCCCACCAGGCTCCCCCGTCCCTGGGATTCTCCAGGCAAGAACACTGGAGTGGGTTGCCATTTCCTTCTCCAGTGCACGAAAGTGAAAAGTGAAAGGGAAGTCACTCAGTCGTGTCCGACTCCCAGCGACCCCATGGACTGCAGCCCACCAGGCTCCTCCGCCCTTGGGATTTTCCAGGCGAGAGGACTGGGGTGGGGTGCGGTTGCCTTGGTGATGTGAAGTCTATGATTCTAGGTGGAGTTTCATGTGGTGTCTTTGATGGCAGTGACTTTCTTTTTTAAAATTTTATTTTATACCAGAGTAGAGTTTATTTACAGGGCTTCCCT
Organism: Aepyceros melampus; assembly: GCA_006408695.1. NCBI lineage: Eukaryota > Metazoa > Chordata > Mammalia > Artiodactyla > Bovidae > Aepyceros > Aepyceros melampus. The sequence goes on along the minus strand of SJXQ01009679.1, from coordinate 242,420 downwards.
AGTAGCTCAGCTGGTAAAGAATCCGCCTGCAATGCAGGAGACCTGGGTTCAATTCCTGGGTGGAGAAGATCCCCTGGAGAAGGGATGGGCTCCCCACTCCAGTATTCTTGGGCTTCCCTGGTGGCTCAGACAGTAAAGAATCCACCTGCAATGCAGGAGACCTGGGTTTTATCCCTGAGTTGGGAAGATCCCCTGGAAGAGGGCATGGTGAACCACTCTTGTATTCTTGCCCGGATAATCCCCATGGACAGAGAAGCCTGGCAGGCTACAGTCCCTGGGGTCAAAAAGAGCTCAGACACGACTGAGCAACTAAGTACAGCACAGCACAGAGTTAATTTACAATGCTCCGTTAGTTTTAGGTGTACGGCAAAGTGATTCAATTATACATGTACATATAACTATTGGTTTTCAGATTCTTTTCCCACATAGTTATCACAGAGTGTTGAGTAGAGTTCCCTGTGCTACACAGTAGGTTCTTGTTGACTATTTTATATATAACAGTGTGTGTATGTTAATCCCAATCTCCTAATTTAACCCTCTCCCTCCTCTTTCCCCTTTGGTACCATCACTTTGTTCTTTAAGTCTCACAGATTCTTTGAGAAATGTCTCATATCAGGTGGACCCTCGTTGGTCTTTTCTTTGCTGAGTGCCAATCATGTCATTGAATGAGACCAGATTTGGCAACAGTGGCAGACTTTATTTTCTTGGGCTCCAAAATCACTGTGGATGGTGACTGCCCCTATGAAATTAAAAGACACTTGCTCCTGGGAAGAAAAGCTATGACAAACCTAGATAGCATATTAAAAAGCAGAGATATCGCTTTGCCAACAGAGAACTGTGTTGTCAGAGCTATGGTTTTTCCAGTAATCATGTAAGGGTGAGACCATAAAGAAGGCTGAGTGCCAATGAATTGATGCTTTCTAACTGTGGTGTTGGAGAAGACTCTTGAAAGTCCCTTGAACAGCAATGAGATCAAAGCAGTCAGTCCTAAAGGAAATCAACCCTATTCACTGGAAGCTCTGGTGCTGAAGCTGAAGCTCCAATACTTGGCCACCTGATGCAAAGGACTGACTCATTTGAAAAGACCCTGATTCTGGGAAAAATTGAAGGCAGGAGGAGAAGGGGATGACAGAGGATGAGATGGTTGGATGGCATGACCAACTCAATGGACATGAGTTTGAGCAAGCTCCAGGAGTTGGTGATGGACAGGGAGGCCTGGTGTGCTGCAGTCTGTGGGATCACAGAGAGTTGGACATGACTTAGTGATAGAACAACAGCAATAAGGTTTGGCAAAGCAGATCAGCAACTTTATTTATTGATCAAGGAATGAACAGCGAAGAACTCATACTCTAAAGACACCTTATCCCAGAAGGGAGGAAAGTGGAGGACCTTTATGGAGTAAGAGGCAGATGTGTCATAAGAAACTGGGGAAAGGGTAGAGATTTCAGGAACAGCTGGGGCATGTGCACTGCCTCAGTTCAGTTCAGTTGCTCAGTCGTGTCCGACTCTTTGTGACCCCATGAATCGCAGCATGCCAGGCCTCCCTGTCCATCACCAACTCCCGGAGTTCACTCAGACTCACATCCATTGAGTCCGTGATGCCATCCAGCCATCTCATCCTCGGTCGTCCCCTTTTCCTCCTGCCCCCAATCCCTTCCAGCATCAGGGTCTTTGCCAATGAGTCAATTCTTCGCATGAGGTGGCCAAAGTACTGGAGCTTCAGCTTTAGCATCATTCCTTCCAAAGAAATCCCAGGGTTGATCTCCTTCAGAATGGACTGGTTGGATCTCCTTGCAGTCCAAGGGACTCTCAAGAGTCTTCTCCAACACCACAGTTCAAAAGCATCAATTCTTCGGCGCTCAGCCTTCTTCACAGTCCAACTCTCACATCCATACATGACCACAGGAAAAACCATAGCCTTGACTAGACGGACCTTAGTCGGCAAAGTAATGTCTCTGCTTTTGAATATACTATCTAGGTTGGTCATAACTTTTCTTCCAAGGAGTAAGCGCCTTTTAATTTCATGGCTGCAGTCACCATCTGCAGTGATTTTGGAGCCCAAAAAAACAAAGTCTGACACTGTTTCTACTGTTTCCCCATCTATTTCCCATGAAGTGATGGGGCCAGATGCCATGATCTTCGTTTTCTGAATGTTGAGCTTTAAGCCAACTTTTTCACTCTCCTCTTTCACTTTCAACAAGAGGCTTTTTAGCTCCTCTTCACTTTCTGCCATAAGGGTGGTGTCATCTGCATATCTGAGGTTATTGATATTTCTCCCAGCAATCTTGATTCCAGCTTGTGTTTCTTCCAGTCCAGCGTTTCTCATGATGTACTCTGCATATAAGTTAAATAAGCAGGGTGACAATATACAGCCTTGACGTACTCCTTTTCCTATTTGGAACCAGTCTGTTGTTCCATGTCCAGTTCTAACTGTTGCTTCCTGACCTGCATACAGATTTCTCAAGAGGCAGGTCAGGTGGTCTGGTATTCCCATCTCTTTCAGAATTTTCCACAGTTTATTGTGATCCACACAGTCAAAGGCTTTGGCATAGTCAATAAAGCAGAAATAGATGTTTTTCTGGAACTCTCTTGCTTTTTCCATGATCCAGCGGATGTTGGCAATTTGATCTCTGGTTCCTCTGCCTTTTCTAAAACCAGCTTGAACATCAGGGAGTTCACGGTTCACGTATTGCTGAAGTCTGGCTTGGAGAATTTTGAGCATTACTTTACTAGCATGTGAGATGAGTGCAATTGTGCAGTAGTTTGAGCATTCTTTGGCATTGCCTTTCTTTGGAATTGGAATGAAAACTGACCTTTTCCAGTCCTGTGGCCACTGCTGAGTTTTCCAAATTTGCTGGCATATTGAGTGCAGCACTTTCACAGCATCATCTTTCAGGATTTGAAACAGCTCAACTGGAATTCCATCACCTCCACTAGCTTTGTTCATAGTGATGCTTTCTAAGGCCCACTTGACTTCACATTCCAAGATGTCTGGCTCTAGATTAGTGATCACATCATCATGATTATCTGGGTCGTGAAGATCTTTTTTGTGCAGTTCTTCTGTGTATTCTTGCCACTTGTTCTCAATATCTTCTGCTTCTGTTAGGTCCAGACCATTTCTGTCCTTTATCGAGCCCATCTTTGCATGAAATGTTCCCTTGGTATCTCTAATTTTCTTGAAGCGATCTCTAGTCTTTCCCATTCTGTTGTTTTCATTTCTTTTGTGCCTCGCAAAGTACAAGTCCCTCCAAGGCAGGGACATTTAAATCACCCCAAACAGGACTTCCCTGGTGGTACAGTGATTAAGAACCTGCCTTCCAGTGCAGGGGATGAGAGTTCAATTAAAGGTCCTAAAAGATCCCACATGCTGCAGGGCAACTCTTGAGCTCGTGCACCACAATGTAATATTCTACAGGCCACAACTAAGACTTGACACAGTCAAATAAATAAATATTTTTAAAATAAAACTGAAAATAAGTAAATCAATCTCAAGAAGCCTTGTAAAGCATCCAATTTCATACAAATTATTCAAGTTTTAAAATGTACTTTCATGTAACCATCTGTTTGGCCCAGGAAATTCTGATGCCCTGGTTTTGAAGCAGAATTTGAAGATTTTTCTTTTTTTCCCCCTAACTTCCCTAACACTTTCCTGTTGATTGACAAACCAACTGACATAGATCTCCTTGCTCATATCTCCAATGCAAAGTAAAACGGATGTATCGAGTTATTATCTCATTATTAAGTTCACTTGAACAACTACAATTACCAAAGAGGATAATTCTTGACAGAGAAAAGAAACCCACAGGCTTTCTTGTGTGCCCTGATCTTTTGGGTAAGGTTTCAACTTACAACAGTCAGAGGCAAAACAACCTATGCTCAAACTCAGAGTTTAGTTCATTCACTCTGATGCAGCTTTAATGGCAGAAGTCAGGGGAAATGGAGTATGACACAGGGCATAGACAAGCAGCTTCTGTTTACTCTGTGTCTTCATTCCCTGGGAACTGGCAGAAGGAGACTTTGTTAGGTATTGAGAGTCTGTGATGAGGTGCTATGGAGTGAATGGAGGTCGGTTGGAGGGTGTCTGATCTCTTAAGAGCCAGATCATTTAAAGATGACTGCAGGTCCAAGTAGGGATGGAGAGCACAGCAGTTCGTTGCAACTAGGGCTAACAGCTTATGGAAGAAGCAAACTGCTGGTTGTGTGTTAGTCACTCAGTTGTGTCTGACTCTCTGTGACCCCATGGATGGGGAGCCCGGAGCCCGCCAGGCTCCTCTGTCCATGAAATTCTCCAGGTAAGAATACTGGAGTGGGTTGCCATTCCCTTCTCCAGGGAATCTTCCTGACCCAGGGATTGAACCCAGGTCTCCTCCCTTGCAGGCAGATTCTTTACCATCTGAGCCACCATGGAAGCCTTATACATTGGAATTGGAGAAAAGAGTATTTGTCATATCAGTAGCTACAGACCTGCTACTAGGAGCTGTGTTGACTATTTTTCTAGTTAAGTTCCTATATGTAGATTTCAGATACACAGTGGAAATCACTATGTGATAAATTTTTTGATAATCCACAGTCATTCTGCAGCATCCACCTGCCTTCTGCATGGGCAATGGGAAAGTCAAATGGGGTTTTACCAGCCCTGAGTCTTTTAAGTCGACAATTCCCTCAGGGATAAGGTATTGTTTTTATGTCTACTATCCTGGTCATAAAGGAAGTTCCAGTGACTTCCGTTTGATCCTTCCACTCAACATGCTGGTTACTCCATGGGTCAAACAGCCAGGACTGATATTATTCCAGTTAATATGTATGTGTATCCAATTAACATTCATGAAACTTCACAGTCATTCTGCAGCATTCACCTGCCTTCTGCATAGGCAATGGGAAAGTCAAATGGGGTTTTACCAGCCCTGAGTCTTTTAAGTCGACAATTCCCTCAGAGATAAGGTATTGTTTTTATGTCTACTATCCTGGTCACAAAGGAAGTTCCAGTGACTTCCGTTTGATCCTTCCACTCAACATGCTGGTTACTCCATGGGTCAAACAGCCAGGACTGATATTATTCCAGTTAATAAGTATGTGTATCCAATTAACATTCATGAAACGGGGAAATAACTATATAACTGATTCATGGATCTATTGGGCCCATGTGATCTGAAATTCACCTAAGATTCCATGTATCACCAGACCACCAGTAACCCCCATTTCATTGGTGACACAGTAGCATTTTGAGTATCCAGAAATTAATGTAAATTCAGGTCCAGTAAGTAGTATTCCTCAAAAGTTCTGAATAATTCCTTTTTCTCAGGTTTATAACCATTTTAATAAATGGCAGCAAATCCCATTAGAGGAAGTCCTCAGTAGGTGCTTCATCATAATTTATCACAAGTGATTATTTGATTAATCATGATGCAACTATGTGTTCAAATGCTAGCATCTCATTTCCCCCACTGGCAAGAAACCGAAGGATATGACCAATACCCAAATAGCATCTCTGAGAGTTTATTTTCTAAGACTACTTTAGTCAAAGCTCAAAGCTCTAAGAATGGCTCATCTGGTGCTGGTGTCTTTGAACTCAGAGGAGGATCCTTGTGATTGGGAAACTAAACCTTTAGGAGGGGTACCAGCCCACTGATGTTGATGTTTCCAAAGTGGGCATTTTATGCTATTGGTTCTGCAAGTGTTGGAAAACTGCAAACTAGACTCCCCTGCTGTTATTAAAATAATTCCTACTTCTTCTGTTTGTTATTGCAGGCCTGAAATTTTCCCTGTTTCATAGATAAGTAATATTTTAGTAGACTGTTCATCTGCTGCATCCCTAGGGATACCGTGATGATTAATGTTATCTTTCAACGTGACTGTACTACAATATGCCCAGATATGAGGTTGCACATCATCCTGAGTCTGCAAGGCTGTTCCTTATGGGGTTGAAACTAGAACTGGCATTCTGAGTAAAAACAGATTATCCTCACCAACGTGGATGGTCCCAATCCAATCCATTCCAGGACTGGAATGAAAAAACTGAGTAAGAGAGAAGTTGCTCTCTCTGCTTGATTCTTTTTGAGCTGAGACATCTCTCTTCCATCTTCAATCTCAGACTTGGACTAGAATTTACATAAGCATCAGGTTTCCTGATTCTCAGACCTGTGGACCTGGACAGGCACCACACCACCGGCTCTCCTGAGTCTCCAACTTGCCCACTGCAGATCTTAGGGCTTCTCAGCCTCCATGGTCCCATAAGCCCATTCCTTATAATAAATAAATAAATAAGAACATCCCCGGTAGTCCAGTGGCTAAGATTCTGTGCTCACAGCGCATGGAGCCCAGGTCCCATTTCTGGTCAGGACACTAGATCCCACATGCTGCAACTAAAGATCATGCATGCTGCAACTAAGACCCAGTACAGCCAAATAAGTAAATAATGAATTTAAAAATAAAATATTAAAAAAATAGATAGATAGATAAATATCTACTTTATCTATCCATCTGTCTATCCTGTTCTGTTTCTATGGAAGAACCAGGCTAATACAGATACTGTAATCAGAGAACACGAAGGGTCAAAATACTACGATCATCACCCCACCCTTGCTGGCCCTTATTATCAATGTGCCAATCTCATCTCGTAGTTAAAAGCTTGCCATCTTTTACATGCATATCCCATTACCTTACTGAAATTTCAGTGGTGGCAAATTCTATTGTCATACCTACTACTAAGTTAAAAGAATACTGGCACTGCTCTCATGAATCTATTTCTCAGTTTCATAATGAAGATGGTGTTCTCTGGGCCTTCTAGGAGAAAGCAGAAGGAGGTGGCAGGGGTGGGTTTATGCAGATCATGACAAAACTAGTCTGACATTCTCATCCTCTCTATATTGCACTCTGCCTTATGCTTTGGAAATTCTGGAATCTCAAACTCATTGGAAGAGCTCTTGTTGAATCCAAAATTCGATGACTTAAGTAAGTGAACTGTTAGAACCACTTCCAGCTACACAAACATGTTAAATATGAAACCTCTGGTATATTCCCTCATATCAGTTTTGACATGATCTAAATTTGGAATCCATTCCTTAGAATCCACTCCCACCCCAGGTTTTTACTGATTTTAATTCACAAAATCTTGCAAGGTTTTGGAGTTATAAACTCACAAGTCAAACTTGGTATTTATTGCTCAAGAGCAGACAGAGATCTGACCCTAGTCATGGCAGGAGGAAACAAAAGATAATTGGGATGGATTCGGAGATAGTTACAAGATCTTCAAGCAAGAATAAGCAATTATTTTCAGCCACGAAAGGGCAGATCATTTTGACTGCCATGGAGGATTCAGACGTTCAAGAATCTCAGCTTCCTCTGACTCTACCCAGATATCCCCCTTCCAAAATAAGAGTCCGGCTCCTCCATAACCAACACCCTCACATTCACACAAGACAGATAGTTAAGCTGTGACTTATACTTACATAATGATTCTACAAACCATATACTTCAGTTTTATACCAGTTTCAGAGAAGTCCATCCTGTGATTGCAAGAAATGATACTCTTTTAAGTCTGCCACAGAAATGGTCTAGTTCTCTGACTGTAACCTGAACAGAGAGGGTATAGATGTAAACCTATTATTCTCTTTCTGTGGCAACTCACCCCAATAATCTTGCCTGGAAGATCCCATGGACAGGGGGACCTGTCCAGCTACGGTCCATAGAGTCCCAAAGAGCTGGACATGACTGAAGTGACTTAGCACACACACATAAGCACTCCGGTATACTCAGAAGCAAGCATCTTACTCCACAGTTCTTGTGAGTATCTTACTTTTCATGGCAAAAGGAACTTTGCACATGTGATACGTTAAGGGTATCAGTCCAGGAGATTTTCCTGGATTATGCAGGTGGGCTACTTGGTATAAATGTTTGTGTTCCCTCACCCCACCCAATTCATATGTTGAAATCTACCGTCCAAGATGATATTATTGGAGGGTAAAGCCTTTGGCTCCACCCTCATGAATGGAATGAGCCTCCTTATAAAAGAGCCCAGGGACCTCCTTGGTGGTCCCATGGTTAAGACTGCATGCTACCATGGCAGGGGGCGCAGGTTCAATCTCTGGTTGGGGAACTAAGATCCCACATGCCATGTGGTGCAGCCAATAAATAAATTAATTAAAGACAAAAGAGAACCCAGAGAACTCCCTAACCCCTTACCCCATGTGAAGACACCATGCGAAGTCTTTGGCATGCGAGAGTGTCCCCACCAGATCCTAACCATGCCTGTGCCCTGTTCTCGAACTTTGAGCCTCCCAAACTGTGAAAAGTAGATTTCTGTTCTTTGTAAGTCACCCAGTCTGTGGTATTCTGTTACAGCAGCCTGAAGGAATAAGACATGCGTGCTACGTTGCTTTAGTCATGCCTGACTCCGAGGGAACCTATGGACTATAGCCCGCCAGGCTCTTCTGTCCATGGGATTCAGGCAAGAATACTGGAGTGGGTTGCTATGCTCTCCTCCAGGGGTTCTTCCTGACCCGGGGATCAAATTTGTATCTCTTACATCTCTTGCATTGGTGGGCAGGATCTGACCATTGGTACCACCTGGGAAGTCCAAATAAGACATGGGCCCAGTCTAATCGTGTGGGTCCTTCAAAGCAGAGAACTTTTTCTGCCTGTAGTCAGAGGGAGATGTGATGACAGAAGAACCTGGAGAGATGGCAACACTGGAAGGACTCAATCTGCCATTCCTGGCTTTGAAGATGAAAAAGGGGGCCACAAACCAAGGAATCGTGGACTCTAGAAGCTGGAAAAGTCAAGGCAATGAATTCTCGAAAAGAGCTTCTAGAAAGGAGCTCAGCTCTGCCCACATCTATATGTTACCCAGCAGGACCCATCTCAGACTTCTGACCTCTAAACTCTAAGACAATAATGTATTGTTTCAAGCTACTAAGCTTGGGCTTCCCAGATGGTACTAGTGGTAAAGAACCTATCTGCTGATGTAGGAGAGGCAGATTTGACCCCTGGGTCAGGAAGATCCCCTGGAGAAGGTCATGGCAACCCACTCCAGTATTCTTGCCTGGAGAATCTCACGGACAGAGGAGCCTGATGAGCTACAGTCCGTGGGGTTGCAGAGAGTTGGACGCGACTGAGCAACTCACCCTTTCACTTTCACTTCAACTTATGAATTTGTAACTAACCTACTCTGAGCTTTGCTTTTCTTGCCTGTAAATTAGGGATGATTACTGAAAACATTAAAAGAGGTTAAGGAACAAGTGTGTGTTCCAATTACCTGATTTGTAAGGAAACGGCAACCCACTCCAGTATTCTTGCCTGGGAAATCCCATGGACAGAGGAGCCTGCTTGTCTGTAGTCCATGGGGTTGCAAAGAGTCGACAAGACTGAAGCGACTGAGCATAGCACATGCAACAAGCCACTCTACAACTGAATGACTTCAACTAACATGTTTGCTCATGAGTCTGCAGTCTGGGCAATTTCCAGATAGCAACCCCTGGGCCTCTGTGATCACTCTTCCCTTCATGAGAGCCATGGAAACCTCACAGCTGCCCCTTTATTTATTTTTTTGTGTGTCATACCAAGCAGCATGCAGAATCTTAGCTTCCCAACCAGGGAAAAATACAGCCTTGACTTTTTCTTTTTTTAGACCCAGTGGTAGTGAAACACGCCCTCCCCCCGCTTCTAAGAACGGTGGTCCAGGCCCAGAGGGGCCTACAGGCCTCCTTGGTTTTCTCCATCCTTGGGGTCTTCTTGAACTGTTGTCACAGGTTCTGCCAAGGACTCTTGATCCCTGCATGACAGCTCTCTCCTCTTCTTGCCCTGTCCCAGGAGAATAACATTCCCTTTGTCCTCACTTCACAGAGAAAAGATGAACTTTCTAGAAGGATCTTCACTGTAGATCTAGAGACTCAACTTTACGTGATGTATCTTTTCCTCTTACGTTGGCTGCCTTCTGTCTGAGGGTTGGCCTGTCTTGGGGCCAACAAGCTCATGGTCCTCCCACCCTGGAGCAGCAGCTGATCCAGATGAGAGGCAGGGAAAGCCACATCTTCTTCCAGATGGAGCTGGGGCTGCTTCAATCAGAGAATATCACACAGTTTCCATCTAGTCACTTAGATCCGCCAGGCTCCTCCGTCCATGGGATTTTCCTGTTAAGAACACTGGAGTGGTTGCCACCTCCTCCTCCAGGGGATCTTCCTGACCCAAGTAGCGAAACTGTCTCCTGTCTCCTGCATTGCAGAGGGATTTTTTTTTTTTTTACCACTGAGCCACCAGCAAAGCCCTAAGCTATCATGAGAAGTTTCCAAAATAGTGATTGCTGTTATGAAATATCAAGTCTCCTACATATGAACCTTTAAGTTATGAACTTTCAAAGATGCAAACGTGTGCATTCCAGCAACATCAGCGGTGAGTGAAATTGAGGCTTCCCCTCCATCTCCGATTGCAGATGATCCTTCAGCTCTACTATCTCCCACCTCCTCTTGCTCCAGTCAGCAACTCTTCTTGACTGTTCACTCAGTGTTAGCCCCGTATGCCAGCTGCTGTATTAGACTATGGTACTTTTCAAGGGACCGCACTCTAAGATTAAAAGTATTTTACTTTTTGTGTTTTTTAAAATGTATTATTTGTGTGACAAGTACGGTAAACCTATGACAGTGCAGGTCTATCTAGCCGACTGTGTTAGCTGGGTACCTAGCCTGACTGTGCTGCACTTAGGAACAGGCTCTCAAAATAGAGCTCTTTTGTGTGTAGGGGACTTATTGTAATCCTGACAGAACAGTTTACAGAAAGGAAATAAATACTAGTGCTGGCCCCCCACGAATCAGCTAGAAAGCTAGGAACATCATTTAACTTCTCTGGGGTTCAGCCTCACGTTGTCAGCTTGGGAGCGAGGGACTCGGAAAAGACTCAAGCTGACAGGATACAAGGGTCTGACTTCACACACTCTGCGGTCCCTTCCATCCTGTAAGCCCTTGAGGAAGTCTGTCTGCAAACTATTCCTTTCTTTCGGGAAAGCTCTGTTTCCCATGGGTCTAGGGGGGGGGAGGGGTGGGAACTGCAGGTGGGGAGACAGAGGAAGGCTCTTGGGGGGATCTCTAAAGATAGGTAGGCGCCCCACCTCTCCCCCGGTGGCCGCAGACTTGGCGGTTCACGTTGTCAGCTTGGGAGCGAGGGACTCGGAAAAGACTCAAGCTGACAGGATACAAGGGTCTGACTTCACACACTCTGCGGTCCCTTCCATCCTGTAAGCCCTTGAGGAAGTCTGTCTGCAAACTATTCCTTTCTTTCGGGAAAGCTCTGTTTCCCATGGGTCTAGGGTGGGGGAGGGGTGGGAACTGCAGGTGGGGAGACAGAGGAAGGCTCTTGGGGGGATCTCTAAAGATAGGTAGGCGCCCCACCTCTCCCCCGGTGGCCGCAGACTTGGCGGTCGGGGTGGAGTCGTCTCCCTGAGGCACAGCTGCCAAACTCCCACCCACCGCCAGAGGGAAGCCCCCAGGAGACCGCGGAGCAGCAGGAATTCAAAGGAGCCTTCCCCGGTCCAGGTGTGTGCATTCCGGGGCCTGACAGCCGCCTACCCCGCCGCCTTTCAGGGCCCGTTTGACCCCAGGCATTATGCAAAATAAAGCTGCCTTGTTTCCCCCGCCTGGCAACCCGGGGCTTCTGGGAGGCTCTCTCGGTGAGAGGGAGGATCAGAGAAAAACAGCTGGCAGAGCTGGGACTTCGTGATGGAAAGCAAAGGAAGGAGGGTTTTAGCTTCTTCCTCTGCAGTGTGACCCCCATAACTCTCAGGGCAGTTCCGAACCAGAGGACTCCGCCCCAAGCCCAGGCAGCGCCTCGGAAGGTCTCACTGAGGCTGAAGGGATGCAAGCCAAACAGTTTCGTAGGGAGAGGAGTTCCTCCACTGGCCTCTAGGTGGCATGATTCTTCTCAAGGACCATTGATGAAAGCCTCGCTAGGTGTGGGCTGCAGAATAGTGGGGTAGAGTACAGAAGGCTCACAGAGTGGGCTTCCCAGGTTGCTCAGTTCAGTTCAGTTCAGTTCAGTCGCGCAGTCGTGTCCGACTCTTTGCGACCCCATGAATCACAGCACGCCTAGGCCTCCCTGTCCATCACCAACTCCCGGAGTTCACTCAGACTTACGCCCATCGAGTCAGTGATGCCATCCAGCCATCTCATCTTCTGTCGTCCCCTTCTCCTCCTGCCCCCACTCCCTCCCAGCGTCAGAGTCTTTTCTAGTGAGTAACTCTTCGCATGAAGTGGCCAGAGTACTGGAGTTTCAGCTTTAGCATCATTCCTTCCAAAGAAATCCCAGGGCTGACCTCTTTCACAATGGACTGATTGGATCTCCTTGCAGTCCAAGGGACTCTCAAGAGTCTTTTCCAATACCACAGTTCAAATGCATCAATTCTTCAGTGCTCAGCCTTCTTCACAGTCCAACTCTCACATCCATGGCTCAGTGGGTAAAAAATCTGCTTGCAATGCAGGAGAAGGCAGGCAGATGCGGGTTCGATCCTTGGGTTGCGAAGATCCGCTGGAGAAGGGCATGGCAAACCACTCTAGTATTCTTGCCTGGAGAAACCCGTGGACAAAGGAGCCTGGTGGGCTACAGTCCATAGCGTCTCAAAGAGTTGGACATGACTGAAGCAATTGAACACACACAGGATGCAGAGTGGCATTTTTTCAAGTTGATCAAGTCCCCCGCTTGAGCTGTCAGCAAACATTCCTAGAGACAACATGTCCCTGAAGTGTAGTTCAGCATCGGAAGGCATCCTATGGGGCAGAAAAACCATGGTCCTCCATCTAAGTTCCGGTTCCAGCTCTTCTTGTACTAGTGTGCTCCCTTGTCTATTCATTCATGTCTTTGTGTGTGTGTTTGTGTGTGTGTGTGTGTTTTTCCCCTCAGTATTTATTTATTTGGCTGCACTGGGTCTTAGTTGCAGCACTTGGTATCTTTAATTTCTTTGTGGCACTTTGGATTTTTAGTTGTGGCATATGAACACTTTCTTGTGGCATGTGGAATCTAGTTTCCTGACCAGGGATTGAACCCAGACCCCCTGCATTGGGAGTGAGGAGTCTTAGCCACTGGAGCACCAGAGAAGTCCCCTCATTCATGTCTTAGTGAGCTTACTCAGTTTATATATCAGGTACTCAACTTCCATCTAAGTTCCGGTTCCAGCTCTTCTTGTACTAGTGTGCTCCCTTGTCTATTCATTCATGTCTTTGTGTGTGTGTTTGTGTGTGTGTGTGTGTTTTTCCCCTCAGTATTTATTTATTTGGCTGCACTGGGTCTTAGTTGCAGCACTTGGTATCTTTAATTTCTTTGTGGCACTTTGGATTTTTAGTTGTGGCATATGAACACTTTCTTGTGGCATGTGGAATCTAGTTTCCTGACCAGGGATTGAACCCAGACCCCCTGCATTGGGAGTAAGGAGTCTTAGCCACTGGAGCACCAGAGAAGTCCCCTCATTCATGTCTTAGTGAGCTTACTCAGTTTATATATCAGGTACTCAACTACAGAGGAAGGAATACACAGAAGAATGAAAGCATCATCCTCTATCATCCAAATAGAACTTTCCCAACTTTACTTGGTCTAGAAAAGAAATGTATGCTTCTTCGAGTGTCCTGGGGGAAAGCAGCTTTATAAGAAGATAATTATAAGATGCTATGATTATAAATAAAGGCACCTGGAAAGTTTTATGGAAGCTTGAAGAGAGGGAAATTAACTCTTCCAGGGTAGTTGAAAGAGGTTTCACAGAGATATTGAGTCTTGATGAAGAGTAGGTTTCTGGGAGATCAGAATAATGAAAAATCAGACAGGAACAGCAAAACCTTGAGGCAGGAAAGTACAGACCACATTTGGAAAACATGTACATGCGTGCTCAGTCATGTATGACTCTTTTTCTATCCCATGGACTGTAGCCTGCCAGACTTCTCTGTCCGTGGGATTATCGCGGTAAGAATTCTGGAGTGGATAGCCATTCCCTTCTCCAGGGAATCTTCCTGGCCCAAGGACTGAACCTGCATCTACCTTCACCTTCTATACTGGCAGGCAGATTCTTTACCACTGAGCCCCCTGGGAAGCCCTTGTATCAGAATATTATACATGTATTCTCAATGAAGAGCAGAGAGATAAATTGGTTAACCATTTGGAATAATCATAAGATCGCCATTTCATATCATACCCTAAAATAAATTCCAAAAAGCCTCATTTTTTCTCCTCTCTTCCCTGTAATTTCAAATCTCCTTGCCAGAATCCTGGATGAGCCAGCCCTTTAGATGAGATCCTCCATAAGGACAAAACCCCCATGGACTCTGATGCTGGAAAATCAAGACTCTATGTGAATACATTAGTGAGGAAAACCTGGAGAATTTCTTTTACCTTTTTGAAATTTGGACTGTTAAATCTTCAAACACGGAGGCCTAGGATGTGACTGAGGTTCAAAATAGCAGGCAATAGATTATCGAGAAGCAAGTTTTTCTGCACAGTTGTTATAGATCTTTTGTTTGCATTTTCTCCTTCTGTCATGAGTTGAATTGTATCCTCCCCTCCAAAAAAAGTTGAAGTCTTACCCAGACAGCACTTCAGAATGTGACTTTATTTGAAACTAGAATCATTGCTGAGGTCATTAGTTAAGCGAAAATGAACTCATACTGGATTAGGCAGGTCCATGATCCAATGCAGTCGGTGTCCTTGTAAGACGATGGCGGGAATTCCCTGATGATGCAATGGTTGGAGGAGCTTCCCAGGTGGTGCTGGTGGTAAAGACCCCCCGCCAATGCAGGAGCCAAGGGAGACATAATCCCCAATCGGGAAGATCCCCTGAGGAGGACCTGGCAACCCCTTCCAGTATTCTTGCCTGGAGAACCCCATGACAGAGGAGCCTGTGGGCTTCAGGCCATAGGGTTGCAAAGAGTTGGACACACTGAAGGAACTTATCGCTCACGCACGCAGTGGTTAGAGCTCCATGCTTTCACTGCTGAGGGTGCCACAGGTTTGATCTCTGGTCAGGGAACTAAGTTCCCACAAGCCTCGCAGCACAGCCAAAACCAAAAACAACAACAACAAACAAACAAACAAAAGAAAACAACAAAAAAGATGGCCTTGTGAAGACAGACATAGGGAGAGAGGGGAGTGATACATCTGTAAACTGACAGACCACAAGAATTGCTGGCAACATCTGAAGCCAAGATGAGGACATAGGATAGAGTCTCCCTCACTGCTCTCAGGAAGAACCAAACCTGCCAACAACTTTATTTGCGACTCAAACCCCCCAGACTTGTAAGTATGTGAGAAGACATTTCTGTTGTTTGATATCACCCAGTTTGTGGTACTTCATTTTGACAGGCTACTAACATGGTGTCTAAAGAGGGAAAAATACTATTCAGGTGTTATTTGAGTGAGTTCTTCCAAGGTTGCTAACCAACAAGTATATGACCTTTCATGGAGTTGTTTAACTTGTATTCTTAATTCTAAAGAGATGGCTGGTGGCAGAGGTATACACACAGTTGTATACAGAGGTATACAAAATACAAGACTATTGGCAGACACACGAAGGGAGCCGAGCCCTCCCTCTGCTCAGCCCCTCGCCCCAACCTGTACCCTGGCTTCCCCCTCACAAGACCAAGAGGCAACTTGGCTGGTTTCCCAGGCAGCTGCCCCCCAAGGGGAAGCCACCCAAGCTTCCTCAGCTACTTTGGGGCTGGAGGTTCCTGATTAGGAAAATGCCTCCCAAATAGCACAAGAAAAGGAAAGCAAGGCATTTGAGAAAAGTAATGCCAGGATGTGGTCTTTGCCACCCACACCAGCCCATTTGCTCTAACTAAACGGACAGGAGAGTCCCATCGTTCAGGCATGAATCTGAGCTTGTTCAGAAGCTTGTGGGCAGTTTAATAGGTTTTCCAGCCACAGTTCAGACTGGTATGGTGA
>SJXQ01009679.1:150868-226347 GCA_006408695.1 Aepyceros melampus | reverse complement strand
GGTGAGAACAGCATCAATTGCTGGGGGGGGGGGGTGGTCGGGGAAGGGGGTAGTTCTTTGTACTTCCTGTAAGCTTGGTAAGGGCTTCCCAGGTGGTGCAGTGGTAGAGAACTCACCTGCCAATGCAGGAGACATGGATTCAGTTCCATCCCTGGGTCAGGAAGATCCTCTGGAGAAGGGAATGGCTACCCACTCTGGTATTCTTGCCTGGAGAATCCCATAGACAGAGGAGCCTGGCAGACTACCGTACATGGGGTCACAAAGAGTTAGACACAACTGAGTACGCGTGCTTACATGCAACCTTGGTAAAAATAAGGGAGCCTAGGTGGTGAAATCACATCGAAGATTTAAATTGCAGTGGGAATCTCACTGCCACAAGCTGCTGCTGCTAAGTCACTTTAGTTGTATCCGACTCTGTGCGACCCCATAGACGGCAGCCCACCAGGCTCCCCCATCCCTGGGATTCTCCAGGCAAGAACACTGGAGTGGGTTGCCATTTCCTTCTCCAATGCAGGAAAGTGAAAAGTGAAAGTGAAGTCACTCAGTCATGTCCGATTCTTAGCGACCCCATGGGCTGCAGCCTACCAGGCTCCTCCGTCCATGGAATTTTCCAGGCAAGAGTACTGGAGTGGGGTGCCATTGCCTTCTCCACTACCACAAGCTAGCCTCTCTGATTAGGTCAAATAGAGCAAGTCTTTCCCTCCGGCCCATTCTTGGTCCTCTGCCATTGCTCCTGCTCAGTGTCTTCCCTCTCTGCCATGAAGACTTCCTGCAAGTGCTTCCTCTGCTGACCTTCCCATCTCCAGACCACTGTCTTCTCCCTGCTCTTCACCTGGCCACCTCTTGCCATCATCAGGTGGCAAGTTTAACACCATTTCCTGGAAGAAGTCCCCACCAAGCATCCTAGTCTTCCTGCTCAAAATTCTAGATAAGGGGTAATTAAAAAGAATTCTTAGACTTCCCTGGTGGTCCAGTAGTTAAGAATCTGCCTTGTAATGCAGGGGATGTGGGTTCGATCACTGGTTATAGAACTAAGATCCCACGTGTGATGGAGCAACTAAGTTCATGTGCCACAAGTACAGAAGCCCACAAGCTCTGGAGCCTGTGAGACATAACTAGAGAGTCTGTGCATTGCAACCAAACATCCCTCATGATGCAATGAAGATCCTGCATGCCCCAACCAAGACCTGACACAGCCAAATAAATAAATGCTAAAATAATAATTCTAAAGTTGCAGGATTATCTCTGATTTCAGGGTTTCCAGAAACAAATCAACTGAAAAATATTGATACCCTCCAATATCAAGTAGTTCCACTTTTTATTATGCATGGGTGAGATTGCAACAAGGAGCAAAGCAACAACAATAAAAAAAAAAAAAAAAAAAGGAAAATCTTGGGACAAGAGGCAGTGCAGGGTAATCACTATCTAGAGCTATCAGCTGCCCAGATGGCACACACTTAACTCAGGTACCTAGAGTTCAGGTCACACACAGGCAACTGGACAAAGACGGTGCAATCCAGACCAAGGAGTAAGATCAAAGGCCTCTTTTAAAGCTGGACCTTTACAAAGAGTTGGTTTCCCAAGTGGCACTAGTGGCAAAGAACAACCCACCTGCCAATGCAGGAGACATAAGAGACTTGGGCTTGATCCCTGGGTCGGGAAGATCCCCTGGAGGAAGTTATGGCAACACACTGCAGTATCCTTGCCTGGAGAATTCCATGGACAGGGGAGCCTGGTGGTCTACAGTCCATGGGGTGCAAAGAGTTGGATTCAACTGAAACGACTTAGTATGCATGAATTTACAAAGCATATACCTTAGTGACTCAGATGGTAAAGAATCTGCCTGCAATGCAGAAGACCTCGGTTCAACCCTGGGTTGGATTCTCCAAGATCCCCTGGAGAAGGGCATGGCAACCCACTCCAGTATTCTTGCCTGGAGAATCTCATGGACAAAAGAGCCTAGCAGGCTACATACAGTCCATAGGATCACACAGAGTCAGACACATCTGAAATGACTTAGCATGCACACACCCTAGGAAAATAGGAATTAGAAAAAAAAAAAAAAACCGTAGTAAAAGGCCTAAGCTCTTGTGGAATGGGCTTGTCTACATATTATTTATAAGGTTAAAAAATTAGGATAAGCATTTTGATTTAAAATGAGATACTGAAACAGGAGGGAAGAGGGCAGGGCACAACCTTTGAAGGAATGACGTCATAGCCTGAGGACATACTATAAACTCATTTGAATCAAATGGGTCCAAGATGGCTGATAAGTCAATTTTGACAAGACCTTGTTCCTCAGTATACACTCAACAGCCAGCTAAATGACACATCCATAGGTATCATGACAGTTCCAAGGCCAGTCATCAAAGAACATAAAGTGGGCAGTGGTCCAATTCCTGGAAATCTCCTCTCCTTTCTCAAAATATTTGGAATAATCCTCCCACTCATTAGCCTATGAAGTTACCCAGACCATACAAGCTAACAGTTTGTCTCGCAACTGAATTCTTCTTGCAATGAGATATCAAGAACCTGAGCTTCATTAGATTCTGAAAGCAGCTCTGTTATCTCAGTTGGAAGACCTTGGGTTTTAGCTGGGTTCAAGTCCCAGCTATGTGGGCTCAAGTCTCAAGCAAAATTTTGGCAGGTTTGAGTGCTGACCTTGTGGGTTCGAATCCTGGCACTCGGGTTCAAGTTCCAAGATGAGGTAAACAGTTTCAGTACCAAAAAAAGAAAAATATCAAACTTGAACCCAATCAAGTTTCTAAAACTCATGTCAAATAAAACACCAGAGGGATGCATTCAGAAAACTCTAGACTGTAAGAAACTACAAAACAATCTTTTTTTTTTTTTTAGAACAATTCCAATGAAAATTAATTACAAGGGTTAAAAAGAGATGGAGATGAAGGGGACACTTTTAAGTTAATGGACTTAATATGCATATCAACCAATTACAATGTATAGACTTTATTTGGATCATGGTACTGAGCGACCTCACCTCACCTCACCTCACCTCACAGATAAATATACAGTAAAAAAAATTCAATTATATTGGATAAGTTTTAAAACTGATGAAATAATTATATTGTTAAATCACACGCTTGTGTATATGTATGTACAGGACTTCCCTGGTGGCTCTGCCTGCAATGTGAGAAACCAGAGTTTGATCCTTGGGTCGAGAAGATCCCCTGAAAAAGGGAATGGCTATCCACGCCAATATTCTTGGGGCCTCCCTGGTGGCTCAGATTATACTGGACAAATTTTAAAACTAATGAAATAGTTATATTTTTAGATTACATGCATGTGTATATGCATATATATTTCAAAATCACATTTTTCTAGCTAAATAAAATTTAAAAGTTTAATGTCAACTTTAAAAGTATACTAAAAAAAGTATACGAAATAGTACATCATTTTTTCAAAAATTTTTTCACAAGGGACATGAGCAAAAAAATGTTTGAAAGCCTCTCTAGACAACCTGGCTTCAGGACAGCATAGAATCTCAGGAACTTCTCTCCCATAACCATCTGAGCCACTAGGGAAGCGCTCTTCCATAACATCTGCCTTTAAATATTTTGTTCTTTTCCCCAGAACTTCATACAGAGAACCACACCATCTACTCAGTTTCAGGTTCCCCTCCCTTTCTTAGTGCAATGGAATTTCTCTCCCCTTTCTCAAGCTCCCTTCAAACCATACGAAAGCCTGTGGCCCTCTCAGCCTGGTTAGAGCTCTGAGCCGCTAGGAAACTTCAAAGGCTTAGTGACCCCATGACTTCTCCGCAATTCACAATGAACTTTTGCTGCCATTATCTGAGTCATTTAATTGAAAAGTATTGCGACCTTGACTCACTCATGCTATCTCTAGAATATCCCATAGTCCTTGTATCTTTTTTTGTCTTTGTGTCAATGAATGACTAAACCTGAAGACTGGTTTTGACTTTAAGGCGATTGCCTCAAGGCATCATGTAATCAGAGACCTTCCCTGGTGGCTCAGTCAGTAAAGAATCCACCTACAATGTGGGAGACCTGAGTTCGATCCCTGAGTTGGGAAGATCCCTTGGAGGAAGGCATGGCAACCCACTCCAGCATTTTTGCTTGGAGAATCCCCGTGTACAGAAGAGCCTGGCAGGCTACAGTGCAAGGTCGCAAAGAGTCAGACACGACTGAGTGACTAAGCACAGCCCTTCAATAGAGCCACTTTTGTTTAATACTCTTCAATGGCTCCAAATGGTCTTCCCTTGTAGCCCAGTCAGTAAAGAATCTGCCTGCAATCCAGGAGACTTGGGTTTGATCCCTGGGTTGGGAAGCTCCCCTGGAGAAGGAAATGGCAACCCACTCCAGTATCCTTGCCTGGAAAATCTCATGGACAGAGGAGCCTGGTGGGATGTTGTCCATGGGGTCACAAAGAGTTGGGCATGACTGAGTGACTAACACTAACTAAGTAACTAATGGCTCCAAATAGCACTTAAAATAAAACACAAACTCCCAATGCCTCTCCTTAACTTTGCCAAGCCTATGTCACTTCTTCGTCACTAAACCGAGTTACAGCACCTTCCTTCACCTCTGGAAACTCTAGCTCTCTTCTGCTTCAGGGCCTTTGCTTTCAAAAATATCTTAGCCTAGAGTGTTCTTCTCCATACCTTTCAAATGCGTGCCCACCTCTTTCTCTTCATTTTGGTCACAGTATAACAATTCCTATCAAAATGTAAGATATCTGTCTGCTGACCCACCAAAAACAATTTTAGAAATCCATTTGGAAAGAATATTCACATACAACTCAACAATACACATAAAAGAATGTTTACTGTAGCACTCATAGGAGTAAAAAGTCAAGAATTTAAACATCCTTCAAGAGTTGATGTTGCTTAATCATGTACAACTCTTCTACAATCCCATGGACTGTAGCCCGCCAGGCTCCTCTGTCCATGGGATTTTTAGGCAAGAATACTGGAGTGAGTTGCCATTTCCTTCTCCAGGGGATCTTCCCAGATCAGGGCTAGGAAGGGTCTCCTGCATTGCAGGCAGATTCTTTACCACTGAGCCACTGGTGGTGCATATGAGTGTGTGTTAAGTCGCCTCAGTCCTGTCTGACTCTTTGCAACCCCGTGGACCATAGCCCACCAGAGTCCTCAGTCCATGGGATTCTCCAGGCAAGAATACTGGAGAGGGTTGCCATGCCCTCCTCCAGGGGATCTTCCCCACCCAGGGATCGAACCCGAATCTCTTATGTCTCTTGCATTGGCAGGTGGGTTCTTTACCATCAGTGTCACCTGGGAAGCCTGGTGGTACTTATGCAGAATAAGGTGGAGAATGTCTCTGGAATACTCTGTACTTCTACTGCAGGCGGCATGGGTCTGATCCCTGGTTGGGGAACTAACCTGCCTGCAATGCAGGAGACCCAGGTTCAATACTTGGTTCAGGAAGATCCCCTGGAGACGGGAATGGCTACCCCCTCCAGTATTCTGCTTGTCAGCCAAAATCTTGGTCTTTCTTGCCTGGAGAATTGCATAGACAGAGGAGCCTGGCGGACCACAGTCCATGGGGTTTCAAAGAGTCAGATACAACTGAGCAACTAACATACACTGTGGTACTAAGATCCTATATGCTGCATGAAAAGTGAAAATGAAGTCACTCAGTCATGTCCGACTCTTTGCGACTCCATGGACTGTAGCCCACCAGGCTTCTCCATCCATGAGGTTTTCCAGGCAAGAATACTGGCATGGGTTGCCGTTGCCATTTCCTTTTCCAGGGGATCTTCCACACCCCGGGATCGAACCCAGTCTCTCTTATTGCAGGCAGATGCTTTACCCTCTGAGCCACAAGGGAAGTCCTATATGCTGCATGGTGAGGTTAAAAAAAAAAAAAAAAAAAAGGAAGAAGGTAGGAAATTCCCACATAGTCCAGGGTGAAAGCTCTGCGCTTTCACTGCCCAGGGCACTGGTTCAATCCCTGGTGGGGAACTAAGATCCTGGAAGCTGTATGGGTGGCCAAAAAAAAGAAAAGAAAAAGAAAGATAGATCAGAAAGTCCTGGCATGGATAGTGGTCCATGGTATGTTGTATGTGATATGAAGTCACAGCACAGGCTGCAGCATGTAATCCCATTTCTATAAATAAAGTAAGTCATGACACCCATGCAATATAGAAAAAAGGTCCCCAGGGTCTCACACCTACCAAGAGCAGGAGGATAGAGCAAGGAGGACATCATTCTTTTACACTACCTCATTCTAATTCTGGGGCTTCCCAGGTGGGTCAGTGGGTTAAGAAACTGCTGCAATGCAAGAGACACAGAAGATGCAGTTACAGCTCCTGGGTGGGGAAGATCCCCTGGAGGAGGGAATGCAACCCACTCCAGTATTACTGCCTGGAGAACCCTATGGATATTCTTATTTTGTGTGAAAATTTTACTACAACTGTGTACTTCGGTAATTGCTGTTGTTGTTTACTCGCTAATCGTGTCCGACTCTTTGCAACCCCATGGACTATATAGCCCGCCAGGCTCTTCTGTCCTTGGCTTATGTGATAAGATGGATCAAATCTCTTCAATATTAAAGTAAATTCCAGAATTAGGAACTATCAGCAAATCGGTGTCATGCTAGGGAAATGAGATACCAAAAATTGGAGGCAACTTCTCTGGCTACTCGTGATGCTGGAATTTGCAGTCAGATGCTTGTGGTCCAGCCTGGGATCATATATTTTGACAAGAAGATGTTTGGCTTTTTGTTTGTTTGGATGAATGGGTTCTTAGTTGAGGTATGTAGGATTTTCGGGGCAGCGCGCTGGCTTCTCTCTACTTGTGGCATGCCATCTCCAGAGCGCACTGGCTCTGTAGTTGCAGTGTGCAGGCTTAGTTGCTCCACAGCATGTGGGATCTTAGTTCCCCCACCAGGGATTGAACCTACGTCCCCCACACTGCAAGGTGGATTCTTATTCTTAACCACTGGACCATCAGGGAGGTCCCAACAAGAAGCTGTTTGATGACCAGGCTGGTTCACCACACCCATGAAAGCCATCCAGGTTAGAAATGCTTCATTTCTTCTTGTGGGAGAGACCCAGCCAAGGGGATGCTTGCTTTGCCAGGGCCCTGGGAGAAGGGCTAGAAAGGTGGATAAAATGACGGAGAGGGTGAGAGAGATGAGAGACCATAAATGGAAGGATAAATGAACCAGGAGAGAGAAAAATAAAGAAGACAGATGGCAGGAGATGGAAAAGGAAAGATGAGAGAGGAGAGGGAGAAGAGGAGAGCAGAAGAGAGAGAAAGAGAGAAAATAGGTGACATTATTGGATGTTTGCATACATGCTGGCTAAGTCACTTCCTGACCCAGGGACTGGGCCCACTCAGGGGTCGCCCCCTTGTCTCTTATGTCTCCTGCGTTAGCAGGCGGGTTCTTTACCACTAGGGCCACCTGTGAAGCACTTGTTGGATGTTTACTATGTGCCAGTTACTAAGCACTGAATGTGTTTTTATTTTGTCCTCTCTGATGAGGGTGGATGTATTATTAGCTCTGTATTACTGCTGAGGAAAATGGGGCGGCAAGGCTCAGAGATTTATATAAATTTTCCCAAGGTCACTCAGTATATAAGTTTTTTTTTTTCCTTAAGTTATTTTTATTTATTTATTTGGCATGTGAGATCTAGTTCCCTGATTAGGGACTGAACCCGGATCCCCTGCATTGGGAGCACAGAGTCTTAGCAACTGGACCACCAGGGAAGCCCCTCAGCTGATAGGTTCTGATGCAAGAATTCAAACCCAGGTTGTCTGATGTCAGATCACATATTCTAATCTCTGACTTTAAGGAGAAGAACACTGGTGATAGAAGGAGGAAGGAAGCACAGAAGGAAAGGGAAAAAGACAGGAAAACAGAGGACTTTCTTGGTGGTCCAGTGGTTAAGTCTCCAGCTTCCAGTGTAGGGGTACAGGTTCAACCCCTGATTGGGGAACTAGATCCCATGTGCCACAACTAAGACCCGACGCAGCCAAATAATTACATATTTGAAAAGGAAGGAAAAGAGAAAAACAATAAAAACTCTGATGGTGACTGCTAATTTAATTTCTAAACCCTGCAGGTGGGAAGAATAAATATAAATATATCCTACAACTTCTAAACAGTTGATGATTGGTGATTTTTTTAGCATAAATCTCAAAAACAGGCAAAACTAAACTATAGTGTAAGAATGTCTACTCAAATAGTGAAACTATAAAGCAAGCAAGAAAATTATTAGCATAATAGTCCGGGCATGGTTACCTTTAGGGATAAAGGAAAAGATTGGGATCAGGATGGGGTAGGACAGGTCTTCCGGAAAAGTTGTTTCTTTGCTGAATGATGACTACAACCATTCCCTTGTTCATAATACCTTGCTGCTGCTGCTGTTAAGTCGCTTCAGTCATGTTCGACTCTGTGCAACCCCATGGACGGCAGCCCACCAGGCTCCCATGTCCCTGGGATTCTCCAGGCAAGAACATTGAAGTGGGTTGCCATTTCCTTCTCCAATAAGCTACATATTTATGTCTTATGCACTTTTCTGTATATTTGTATTTATTTCACAGTAAAAAAGATTTTTAAAAATATATTGTGGGGACTTCCCTGGTGGTCCAGGGGCTAAGACTCCATACTCCCAGTGCAGGGGACCTGAGATTCGATCTCTGGTGAGGGAATGAGATCCCGCATGAAGCAATGAAACATCCTGTGTACAGCCAAATAAATAAACAAATATTTTTTAAAATAATAAAGAAAAATAAAAATATCTTCAGAATGGTTTTAGTGATAGATGCCAGGTTGAGCACTCTGTCTCAGAAAGCAAGTAATCAGGAATTCCCTGGTGGTCCAGTGGTTAGGACTTTGTGCTTTCAGGGCCATGGTTCTAGGTTTGATCCCTTATTCAAGAATTAAAATCTCCCAAACCATGTGGTGCAGCCAAAACACAAAACCAACAATCAACAATGATGTTAATAGGAATTAGTGTAGGTAGGCACAGTGGGTCCTGTTCCTGTACTGATGTGGGTGATGGGGATTGATAGTGAGCATAGGGATGTGGGGAAGCTTCTTCCCTTAGACCAGTGACACTTGGTGATGCCCAAGGTTGACGAGTTTCACATTTGGACAGTAGAGTTGTTCAGTGGTTAAGTTGTGTCTGACTCTTCGGGACCCCATGGACTGCAGCATGCCAGGCTTCCCTGTCCTTCATTATCTCCTAGAGTTTGTTTACTCAAACTCATGTCCATTGAGTCGGTGATTTCATCCAACCTTCTCATCCTCTGTTGCCCCCTGCTCCTCCTGCCCTCAATCTTTCCCAGCATCAGGGTCTTTTCCAATGAGTTAGCTCTTTGCATCAGGTGGCCAGAGAATTGGAGCTTCAGCTTCAGCATCAGTCCTTCAAGTGAATATTCACTGAAGAGTCAACCCCAGTTGTCATGGACTCTGATCTTCTCCTTATAGTAAGCTGGGTCCTGGAGAAATTTTAGTCCAGTTCCCCCAACATGGGTGTTCCTATCCCCATCCTTCCTTGCCTGCTCCCTCCCAGGCCCTTCCTAGTCTAGCTTTTCTGAATTTCTTTTATTAAGCTGGCAGAAGCTATAATTGGACCCACTGACAAGAGCTGGACTGTGCTTTTCTCTCTCTGTTTTCTTTTTCTGCAATCTACAATGAGCCTTCCAAGTTCATTACTGCAGATGGTCCCGGGCGGGACCCAGAGGCCAGTGGCAGAAGCTTATTATCCAGCCTCAGGGACAGTGAGAGCTGGCCAGCAGCCGCAGTCATTCTGAAGCAGTCATGTCCAATTAGAAGAAACATTAGGCACTTTCCTTCTGGAGCCCCATTAACAAATTAGTCCTACCACAAACTGAGAGGGACTGGATGGGACCAAATACCTTTTGACCACGGGATAATTTGATAATTTGGAGAAGAAACAGTGCAGAACACTGCTCTGTGTGTGTGTCTGTGTGTGTGTGTGTGTGTGTGCTTGGAGCAGGGGTGGAGGGCTATGGTGGGGGGATGTGGCAGTTGGTAGGGAGGAAGATTTTATCCTGTATTCCCGTCCCACCCAGGAAGAAAATTTTCTCATACTGAGCAACAACTATTACTGAATTAAAATGGCCAGGAAGTTGGGAAGAATGCGGTCTTTTGCAGAGTATTTCACATCCGGTTGACTTGCTGGGTTGAAGCAGGGGTTTTACATGCCTTCACCCAGTGCATTGCATCCTCACACGTTTCTGCAAATTTTAGTCCCAAGGAAGTTCATGAGGAAAGGGCTGGGGAAACCTGTGACTCATGTGTTGTCCCTGCCGTGGTAAAATAACCTGAACTCTTTTAAGGTTATTTTTTAATACTTATTTTATTAATTATAATAAATAATTATTTTATCTAATAATACTTTATTTATTATTTATTTGACTGCACCAGGTCTTAGTTGTGGCATGTGGAATCTTTAGTTGCAGCATGGGAACTCTTAGCTGTGTCACGTGGGATTTAGTTCCCGGAGTGAAAATGTTAGTCTCTCAGTCGTGTCCAACTCTTTGCAACCCTATGGACTGTGGCCTGCCAGGCTCCACTGTCCATGGAATTTTCCAGGCAAGAATACTGGAATGGGTTGCCTCATTGACTCAGGATTAAACCTGGGCCCCCTTCATTGGGAGCACAGAGTCTTAGCCACTGGACTACCAGGGAATTCCCTTAAGGTTTTGTTAAGTTTTCAAAACAATGGTTAAAAATGATTTGCACAGCAAAAAGTACTCATTAGACCTCTGAGAATCACAAAATTTTGTTGTTAAGGAAACATCCGCATTCAAATTACCATTGTAAATTCAAATAGTCATTTGAGGTTACTTTATAAGAGAGCCCGAGACTGGAACAAGTACTCTCAAAAGGAGAGCAGGAAAAGAAAATGAGGTAAGAGGAAAGATGCCTCAGGTAAGAAAAGTATTCCTGTTTTTGATTTAGAGCTGAAGAACTAAGAAATCTAGCCACCGAGGACCATAGAAAAGACTGAAGACTTTCTTCCTGTGATAGTTTATTAACCCTGGAATTTTCCATCAGAAAGAAGAGTCTTGGAGATTTTCTGCCAGCTCCCATTAATGCAGGAGTGTTCTTTTTAGTTACAATAGATCCTAGAGTTATAAAGAAAAATATGAAGATCTCATGAACAACTTCAGGCCGATGCAATAAAAAACCTAGATAAGGGACCTCCCTGGTGGCTCAGTGGTTAAGAATTCACCTTCCAAGTGGGGGCTGCGGGGTGGAGGGTAGCGGGCGGGGACTCCATTCCAATCCCTGGTTGGGAAACTAAGATCACAGGTACCTCAGGGCAACTGAGCCTGTGTGCCACAATTGCTGAGCCCGTGTATTCTGGAGCCTGAGTACAACTAGAGAGAAGCCCGCGCACCACAACAAACAGACCATGCGTTACAACAGAAGATCTGGCATGCCACAACCAAGACCTGATGTGGCCATAATAAATACATATTAAAAAAAAAAAACAACTAGATGAAATGGATCAATTTCTCCAAAATGTAACTTATCAAAACTGACTCAAGGAAATTTTTAAAAAGTGAAATAGGTCCATATCTATTAAGTATGCTGAATTTATCAACAAAATCCACAAAGAAATCTCCAGACTCATATGACCTCAACTAGCGAATTCTATCACAATTTAGAGAGAACTAATATCAGTCATACACAAACTCTTTCCAAAAAATAGAACAGAGAGAAATGCTTCTCGATTGGTTTTATGAGTCCAATGTAACCCTGGTACTAAAACCTTAATAAATGTGCAGAAAGCATCTGTGGAAATTCAACACTTTTTCCCAATCAGAGCAAACTAAGAGAAGGGAACTTCCTCAGCCTAATCTAAGGAATTACAAAAATGTACTGCTAAATATTGTAGTATTAAGATAATGGTATAATACTGAAGTATTTCTTACTAAGTCTGAGAACAAAGCAAAGATGTCTACTCTAAGGAGTTTTGCTTAAAATTAAGGCATCAAAAAAAAAAAAAAAGAGGCAGAGGATCTGGAAAAGAAAATTAATATTTGCAGACCAACTTGATTGTGTACATAGAAAGCCTTCATAGGGTTCCATAGAACAACAATCACATTTATAAATGAATTCAGCAAGACTGCAAAATATGTGCTCCATATACAAAAACTAATTGAATTTCTAAATATTAGCAACAAGTAATTAAAAAAAAATTTTAAATGTACCACTTACAATAACATTAAAAAATCACCTATTTAGGATGAATTAAGCAAAATATGTATGAGACTTCTACACTGAAAACAACAAAACACTGCTGAAACTGAAGCCCTGAGAAATGGATAGGTATACCATGTTCTTAATTTTTTTTGGCCGTGCCACGAGGCATGAGGGATCTTCTCCAACCAGGGATCAAACCCATGCCCTGTGCGTTAGGAGCTTGGAGACTTAACTGCTGGACCACCAGAGAAGTCCTACGCTATATTCTTATTTTGGAAGCATCTAATGTTGCTAATATTTCCACTCTTCCTACAAACCTGAACAGAGCCCAGAAATGAAACTACTTGCGTATGATCGATTAATTTTCAACCAAAATGCCAAGTCAATTCAATGGGGAAATGATAGTCTTTTTAACAAATGATGCTGGAATAACTATAGATCTTAAGGGGAAAAATGAGCTGCAACCCCAATCTCACCCTACACATAAAATTAATTTGAGATATATCACAGATCAACATAAAGCCAAAACTATTAAACTTTCAGAGGAAAAAGAAAAAAAGCAATCTTAGCTTTGGCAAAGAATTCTTGGAAATAAAGCAAAAAATATCAATCACTAAAGAAGAAAGAAATTTGATTTTATCAAAACCTTTACTCTTCAACGAGGAATGAGAACTGGAGGAGAATATTCACAATGCATGTATGTGATAATTTTCTTGAATCTCAATATAAAAAAGACCTACAATTCAATAATAAGAAAATCAACCAAATGGCCAAAATCTAGACCAGGAATTTCACAAAAGAAGATTTTCAAATGGCTAAGAAGTACATGGAATTGTATTCAACATCATGAGTTATCAAGGAAATACATATGAAAACATGATAGTGAAAATTTAAAAGGCTGATAATCACAAGACTTGGCAAGGATTCAAACAATCAGAACCTCATACAAAGATAATAAAACATAAAATAGTACAACCCCTTTTGAAAATCAGATTGTGACTTTCTTATAAAAAGTATAAATTTACCTCTCTTAAATGCAAGAAATTCTACTCCTAGGTAGAAACATATTCACAAAATGACTCATAGAAATGTTTCTAATTGTTTTATTCACAGCTTATAGATATAACTCCTTCCCTGGTGGCTCAGAGGTTTAAGCATCTGCCTGCAATGTGGGAGACCTGGGTTCGATCCCTGGGTTGGGAAGATTCCCCTGGAGAAGAAAATGGCAACCCACTCCAGTATTCTTGCCTGGAGAATACCATGGACGGAGGAGCTTGGTGGGCTACAGTCCACAGGGTAGCAAAGAGTCGGACACGACTGAGCGACTTCACTTTCACTTTCACTATAGATATAACTTAAATATAGCTACACAATGAAATATGACTTAACAGTGAAAAACAACGAACTGTTGATACAGGCAATGACATGGACGAATCTCACAATTATGCTGAGTGAAAAGAGCCCAACAAAAGGAGTTCAAACTATTAATATATACACATCCCTTTCATCAGTTCAGTCACACAGTCGTGTCCGACTCTTTGCGACTCCATGAATCACAGTATGCCAGGCCTCCCTGTCCATCACCAACTCCCGGAGTCCACTCAGACTCACATCCATTGAGTCCATGATGCCATCCATATGAAGTTCTAAATTAGGTAAACCTGCTACATGGTGGTGGAAATCAGATTATGGTTAGTTGGCCGGCAGGGGTGGGGAGTCTGGTGGGGGGTTGTGTGTGACAATAACTACAAAGGGGCTTGAGCCTCATGGGGAGTTCTTGGTTCCATAGGACATGAGTCTTTTAAAAAAAAATACTAATAATTAATATATATCTGTTTGGCTGCACCAGGTCTTAGTTATAGCAATTGGAATCTTCAGTGTTCACTGAAGCATGTGGGGTATAGTTCCCTGACCAGGACTGAACACTCTGCCTTGGGACTGCAGAGTCTAGCCACTGGACCATGAGGGAAGTCCCCTGAAATGAATCTTGGTGGGAGCCTTTCAGGTGGTGTCATGGGCCAAGGGAAATATATTTGGGAGGACATAACAGGAAAACTGGAGAAGGCAATGGCACCCCACTCCAGTACTCTTGCCTGAAAAATCCCGTGGACAGAGGAGCCTGGTGGGCTGCAGTCCATGGGGTCGCTAAGAGTCGGAGACGACTGAGCGACTTCACTTTCACTTTTCACTTTCGTGCACTGGAGAAGGAAATGGCAACCCACTCCAGTGTTCTTGCCTGGAGAATCCCAGGGACGGCGGAGCCTGGTGGGCTGCCATCTAAGGGGTCGCAAAGAGTCGGACACAACTGAAGCGACTTAGTAGTAGTAGTAGTAACAGGAAAACAGAGTGTTTAGAAGCCCCCACATTGGTTATTTCCATCTTTAAGAAATTCAAGCTTCCTTTCCTCTTCCCTCCCTCCTCTCCTTTCTTCCTTCTCCATCTCTCTCTTACCGTTTTCATCCAACTGAAACTGTGGGAAATGCTGGTATCCTCTTGAGCCGAAACCTTTTAAAAATTTTTTTAATCTGATTTCAGAGAGGCATCTGTTGATCCCTCCATTGTCTGTGATAGAGAGAATATCGCAGACCCGTAATTATCTCTTCTCCTGGCAGGCCTTAAGATGAAACAGACAGGAAGACCTGAGCGGATTCTTCTCAGATGCCACCTCTTAGCACTGGGCTTTGCGAGCCTGTTATTTGGGGTGCTGCAGAAGGCAAGGCCCTATCCCGCCAAGGATCAATGGGAAAATAAGCAGTTGCTGCTGAATAGACTGCGGTCTCCTACAGTTGTCAGGCCTCCTTGGTAATGGCTATTTATCCCCACATAATTGCTACCTGGGCTCCCCTCATTCTGTGCTGGCTGGCACTTCCCACCACTGCCACCCGGGCAAAGCCAGGGCAGCCTGCAGAGGAGTGGTATGTCTGCCCGACCCTCATTCAGAGGTCGAGGGATGTCCACGTTGACCTCAGCAGGTTGATTACCATGCCACCTACTCTGATTCTCTCCATCAGCTGTCACCTGATCTCCAATGCCTGGTGACAGCTGTGCTGGCTCAGTCATGGCATCTGCTAGCTAAGTGTCCAGGCGGTTTGTGGGAGATACTTTTCTTTGACAACATGCAGGCTGAAGCTTAATAAAGAAGCCTCTGTCCTCAAAGAGTGGAAAAGCCCAGAAAACCTCCAAGATAGGGAACCTCAAGCTTGTCTACATCTGGACTCCTTGTTGTATGGTAGGGTAAATACTCCTTTAAAAAAAGGAAAACTAAAGAAAAGCAAAAAAAGAAACACTTTAGCATAAAAGCAAGAGTGTTAGTCACTAAGTTGTGTCCAGCTCTTTATGATCCCATTGACTGTAGCCTGCCAGGCTCCTCTGTCTATAGAATTTCCCAGGCAAAAATACGGGAGTGGGTTGCCATTCCCTCTCCAGGGAATCTTCCCAACCCAGGGATCGAACCTGGGTCTCCTGCACTGCAGGCAGATTCTTCACTGTTTGAGCTACCAGGAAAGCCAGCGTGAAAGTAAAAATCCGACCACAGTTTTATGATCTAAATTGAGTGCTATGTGGGGAAATTCCCTGGCAGTCCAGTGGTTAGGTCTTGGCACTTTCACTTCTGGGGCCCAGATTTGATCCCTGGTCAGGAAACAAAGATTCTACAAGCTGCACAGCATAGCCAATAAAACAAAATGGAATATATAAACTGAGTGTTAAATAATAAGCACATTATATCATGAACAAATTTGACAAATGTAGACTAGTTGCAAACTTAAAAAGTAAAATACTATAATTCATAGCCTGCTGCTGCTGCTGCTAAGTCACATCAGTTGTGTCTGACTCTGTGCGACCCCATAGATGGCGGCCCACCAGGCTCCTGTCCCTGGGATTCTCCAGGCAAGAATAATGGAGTGGGTTGCCATTTCCTTCTCCAGTGCATGAAAGTGAAAAGTGAAAGTGAAGTCCCTCAGTCGTGACCCCACGGACTGTAGCCTACCAAGTCTTCAGTCCATGGGATTTCCTAGGCAAGGGCACTGGAGTGGGTTGCCATTGCCTTAAAAAAAAAGCTTTAAAAAATGTCTTTGACAGATGTATAGAACAGCCTTTTGGACTCTGTGGGAGAGGGAGAGGATGGGATGATTTGGGAGAGTGGCAGTGTATCATGTATGATATCATAAGTGAAATGAATCGCTGGTCTAGGTTCGATGCAGGATGCAGGATGCTTGGGACTGATGCACGGGGATGATCCAGAGAGATGGTATGGGGGGAGAGGGGGGAGGTGGGGGTCGGGATTGGGAGTTCATGTACATTCATGACTGATTCATGTCAATGTATAGCAAAACGAATACAGTATTGTAAAGCAAAACAAACTAAAAAATAAAAATCAATTAAAAATAAATTAATGAAAAAAATGTTCACCTTCAGAGCTACTTCTGGGAGAACCACATAATCACATAATTTGCCACATTGGGAATAGGAATCTCTTTGATTTGGCCACATAGGGTAAACAAGTTTTGTTTCTGTCCGCATTTCGATTGAGTGCCTGGTCTGCCTGGAGTCCAGTGTTGGAAAGGGTTGTGAGATGCACTGGGGCTCAGTGGGGAAGAGGGTCAGGTTCCATCTGTGATATGTGCTTGGGCACTAGGGTGGCAGGTGATGGCACCCGGGACCACATCTGCTCACCCTGGTAAGACTGCCTATACTGGAAAGTGTAAAACTTTCCTAAAGTGTTCTTGGGAAAGAATCACCTTGTTAGCTCAATTCTGGACACCAGAAAGTAGAGACCAAAGACTCTAAACCTCATTGGGTAAGCTGTCCTCTGGTATTTCTAATTAGATTTTGTCCAGCCCAGGAGTCAATGGGAACTTATTACAGTGTCATGTATCCAAACTCCTGAAAAGTGTTACCCCTTTGAGTAAAGTCCTCTGTGACAGCTTTAGCTTTTAGGTAAAAAAAGAGTTCAATTACTCAGAATTCCACTGTAATTAAATAAATCAATTTGCTTGCTCACCAGGTAAAAGAACTGTACTCAGTCCTACAAGGAATAAAATTTTCAAAGTCTAAGGCATAATGCAGAGGTGCTGGCACCATTGGATATCCACATGCAGATCAATGAATTTGGACCTCTACTCACAATATACACAAATTTACTCAAAGGGAATCAAAGACCTAAATGTAAGAGCTAAAAGTACAAGACTCTTAGAAGAAAAAAGTATCAACCTTTATGACTTTGGATTAGGCAATGGTTTCTTTGATATGATACCAAAAGCATAAGCAACAGAAGTAAAAATTAAGTATATGAACTTTATCAAAATTAAAACCTTTTGTGCTTCAAAGAACACCAAGAAAAGACAGCTCACAGAATGGGAGAAAATATTATATATCTGATAATAACCCAGTATCCAGAATGTATAAAGAACTATTACAGCACAATGGTAAAAAGACAGGAGCTTCCCTGATGGTTCAGCAGCTATGACTCTGCACTCCCAATGCAGAGGCCTAGATTCAATCCCTGGTCAGGGAACTAGATCTCACATGCTGTAACAAAGACCGATGATAGCCAAATAACTTTTAAAATAAATGAATCAGTTCAGTTCAGTTCAGTCGCTCAGTCGTGTGTGACTCTGCGACCGCATGAATCAGCATGCCAGGCCTCCCTGTCCATTACCAACTCCCGGAGTTCACTCAAACTCATGTCCATCGAGTTGGTGATGCCATGCAGCCATCTCATCCTCTGTAGTCCCCTTCTCCTCCTGCCCCCAGTCCCTCCTAGCATCAGGGTCTTTTCCAATGAGTCAGCTCTTCCCATGAGGTGGCCAAAGTATTGGAGTTTCAGCTTTAGCATCAGTCCTTCCAGTGAACACCCAGGACTGATCTCCTTTAGGATGGACTGGTTGGATCTCCTTGCAGTCCAAGGGACTCTCAAGAGTCTTCTCCAACACCACAGTTCAAAAGCATCAATTCTTCGGCGCTCAGCTTTCTTTACAGTCCAACTCTCACATCCATACATGACCACTGGAAAAACCATAGCCTTGACTAGACAGACTTTGTTGGCAAAGTATTATCTCTGCTTTTTAGTATGCTGTCTAGGTTGGTCATAACTTTCCTTCCAAGGAGTAAGCATCTTTTAATTTCATGATTGCAGTCACCATCTGCAGTGATTTTGGAGCCCAGAAAAATAAAGTCTGTCACTGTTTCCACTGGTTCCCCATCTATTTCCCATGAAGTGATGGGACCAGATGCCATCATCTTCGTTTTCTGAATATTGAGCTTTAAGCCAACTTTTTCACTCTCCTCTTTCACTTTCATCAAGAGGCTTTTTAGTTCCTCTTCATTTTCTGCCATAAGGTTGGTGTTATCTGCATATCTGAGGTTATTGATACTTCTCCCAGCAATCTTGATTCCAGTTTTTGCTTCTTCCAGCCCAGCGTTTCTCATGATGTACTCTGCATAGAAGTTAAATAAGCAGAGTGACAATATACAGCCTTGACATACTCCTTTTCCTATTTGGAACCAGTCTGTTGTTCCATGTCCAGTTCTAACTGTTGCTTCCTGACCTGCATATAGGTTTCTCAAGAGGCAGGTCAAGTGGTCTGGTATTCCCATCTCTTGAAAAATTCTCCACAGTTGATTGTGATCCACACAGTCAAAGGCTTTGGCATGGTCAATAAAGCAGAAATAGATGGTTTTCTGGAACTCTCTTGCTTTTTCCATGATCCAGCAGATGTTGGCAATTTGATCTCTGGTTCCTCTGCCTTTTCTAAAACCAGCTTGAACATCTGGAATTTCATGGTTCATGTGTAAGTAAAGACAAATAACCCAGTAACTCTTCTCTCTAAAGAAGATATATAAATGGCACATGAAAAGATGCTCAACATCATTAATCATTAAGGAAATGCAAATCAAAACCACAGTGAGGTATTATTTCACATCTGCTAGGATATGCAGATGATACTACCCTTATGGCAGAAAGCAAAGAAGAACTAAAGAGCCTCTTGATGAAAGTGAAAGAGGAGAGTGAAAAGGCTGGATTAAAAGTCAACATCCAAAAGCTAAGATCATGGCATCAGTCCCATCACTTCATGGCAAATAAATGGGGAAACAATGGAAAGAGTGACAGACTTTATATTCTTGGGCTTCAAAATCACTGCAGATGATGACTGCAGTCATGAAATTAAAAGACACTTGCTCCTTGGAAGAAAGCCTATGACCAACCTAAACAGCATATTAAAAAACAGAGACATTACTTTGCCAACAAAGGTCTGTCTAGTCAAATCTAAGGTTTTTCCAGTAGTCATGTATGGATGTAAGAATTGGACTGTAAAGAAAGCTGAGTGCTGAAGTTACTGCTTTTGAACTGTGGAGTTAGAGAAGACTCTTGAGAGTCCCTTGGACAGCAAGGAAATCCAACCAGTCCATCCTAAAGGAAATCAGTCCTGAATATTCATTGGAAGGACTGATGCTGAAGCTGAAACTGCAATGCTTTGGCCACCTAGTGCCAAGAACTGATTCATCTGAAAAAACCCTGATACTGGGAAAGATTGAAGGCAGTAAGAGAAGGGGGTGACAGAGGATGAGATGTTTGGATGGCATCACTGACTCGATGGACATGAGTTTGAGTAAATTCCAAGAGTTGGACAGGGAAGCCTGGTGTGCTGTAGTCCATGGGGTCACAGAGTCGGATATGACTGAATGACTGAACTGAACTGAAGATGACTATAATCAAACAGATGGACAATAACAAGTATTAACAAAAATGTGGAAAATTTGTACCCTCATACATTGTTAGTGGGAATGTAAAATAATTTAGTCACTTTGAAAAAGCCTGACAGTTTCTCAAAAAGTTAAACGTGAAAGTGACATGAAAGTCAGTCATATCCGACTCTTTGGGACCCCATGAACTATACAGCCTAAATACTGGAGTGGATAGCCTTTCCCTTCTCCAGGGGATCTTCCCAACCCAGGGATCGAATCCAGGTCTCCTACATTTCAGGTGGATTCTTTACCAGCTGAGCCACAAAGGAAGCCCAAGAACACTGGAGTGGGTAGCCTATCCCTTCTCCAGTGGATCTTCCCAACTCAGGAATTGACTGGGGTCTCTTGCATTGCAGGAGGATTCTTTACCAACTGAGCTATCAGGGATCAGCAATTCCATTCCTAGATAATACCCAAGAGAACTAAAAATGTATGTTCACACAAAAACTCACATGAATATTCATAGCCACATTATTTATCACAGCCAAAAAAGTAAGAATAACTCAAATGTCTATCAACTGATGAATGGATAATCAAAATGAAAGACATCCAAACAATGGACCAATAGGTAACCCTAAAAAGAATTTGTTACTGATATATGCTACAACATGGATGAACGTTAAAATGTGCCAAGAGAAAGAAGTTAGACACAAAAGACCACATATTGTATGATTCTGTTGACATGAAGTGTCCATCATATGCAAGTCTATACAAATAGAAAGCAGGTTAGTGGTTGCCGTGGGCTGGAGGAAGGAAGGAATGGTGAGTAGTTACCAATGGGTACAGGGATTTGTTTTGGGGGTAATAAAAATATTCTGAAATTAGATAGTGGTGATGGTTGTATAACTTTGCAAATATGCTAACAGGCACTGAGTTGTCCAACTTGGTGTGTGAATAATATATCAATTTTTTTTTTCCAGCCTCAGTAACTTTTTTTTTTTAATTGTGCATTTTATTTTTTATTTTTTTAAATTAATTTTTATTTTTTTAGTTTGTTTTGCTTTACAATACTGTATTCATTTTGCTATACATTGACATGAATCAGCCACGAGTATACTTTTTTTTTTCCCAGCCTCAGTAACTTTTATTTTTTTTTTTTTAATTGTGCATTTTATTTTTTATTTTTTTTAATTAATTTTTATTTTTTTAGTTTGTTTTGCTTTACAATACTGTATTCATTTTGCTATACATTGACATGAATCAGCCACGAGTATACTTTTTTTTTTCCCAGCCTCAGTAACTTTTATTTATTTATTTTTAATTGTGCATTTTATTTTTTATTTTTTTTAATTAATTTTTATTTTTTTAGTTTGTTTTGCTTTACAATACTGTATTAATTTTGCTATACATTGACATAATCAGCCACGAGTATACTTTTTTTAATATATCAATTTTTAAAAGGCTAATGTATAGTCCTCATTCTCAAAGAGCTGACAATCTTCATTGTTCAAACATTCATGTTCAATACCACATAACTATCAATACCGTGTGTTTTTATCTTTTAAAGTAGCCATAAATCACATGATTCTTGATAAATTAATCAATTCATGACCTAAACAAGAAAGACATCAATCTGTCTGGAAAATATATTGCATTCATTATTCAAATTTTAATTAGTAAGAATAGAGCATTTTACAATAAAATGCTTTTCTAAGCAACAAGGAAAGCAGTAGTCATTGCAATGGACCTGGATTTGATGGTGTTGATACCTCCATTTGATGGTGTTGGAAGTGACTCTAAGACTCAAGCATAACAGAAAGGCTCCTGTGTTTTGATTTGTTCATTCACTCCTCAGAACTCTACTGGTTATTATTATCTGTTGGATCCTAGGAGATATACTATCCCTCAAGGAGCTCGGTGTCTAAGGGAAGACGAAAACCTCCTCCACTAGAAGGGTCATCACAGAGCCATGCCCATCCCATGGGGCAATGATTTTGCACACAGGTTTCTCTAAGGGGCCCAGGATCAGCTCAGCGCTTGATTGCATTTCCTTCCTCATCACCAGCATTTCTCCAAGCATATGTCATTACCAAAAGTCAGCAACTGACAGCATAATCTTTTTTTTTAACTTTTTATTTTATATTGAAGTATAGTTGATTAACAAAGTTGTGATCATTTCAGGTAAACAGCAAAAGGACTCAGCCATACATATACATGTATCCTTCTCCCCAAACTCCCTTTCCATTCAGGCTGCCACATAACATTGAGTTGAATTCCCTGTGCTATACAGTAGGACCTTATTGGTTATCCATTGTGTACGTGTCGATTCTAAACTCCCTAACTATCCCTTACACCCATCCTTTCCACCTGGCAACCATAAGTTCATTCACTAAGTTTGGGAGCACATTTTGACCTCTACATTGTATTTAAAAATTTAACAAATTGCCAACATAGAAAAATCAGGAGGCCTTAAGTAAAAATCAAAATGCCTGGCTTCTTTTAAAAATCTGGCACTGATGGCTCCATGTCCTGGCCTATCATTCTCAAGTGGGCTGGAACAGTGCCTGCTTCCACTCACCAGGGACAGAAATGAACAGGAACCCCTATAATTGGTGAGGGATGATGTGCTGGGTGATGTGCTCATGGGCTTCACTATACTATTCTATTCTGTTTTGTATTTCTTAATGTCCATAATAAAAAGTTAAAAACAAACCAAAAAAATGGAGGTATACATTTTCCAACTGGCCACAGTCTCCATCCTGCTCTGTTGTCTTTGAGGCAGGAAGATAGTTACAATTCACTGGGTTTGTGCTACTCTTTTCCTTGGTAGTATTTTTAAATTTTTATTTATTTATTTTATTTTTAGTTGTGTTGGGTTTTCATTGCTGCATTCAGGCTTTCTCTAACTGTAGCAAGGGTGGCTATTCTTTGCTGTGGTGCACAGGCTTCTCTTGTGGTAGAGCATGGTGTCTTCAGTGGTTACAACACATGGATCAGTAGGTGGGGTGCACGGGTCTAGTTGCTCTGCAGCATGTGGGATTTGGAGCAGGAATCGGACCCATGTTCCCTGCATTGGCAGGTGGAATCTTAACCACTGGATCACCAAGAAAGCCCCTTTTCTTTAGTAGTATTAAAAGGCAACTGAACTGTTATTCATCTCTCACTTGTTTGCCTAAGACCTCTCTTGACATTTGAGTACAGTCTCCAAAAGAAGCCTTAACCAGAGATCATAGTCTGGCAGAAAATGGTCAAATTGGACCACAGATGTGTTTTGTTTTGTTTTGTTTTGCCTTTTTTTGGTGGAGGGCGTGGGGGTGTGTGTGGGGAGGATGTTTTCCTTAATAAGAGTTCAATGTCACAGATAGGCATGACTTGCCAATTCTCCGGTCCTCACTTCCCATTACATTATATTATCTGGCCCAATAGACATTTATGTTCCTTACCTAGCCTTTGTAGTTATTGAATGGTGCAATCTAAGACAAGAAAGGCAGTGGTTATATTTAGTATTTCTGCTGGCATGCAGGCTGACACTGTTAATCTTCGAAAGTCTTGAAATCCCCACTGAGAGTCTGCCCCACTGATCCCTTCCTGTTGTGAAGATGACCATATCTTCCACTTAGTGGTTTTGTAAAAATCTTCTATTTGGGGAGTTTAAAATAGCTCTTTATATTCCTTAATGGTTTATTAAATGATTAGCTCTGTATTATGCCTGGTATTGTCATTAACATCATTTCCACTGTGATTATGTTTAATTGCTATTAAATGTTCAACAGAAAAGAGTAACTCATTCTGTGGCCAAATATAGTTTATATTTAAGGAAATGCAGGTAGTATATAACCTGAAAAATTCATTAGCTTCCTAATAGAGAAAAAAAGGTAACCCAAAATAAGTTTAGGAGATGATTATATCTCTATCAAGTTGAGCACAGAAATGAAGAGTAACACTCTGTGATCATGAAAAAAAGATACACTTATATGTGACTTGGTAGATACAAATTGTTTGGCTAAGTGATGTGCAAATATTACAAGAACTGTGGTCAGATAATTCTACTTGTAAAATATATTTTCAAGAAAATAATGAAAATGAAAGGCATAAAGATAGTCCTACTAGTGCCCTTTATAATAGAGAAAAATGTAAACAACCCTCAATAACAACAACAAAAATAAACCAAGAAAATTCTTTTTTACTAGCAAGATGGCAAATGATAAATTCTTCAAATAGCACTTATGTAGGTATGGTCCATATAAATGCAGTGAACACGTGGAAGATAAAAATAAAACAAAACAGAATGGGTACCTGATGAATTTTCAAATGAATAAAAAAGAACTATGTTCAAAACACTATGTTCAATCATTGAAAAAGATCAGAAGAGAA
This sequence comes from Aepyceros melampus, assembly GCA_006408695.1. NCBI lineage: Eukaryota > Metazoa > Chordata > Mammalia > Artiodactyla > Bovidae > Aepyceros > Aepyceros melampus. The sequence goes on along the minus strand of SJXQ01009679.1, from coordinate 202,102 downwards.
CATACAGAGATGCAAAGAGTTTTGGTTTCAAGTTCATATATAGTACCAGTGAACCATTTTATTTTATTTTTTATATTTTCTTGGCTGTGCTATGCAGCATGTGGGATCTAGTTCCCTGACCATGGATCAACCCTTACATTGCAAGTACACAGTCTTAACCACTGGACTGCCATGAAGTCCCAAGTGATCAATTTTATTTGTGTCCTCCAAGACTGGAGTCTCTGTTTCCCTTAGTTCTGTGGAAATCTTATAATCAGATCCCTCTAGCCTTCAAGGTCAGATTCCCTGGGATTCCCAGTCCCTTTGTCGGATCTCCAGACTGGGAAGCCTGACATGGGGTTCAAAACCTTCACAACTGTGGGAGAACTTTGGTATTACTGTTCTCCAGTTTGTGGGTCACCCACCTGACAGGTATGGGATTTGATTTTATCGTGATTTCACCCCATCTACCTGCTTCCTCTTTGTCTCTGGATATGAGGTGTCTTGTTTGATGGGTTCCCAGTGCCCTCTTGTTGATGGTTGTTCAACAGCTAGTTGCAGTTTTGGTGGTCTGACAGAAGAAGATGAGGTCACGTCCTTCTACTTCGCCGTCTTGAACTGGAAGAAGCCCAAGGGAACCATTTTAAAGGGAAGAATGGGATTGGGTTAGTGAAGCAGATGAAAAGGATATAACAAGCTTGATAGTGTTTTCCTTGTACTCATGTTAGACGAGAGGACAATAAGACAGAATATGCTCGGGGGAAAGTAGCCCACAGCATGAAAGTGTGCACAGTTTGAGGGAACATGTTCATTCCTGAAACATCTAGAAGCTGAAAATCCCTGCTTTTTGTACGATCTAAGCATGGATTTCACTTGTGGACTGAACTTCTTAAGACCTATTTGTAGAACTGATCAATAAATTCAAGGTAACCCGGAATTGAATCTAAATCAGGGCATAGGTAGAGTGTTGATTCAGGTTCAACTTTGTAAACAGCCCCTTGATCAGGCTGGAGAAAGGCTTGATGCTTGCTGTGATATGTTGGATAGTGAATTACTCAGCCTTTGTCAAGCATGAGATTGCTGCTCTGGGGCAGTCCTGGGAATGCCAACTCTGTAAATACCAGGACCACTTTTCCAGTCAAGACAGCCCAACCACAGTAAATTCTGTTAGTGTCTCTCTCCTATCAGACCATATGGAGGTAAGATTTACTAGGTTCCAGGGACTTCTCTGGAAGTCCAGTGGTTAAGACTTTGTGCTTCAAAGGGTGAGAGTTCAATCCTTGGTTGGGGAACCAAGATCCCACATGCCACATGGCCACAAAAACAGACAAACAAAAGAGAATTAGTAGGTTCCAGAGTTGTCCAACCATTGATAATAGAAGCATGATACTAATGCTTCCCACTGCCTTTCCATTCTCAAATAAATTAGCACACCATCTCAACAAATGAACTGGGCAGGGATAGCTCACTATGAGCGAAGAAGAAAGGGCTTAGGGACGAAAGAAATAAATAATTTAGTCATTAATAAATCATTTTAAGTAAGTAAGTACTACTGGTAAATATTTGATAGTTTTCCCAGAATAGAAAATAAACATGGAGATATATTCTCAAGAATATTCTGAGAATCCCCTGGCAGTTCAGTGATTAAGACTGGGAACTTTGCAGAATTTCACTGCTGGGACCTGGGGTTCAGTACCTGATTGGGGAACTGCAATCCTGCAAGCTTTATGGTGTGGCCAAAAAAAAAAATATATATATATATATATTGTTCTTGAAGCATGATAACCGGTTCTCTTCTGGAGCAATGCAAAGCAGACATATATCCTACCTATATATCATTTTCCTTAAATGTCAGCATCATCTCCCTATTACTGTTACTTTTACTGCAACTATTACTATTCCCATTTTAAAGGAGAGAAAACTGAAGCTTAGAAAAGGTTAGTAACTTCCCCAGTGTTATAGCTGTTAATGGGAGAGCCCCTAGATTTTGAAAGCTCCCCTATCTGACTTGAAGTACATAAGCATTGAAACTTCTCTGGTGATCCAGTGACTAAGACTCTATGCTCCCAATGCAGGGGCTCAGGTTCCATCCCTGGTCAGGGAACTAGACCCTACATGTCACAACTAAGAGTTCACGTGCTGCAATGAAGACCCAGTGCAGATAAATAAATATTTAAAATTTTAAAAATAATAGTAAAGCACATAACCATTTCCCTCTCTTGCTTTTCATATAAGCACCAGCAGTCTCTGTTAAAAGCAGTCTCTGTTAACAAAGCAAGGCTCTGTTAAAAGTGCTGGTACAAATACAAGGGAACAGTGAATTCTGCGATGGCAGGTGAATGCCAAAGTGAAGTCTAAGGACACCACAGAGAAGAAGTGATTTTGGAACTGGGCCCTGAAGGATAAATTGCAGTGTTTCAGGAAGCCCGGGGAAGGGTGATTTAAGTAGATTCAAATAGAGGGAACAGCCTGGGTGAAGGCATGGAAGTAGAGCATTTGACCAAGAATTGGTAATATGCAGAAAGTGAGCGCGTTTGGAACAAGGTTTTATTACATAAACATTTTATGAAACATCCATATCTACTCTCTGTCATCCAAGGACTTGTTTGCACCCCATAAGGTCAGCCAAGGATCATACAAACAGTATACACAATATACCAGAGCTTGAACCACAGCACTCCCTGGCATGGAAAACAACTACAAACTATCTTTGATTGGTCTATAATTATTTTTGTATGTTTGTCTTTTCAACCCATCCCAACTGTAAACATTCTTCTTGGAAACAGTGAATGGTGCCCCAATAATTTGTGCAGTGCATAACCTGTACAACTGTTCCTGCCTATCCTGATTAATTTTGGTATTATATGTGGACATTAAAAAGTTTTGCTGATACTCTTGCTGTAGAAGTTCTCTTAAGAAATATAAGGAAACTTCTCACTTTTCAGAACAACTTGAAACTGTCCCACCACCTTTTAAGTAGGTGCTATTGATTATTTAATATACTAAGTAATTCATTTAACAAATATGATTTAAGTGACAATGATGGGCCAGGCTTTGCACCCAACCAATGGAAAGAATCAAACAAACAACAAGAAAACACAACATGAACTTAGAGAATTAAAGTAAAAAGGGTCAAATGTCTCTCTCCTTTATTTTCTATTTGAAACAGTGCACAAACTTCCCATAACCTCTTTTACTTCTCACTTTAGTCAGTATCTATTGTCTCCTCTCTCTTATCTACAAAAGAGAGGGTAAAGATTTGAATGCTCTATATCTCCAGGTCATCACAGATGGGATGGGGAGGAGGCTCTGGAGGAAGGGTATATATGTTTAATTGCAGCTGATCCTTGTTGTATGGCAGAAACCAACACAACACTGTAAAAATTAAAAAAATAATAATAAATATAAATATTAAAAAGTTATCCACATCTCATTAGCAAATAGCTTCTTAAACACAAAACAACAAAGCAAGGAATGGAGGCACTTCAAGATTGAATAACTTTGAAAAAATGACTCAAGTCACATTCTGGAAGTGGAAATCCACACTCACATTCATGTATTAAAGAGTCTGAAGAATAATGTGTCAGCTCTGGCTAGCTAGTCCAGGACTTTCAAAACATATCTGCCCATGAAACATTTTTTCGTAGCTATTCTAACACTGACGTTAGAAAATTGCTCTCTGAATGTGAGCAAGTCATAGATGTTTTTTTCATTTTCAGTCAAAAAAAAATGTTTTACTTGGCTGCCCCAGGTCTTAGTTGCGGCATGCAGGGTCTTTTAGGTGCAGCATGTGAATTCTTAGTTACAACGTATGGGATCTACTTCCCTGACCATGAATTGAACTCTGGCCCCCTGATTTGGGAGCACAGAGTCTTAGCCACTGGACCACCAAGGAAATCCCTGAGTCATAGACATTCTAACGTGGAGTCATGTGGGAGTTACATTATCAAAATCTTGCAGAAAGACTTAGAAGGGTTTAAGCAACCCACTCCAGTGTTCTTGCCTGGAGAATCCCAGGGACGGGGGAGCCTGGTGGGCTGCCGTCTATGGGGTCGCACAGAGTCGGACACGACTGAAGCGACTCAGCAGCAGCCGCAGCAAGCTAACATTTTAGATCATTAATTGCTTACAGGCAATAGTGAGTTAATGGTCAGCAGGACTGGTTGCAGCAGGACCGGCATCCAGTAAGAAATGAGCAGGGTTGTGTATGGGCAGCACCCTAAGAAACTTTGGACTGATGACATTTGGGCTGAATAAAGAATCAAGTACGTAAGTTCCGGTCTCGGTATCCGCTTGGACTCATGTGTCATCTTAGGGGAGCCACTTCCCTCCTAAGACCATCTGTGATGGTCTAGGGTTTTGGATTATGGAAATGTATGAGAGCATTTTTATTCATTAGTGATTGGGGGTCATGACTATATGGAGGATATAAGCAGTATAGATGCTAGAGGTTTTTCAGGTGTGGGGAGTTCCTCACCTTGAAGAACTGCACTGCCTGTCCCAGAATTTTCTGATATTTCTCTGGACATTCATGCAAGAGGAGAAAAACCTCCGATGAGGTTGATCAGAGCCTAGAACCGAATGTTAAATTGCACAAAAATGGTTTAATGTGCACTGAAATTTCCAGAAGTGCAACTGTATTAAGAACCAAGAGAAGAATTTACTTTATGTATTCAGAATTTTACTTAGAACTTTACCATAATTTAGGGGCTTCCCTGATGGCTCAGACAGTAAAGAATTTGCCTGCAATGCAGGAGACCTGAGTTCAACCCCTGGGTCGGGAAGATCCCCTGGAGAAGGGAATGGCAACCCACTCCAGTATTCTTGCCTGGAGAGTCCCATGGACTAAGGAGCCTGGTGGGCTACAGTCCATGAGGTTGCAAAGAGTCGGACACAAATGAATGACAAACACGCATTATAATTTGGGGAAATCACATCACTAGTGATAATAGTACTCAGGCTTTACTTACATTGCCAATGTTACAAGCCTGTACAGTCTTTGCTTATGGCTGGCATGTTCATGTTGACTTGAAATATGAATGCAAGCATTTGATCACTTCATGACATCATGCTATTTGAAAATGCCCAGTGTGCTGCTAGATAAGAAACTTGCATCAGAATGGAGACCAGCATCTTGTTTGCTTCATCAGGAAAGTCTTGTTATGGAAAAAATGTCCATTGAGCTAAATAGTGTGCTTCGATATAGTTGACTTTCATTTCTGGTATAAGCTGTTTGTATACTGCAGATCAGTAACAATTTATATTCATGGCATGTGATTTTTATCTAGTCGTGTCTGGAAGTAGGCTTTCTTTTTAAAATATTATTATTTATTTGGCTGCGCCGAGTCTTAGTTGCGGCATGAGGGATCTTCGTTGTAGTACTCAAACTCTTAGTTTCCTAGCTATGGCATGTGGGATCTTTGCTGCAGTATTCAAACTCTTAGTTTCCTAGCTATGGCATGTGGGATCTAGTTCCCTGACCAGTGATGGAACCTGAGCCCCCTGCATAGCAAGCGTGGAGTCTTAGCACCTGGGAAGTCCCCCTGGAAGTAGGCTTTATTATCAATACTTTTTATTTCAAGAAAGGAAAGGGAACATAACAAATGTTAAGGATTAAAAAAGAAAGAAAGAAAATTGGGTCCAACACATTTAATGATTATCAGATTGAATGTTTGCCAAGAGGGGATGAACTTTCCTTTGTCCATAGCATCATCAGCTGCCTCACCCAGTCCTCTGATGAGACAGTTGAATACGTCTCAATGTTGCATAAAGTGAATGTTTACCCATTGCCATCCAGGGACATCTCTTTCCATCAGAACGTAGTACCTAAGCCCCACCTATGTAGAAAGTATGAAGCACCCTGCTAATGATGGTCTTTTTCAGACTTTTGTTTGTTTGTTTGTTTATTCCTGTATCTTGCAAGCTTTGCAGCTTGCTGCCTTAACTCATCTGTATGGCTGCTGAAGTCACAACTGATGCTGGATTTCCCTGGTGGTCCAGTGGCTAGGAATCCACCTGCCAGTGCAGATGCAGGGGACGCAGGTTTGGTCCCTGGTCTGGGAAGATCCCACATGCCAAGGAGCAACTAAACCCGCGCGTCACAACTCCTGAAGCCCACATGCCTAGGGCCAGTGCTTCACAACAAGAGAAGCCACCACAGTGAGAAGCTCGCACACCAGAGCTAGAAAGTAGCCCCCACTGGCTGCAACTAGACAAAGCTTGTGGGCAGTAACAAAGACCGAGCACAGCCAAAAATAAGTAATGTTTTTAAAAAAGAATTAATGCTGCTCTAGCATTACTTCAGTCTTCTCTCCCATAAAACAAGAACAATTACCTCCTTCATTGCTCTGTGCTTTAAATGTGTAATAGATACTTGGTGAGAGTAAAATTTCTCTGCTTCAAGCAAGGCAATGCAGTCCAGCAAGGGTTAAAGCTGGCTTCTTGTCTCCGCTGGGGAGCCAGGCAGGATGAGGTTCCTCCTGTAATGGGCCCAGATGCCGCCATGCTTTGTTGATTACAATCTCCCACACCAAGGAAGCTTTGACTAGGTTTGACATAATCAGCTCACAGCCTCTGCCTGCACTCTTTCACAAACAGGCCATTTTCACATCTTTTTCATGGAATCCGACAAGCGGAAAAATAATTAATGTTACCTCAGCCCAACAATGACCCTGGCTCTGATTCAAAAAGGAGGGATGTTGCATAAACTGCCCTTTAATTGAGGGTTGGGGGCAGACCCCACATACTCCTATATCGGTTCTGCCTCCCTGACCGAGGCTGATTAAGGCTTTCCTAAGACTGCAGACCCCTGGTCACTGAGTACTACTCAGTTTCAGGTTCAAAGAGTTTCTGTGAAAGAATTCTGTTCATGGTATTTAGCAAGCACAGACCAGTTTCTTCTGTCAGAGAATTTCAGACGGTACTGTTGGTTGTTCCCATTTTATAGATGAAAACAAAATGACTTGCTCCTTGCAGGAGACATAAAATTAGAACTCACAACTACTTTTCAATATTATTTCTTTCTTTTGAGGAAGAGAATTATTGTTGTTGTTCAGTTGCTAAATTGTGTCCGAATCTTTGTGACCCAAAGGACTGCAGCATCCCAGGCTTCCTTGTCCTCCGCTAGCTCCTGGAGCTTGCTCAAACTCACATCCACTGAGTCGGTGATGCCATCCAACCGTCTCATCCTCTGCCATCCTCGTCTCCTTTTGCCTTCAATCTTCAAGCATCGGGGTCTTTTTCCAATGAGTCGGCTCTTCACATCAGGTAGCCAAAGTATTGGACTTTGGAGAAAGAAAATACAAACGTGATTTTATTATAGAAGTCTACATGGTCTTTTACACTTTTTGTGAATGCTGCGGCCATTCAAGTGGCAAAAATCCACTTTGGAAAAGAATCTGGCAGTTCATTTTTGTTTTGTTTATTTGGCTGCGTTGGGTCTCAGCTGCAGCACGTGGGATCTTTGGTGTGGCTCACGGGCTCTCTAGTTGAGACATGCAGGCTTTCTAGTTGTGGTGCACTGCAGTTGCTCCACAGTCTGTGGGATCCTAGTTCCCCAACCAGAGATGGAATCCACGTCCCTTGCATTGCAAAGCAGATTCTTAACCACTTGACCACCAGGTCAAGAGTTACCTTTTGACTTAGCAATTCCACCCCTAGGAATTCTCTCCAAGAAATGGAAAACATATGTCCAAACCAAAATGTGGACATGAATGTTTATATAAGCATTATTCATAATACCCAGAAAGTGAAAATAACCCAAGTGTCTCTCAGTTGACAAATGAATAAACAAAAATGGTATATTCATACAATGGAATATTATTTGGTCATAAAAAGGAATGAATTATAAACTATAACATGAATCTTGAAAACTTTATGATCAAAAATAGTCACACACAAAAAGCCACTTGTTATAAGAGTCCATTTATACGAAATGTCTAGAATGTGCAAATATAGATAGAAAGCTGATTCATGATTGCTTGGATCTGAGAAGGATGGGAACTGGGGCTGGGTAGTAGGGAAGGAGAGTGTGGATAGTGGAAGGATGCAGAGATTCTCTCTGAGGTGATGAAAAATTCTAAAACTGATTGTGATATTGGTTGCACAATTCTATAGACACACTAAAAGTCATTGAATTGTACAGTTCTATTTTTAAAAGTGGATAGTACATTAATTTTACTCCAGAAAAACTGCCTACTTGTGAGCCAAGAATCATGGCAATTACCAACATCTTTTGGGGTATCTGTAAATACCTACCTTTCCAACTATACAACCACATGAGACTGGATTTTTCTTTCTGTAACTAGCAATACAATCTAGCACAACAGACTGAATGCAGAAGCAAATGTGACAGCTGAGCCATCTATTTGTTACCAAGCCATAAAAAAGTTTTTTAAAAAAAGAAAAAAAAAAGTCCTAGGAATTCCCTGGTGGTCCAGTGGTTAGAACTCAGCACTCTCACTGACGGCCCTGGTGTTCAATCCCTGGGTGGGAAAGGAAGATCCCACAAGCCCCACAAGTGCAGTCAAAACAAAAACAAAAACAAAACAAAACAAAACAAAAAAACCACACACTCTATATGTTCACTGCAGAAAATTTGAAAAATATGGAAAAGTAAGAGACAGTGAATATCATCTGTGACCTGACCAATCATTGCTAGCATGTCGGACATTTCCCTCTGTTCTTTGTTCTGACCTCTGAGTCTTATGAAGGATGAAGCTCTGGAAAGATGCCCACTTTGAATGAATCCCTGTTCTCTGTTGTTCCTTGGTTCTCTTCAAAGTAAAGCAACTGGGCTTCCCTGGTGGCTCAGTGGTGAAGAATCTACCTGCCAGTGCAGGAGACATGAGTTTGATCCCTAATCTGGGAATATTCCACTTGCTTCAGAGTAACTAAACCAGTGCCCCACAACTTTTGACCTTGTGCTCTAGAGACCTTGAGCCCCAACTACGGAGCCCACGTGCTGCAATAAATGAAGCCCACTTGCACCCTGGAGCCCTTGCGCTGCAAGGAGAGAAGCTACCACAGTGAGAGGCCCGAGCAACGCAACCTAGAGAGTAGTCCCCACTCCCTGCCACTAGAGAAAAGCCTGCGCAACAGTGAAGACCCAGTGCAGCCAAAAATAGATGAATACATATATATATAAATCAACCAATACTCATCTTACTGGAGTTAGGGGAAGGAATCCCAGTTAGACACCTCAAGGCCATGATCACTTATTGATTACAAAAGTAGCACACAGTCATTGTTGAAAAAAATAAACCATTTTGTATGTGCGTGCATGCACACATCTGTGTATCTTGTGAGTATGTGAAGCAGAAAAAACGGTCTAGGGTATCACATCAAGGTGGCAGATGAGAACACACATTGTCAACTCTCCAACTCTTTTTTTTAATTAACTTATTTATTTAAATTGGAGGCTAATTACATTACAATATTGTAGGGATTTTTGCCATACATCGACAGGAATCAGCCATGGGTGTACATGTGTCCCCCATCCTGAACCCCACTCCCACCTCCCTCTCCATCCCATCCCTCAGGGTCGTCCTAGCGCACCAGCCCTTAGTGCCCTGTCTCATGCAACTCTCCAACTCTTAAAATAAAAGAAAAGTGGCTTAGATAAAGAATAAGATTATCATAGCAAATTGGAGAGATGCCACTAGCAGAGAAGAAATCATGAAGAATTCCCAGAAGACTGAATAAAGAAGGGAACCAGATGAATGAGAAGAGAAACTCCAAAAACACTTAGGCAAAACTAAGGTGAGGAAGAACAAATTCAAAGCCACACCAAACTCCAAGTCAAATAATAAAGGCACAGAATCTCATATCTGCAATTCTAAAATCCAAAAACTCTTAAGACAGAGAGGTTTTTGTCCCTAAGTTTGGCACAAACATTTGCAGCAAAACCCAATGAGAACTGAGATGGAGCTATTTTTAGACTTTATCTCATTTTGTATGAATATGCATTAATTTCTTTGCAAAAAATTAATATATCTGATTACATGATGCTCCCCCAGATATTGCTGGGAGTGTTATGAAATATTCAATGAGTGCAAGGAACCACCTTTTTCAAATTTAAAAAAAAAATCAGAATTCCAAACAAGACTGGCTCCTAGGGATCTGAATAAAGAATATGGACATGTACAGGTATCAGAAAAGGTGCTTGGGATAAAGTAAGAACTGGGTTTCCATTAACAAGAGAATGAATAAGTAAGTCAGGGTAAGTTCCAATGAATGAAAAGGAGAGCAGAGGGAATACAAATTGGAAAGGAAAAAATAAACTATATCAATTTACTTTATTGTCTAGAAAATCCCAAGAAATCAACCAAGGACTTCCCTGGTGGTCCAATGTGAAGAATCTGTCTTCCAATCCAGGGAACATGGGTTCGATCCCTGGTCAGGAACTAAGATCCCACATGCCAAGCAGCAACTAAATCCTGCGTGTCACAACAAGAGAGCCTGTGTGCTGCAATTAGAGAAAGCCACTTCACTGCAATGAAGCACCCATGCAGCCAAAATATTAATAATAATAATAATAATAAAAGGGAATCAACCAAAAAGAAAACAAAACCAAAATCCCTCAAATGTCTAGAACTTATAAGTGAACTTAGCAGATTCTCAGGATTCAACATCAACACACAAAAAACAATCATGCTAACAACCAATGCTAGAAATGAACAATTGGGAATAAAAATTAATTACTCTTTATAATTGGAGAAGAAAATGGCAACCCATTTCAGTATTCTTGCCTGGAAAATCCCAGGGTCAGAAGAGTCTGGCGGGCTTACAGTCTATGGGATCACAAGAGTCAGACACAACTTAGTAACTAAACCACCACTGCTCTTTAAAATTGCTTTAAGAATAAAAAGGAAATATTGGGCATAAATCTAACAAAACATGTACAGAATCTATGTGCTAAAAACTATAAAATAAATTAAAAACTTATTTTTAAAAAGTTTTTAAAAATCCAAATAAATGGAGAGAAATACTATTGGCATTAATTGAAAGACTCAACATAGTAAAAGTGTAAATTTTTCTTAAATTGATTTATTCAAGTCCCAGCAGGATTCTTTGTATAGATAACCTGATGCTGAAATTTATATGGAAAGACAAAGAAATTAGAACATTCAAAACAATTCTGAAAAAGAATAAAGTGTGAGAACTCACACTATCTAATTTGAGGCCTATTTATTTACTGAAATTGTTTCAGTAATTAAGACCAGTGCAGCATCAAGAGGGAAAGACACTTAGATCACGGCACAAAATAGAGTTCAGAAATAGACACACACACAGTTTTGCCAGTTGAATTTTGACAAAGGTACAAAAGCAATTCAATGAAGAAAGGATAATCTTTATAGCAAATGGTGTTGAGATATTGATATTCACAGGTAAAAAAGAATGTTTACCTGAATCCCACAACAAAAGCTAGCTCAAAATAGATCAGCAAGGTAAATGCTAAGCTTGAAGCTATAAAACTTCTAGAAGAACACACTGGAGAAAATCTTCATTACCTAGGGAGAGGTGAAGAGTTCTTAGATATGATAACAAAGGCATGATCCACAAGAGTAAAAAAAATTGATAAACTGCTGTTCATCAAAGTTCAAAACTTGCTTTGTGGAAGACTGTTAAGAAGATGGAAAGAACCCACAGATGGTGATAAACTGTTTGCAAATCACACATCCAACAATGAACTTGTACCCAGAATGTATTTAAAAACTCTCTAAACTCAAAAGTAAGGGGTGGGGTGGGGGTGGGAATGCAATTAGAAAATGAGCAAGGGCCTCCCTGGTGGCTCAGTGGTAAAAGAATCCTCCTGCCAGTGTAGGAGACCCGCATTCAGTCCCTAGTCTGGACTGAATGCTGCAAAACAACTAAGCCCATACGCTGCAATTATTGAGCCTGTGCTCTACAGCCCAGGAGCCATGACTACTGAGCCCGAATGCTGCAACTACTGAAGTCTGAGAGCCCTAGAGTCTGTGCTCTGCAACAGGAGAAGCCACCGCAATGAGAATCTTGAACACGGTAACTGGAGTGTAGCCCACCCAGCAAGGAAGACCCAGCAGAGACAAAAATAAATAATGTTTTTAAAAAGAGTTAATGAAGAAAAGGGATTTTAATAGAAAGTTCTGAAACAGTATATGTAATAAGAGCCAGTTAAGATTTAAAGATAAAAAAAAAAAGCTCTGTTTCTATATGCACATATATATGTATAAATGCACAAGAAAATCCAGAGAGAATGCAAGAACAAAGACGGATGGTCAAAAGCTCCGGTGAGGGTATTGGGATTATGTACGGACAGGAGAAGGGAAAAGTAAGGGATGAGAATAAATTGAATTTTCCCCTTTACTTGCTACATTTTGCATTAAAATTTTTTTCCCAAGAGAGTATAAAAAGAGGCTATGCTACTGCTGTCATGTATTCTTTCTGAACTATACATTCTGCCTTCGGACATGCTTTGCTACCCACAAGCCTTATGCTAAAACCACCCCTTGGGGACTTACAGAGTGTCTTTAAAAAAAATGTTTATTTATTTGGCAGCATCAGGTCTTAGTTGCAACACATGGAATGTTTCCTTACAGAGAGCGAGCTTCTCTCTAGTTGCAATGTGCGAGTTTACCTGCCCCACGGCACGTGGGATCTTAGTTGCCCTGACCAGTGACTTCTGCATTAGAAGTCAGATTCTTAACCACTGGACCACCAGGGAAGTCCCCAGAGTGTCTTATTCACCTTTATTCACATAGCATTTCTTCTGACCAAGCAGTTTCTTTTATAGCAAATGACAACAGTGGATTTAGGATTATTGAGTTCATTTCTCTTATCATGTTTCTTATCGTCCTAAAGCAAAGCCTTTATACAATAGTTGATGTTTGAGTCATGCGTGCTATATATCAGTGAACTACGTACACTGTTGTTCCTCTGCAATCCGTTGGCCATGGACCACAGGGCAGGGACATGAGTGGCTCCTCTCACTGTTAGCCCTGCAGATGCGCAGCCAGCATTTGGCTTCCTGCCTTCACATCTCTGTGCCCCGCTGGTGGAGAGGTCTCAGTCACCAAGGGCAGGGGGGCGGGGAGCTGTCTCCCAGGGGCACAACTGGGGAGGCCACTAAAGAGAAAGCCAGGATGGCCACCTGGCCACATTGCCTCCTCCCTCCAGTGAATCAACAGGCAAAGAGGTCACTGTAGTGTTTGGGGTGATTGATCCTGACTCTCAAGAGATAATTAGGCTGCAGTCACACAGTGCAGGTCAGGGAGTATATTTCTGGAATGCAGGGGTTCCCGGGGCTCCTCTTAGAACTCCTGTTGCTGCTGCTGCTAAGTCGCTTCAGTCGTGTCCAACTCTGTGCGACCCCATAGACAGCAGCCCACCAGGCTTCCCCATCCCTGGGATTCTCCAGGCAAGAACACTGGAGTGGGTTGCCATTTCCTTCTCCAATGCATGAAAGTGAAAAGTGAAAGTGAAGGCTCTCAGTGGGTCCGACTCTTAGCGACCCCATGGACTGCAGCCTACCAGGCTCCTCTGTCCGTGGGATTTTCCAGGCAAGAGTACTGGAGTGGGGTGCCATTGCCTTCTCCCTCCTGTAGGCTATGGTAAAAATCAGTGGAAAACTACAATAGCCCAAGTGCATGCAGGTCTGCTATTGGCTCAGATCCTTCAGGAAGGAAAAGGTTCAGGTCACCCTCCCAGGCGATGAACCTGGACCAGCCGAGGTGTTTGCCCAGGGCAGAGTATGGAGTGGCCAGAGGATGAGCTGACACACACCTGGCGTGGGACTAAGAGAAACTGGAGGAGATCTCAAGGGAGATGGACCAGCTGCTGGCTCTGATCATGTCAAATTCTCCTGGGGAAACAAAGCCATGAAATCTGCTAGCACAGTGGTTCTCAAATTCTTGCATGCATCTGAATCACTAGCTTCAGGGAAGTGCTTTTTAGAAATGCCGGGTCAAGAAGCTTCCCAGCCTATGCTTCCTGCTCAAAACCTTACAGTAAGGTCAGGACATCTCCTATTAATTTCTCAGACAATTCTAACACACAACTATAGGCAAGACCTTTGTGTTGGAAGGTGGGTACTTGTGGAACATTCCTGTATGGCCCCTTTGTTACCCAGTTGCCCAATATAATTATTTTATTCTCCAAATAAATGGCAGTCCCCAAAGCATTAGCTCCATGGATCTTAAGATATACAAAGCTGCCCAAATTTGGAAACTCTGAGTTTCCCTTATTTAGTTCTCATGAATTTTGCTTCAATTAATAAAATATGAAATAAATTTAGAAAAGAAATTTTCTTATTTCCTTCTTCAGGGAGTCTTCCCAATGCAGGAATTGAACCCAGGTCACCTGCATCGCAGGCAGATCCTTTATCAACTGAGTTACAAGGGAAGTCAGTCAATAAAGCTTTGTGAAAGTGAAAATTGCTCAGTGGTGTCTGACTCTTTGCAACCCCATGGACTTATACAGCCCATGGAATTCTCCAGGCCAGAATACTGGAGTAGGTAGCCTTTCTCTTCTCCAGGGGATCTTCCTAACCCAGGAATCAAACACAGGTCTCCTGCATTTCAGGTGGCTTCTTTACCAGCTAAGCCACCAGGGAAACCCAAGAATAGTGGAGTGGGTAGCCTATCCCTTCTTCAGGGGATCTTCCTGACCCAGGAATCAAACTGAGATCTCCTGCATTGCAGGCAGATTCTTTACCGACTGAGCTACCAGGGAAGCTTTTTAATAAAGCTTTAAATGGTCATTAAACCTCTTACCTGGGATGACTGACTTATCTCCAGAGAGACTCCATGAGAGGATAAGAGATCTTTGTTATAGATGTGTACATTGACAAGTGATTAAGAGGAGAGGTCAGGACATCTATTCAAGTCATGCTCAATTGCTAGATGGCAAGAACCTTGATATCATGAAGGTATATCTTATCAAGGTCTATAATGATGAAACCTCACACATAAAGGCAAAAGTCCAGGTCTGTCCTGAAGGGTAGAATAATTTCTGGCACCATAGGCTGATGAAAAAGCCAGTCTTTTTTATGCAAAGACTTTAGTCACCTGATTTGAAGAGCCGACTCATTGGATAAGACCCTTATGCTGGGAAAGATTGCAGGCAGGAGGACAAGGGGATGATAGAGGATGAGATGGTTGGATGGCATCACCAACTCAATGGATATTCGTTTGATCAAACTCTGGGAGATGGTGAAGGACAAGGAAGCTTGGTGAGCTGCAGCCCATGGGGTCACAAAGAGTTGGGACACAACTTAGAGACTGAACAACAGCGATCATTACTCCCCAAAATCAGTGGGCTTGATTCGTTCATTCCAGGGTTTCTTTCAATAGTGGTAATAAACTTGTGATTGTTCATCATCAACTCCTCTGCTGACTACAGTTGGCTTTTTAAAGATGCAAGTCTTGTTAGAGCTGCTTTCCCAAGGGATAAATTTTTTTAAATTTAAAAAAAAATAAATTTATTTATTTTTTAATTGGAGATTAATTACTTTACAATACTGTATTGGTTTTGCCACACATCAACATGAATCCGCCACAGGTATACACGTATTCCCCATCCTGAACACCCCTCCCTCCTCCCTCCCCGTACCATCCCTCTGGGTCGTCTCAGTGCACCAGGGATAAATTTTTACCTGCCCAAGACCCTCCAGTGTTCAACTCCTCTGCTGACTACAGTTGGCTTTTTAAAGACGCAAGTCTTGTTAGAGCTGCTTTCCCAAGGGATAATTTTTTTTTAATTTTTAAAAAAATAAATTTATTTATTTTTAAATTGGAGATTAATTACTTTATAATACTGTATTGGTTTTGCCACACATCAACATGAATCCACCACAGGTATACACGTATTCCCCATCCTGAACACCCCTCCCTCCTCCCTCCCCGTACCATCCCTCTGGGTCGTCTCTGTGCACCAGGGATAAATTTTTACCTGCCCAAGACCCTCCAGTGTCTTGCTCTGTCTCTGGAAATCTGCTTCCATTTAATCAAAATGGGCCATACTATTGAAATTTCGCAGGGTCTGACTTTCTATCCTCCAAGGTGACTGGCTGCCTGGCTAATAAATCAGTCCTATTTATGTTGTGCATGCGTGCTCAGTTGTGTCCAACTTTTTGCATCCCCTGTGGACTGCAGCCCACCAGGCTCCTCTGTCCATGGGATTCTCTAGGCAAGAATTCTGGAGTAGGTTGCCATTGCCTCCTCCAGGGGATCTTCCTGACCCAGGGATCAAACCCATGTCTCCTGCAGCTCTTGCATCTCTTGCATTGGCAGGCAGAATCTTTACCACTGAGCCACCTGGGAAGCTCATTTATGGGGTTTGCTGCTGTTCAGTCGCTAAATTGTGTCTGACTACTGCCCTAGGATTTCTTTGGAAGGAATGATGCTAAAGCTGAAGCTCCAGTACTTTGGCCACCTCATGTGAAGAGTTGACTCATTGGAAAAGACTCTGATGCTGGGAGGGATTGGGGGCAGGAGGAGAAGGGGACGATAGAGGATGAGATGGCTCAATGGCATCACTGACTCGATGGGCGTGAGTCTGAGTGAACTCCGGGAGTTGGTGATGGACAGGGAGGCCTGGCGTGCTGCGATTCATGGGATTGCAAAGAGTCAGACACGACTGAGCGACTGAACTGAACTGAACTGTGGTAGTAGATGGTAAGTTATAACAACAATAACAATACACAAAGTATACTTTCTGTGACATTAAGGTGAATCATCATAGCTCCCCTGTGAGATGGGTTGAATTGTCTCCATTTTAAAGATGAGAATACAGAAAGTAAGTGACCACAGAATTGAAAAGCAGGAACTCAGGATCAGAACCCAAGACCAGCTGCTCCCAAATCCACTTCTGTCTGAGTACCCCTGATGAATATTTATCCCTTATTGAAAACTCTGCTCATCCAAACCACCATATGCTTTATATTAGATATCTCTGGAAAATACAGTCTTAAGTCATTTTCTCCAAAATTTGGCTAATGATAATCCATCTGGATTCATCCCAGGTGGCTTCATCTTGGCTTCATCCCAGATGGCTCAGTGGTAAAGAATCTGCCTGCCAATGCAGGAGATCAAAGAGGTGCAGTTTTGATCCCTGGGTAGGGAAGATCCCCTGGAGGAGGAAACGGCAACCATCTCCAGGATTCTTGCCTGGAAAACCCCATGGACAGAGGAGCCAGGTGGGTTACAGCCCATGGTGTCACAGAGAGTCAGACATCACTGAGCATGGGCAGAAACATGAAGAATCCATCTGTAGATTCTTTTAAAAATACAGGTTCTGGAATCCCAGCCTAGACCACTGAATGTGGCCCTTTAGCACAGAGGCCAGGGAAGGTGCGATTTTAAAAAAATTTATTGGAGCATAGTTGCTTTACAGTGTTCTGTTAATTTTAGCTGTACAGCAAAGTGAATCAATTATATGTATACATATATCCCTTCTTATTTGTATTTTCTTCCCATTTAGGTTACCATATAGCACGAGTAGAGCTCCCTGTGCTGAACAGTAGGTTCTCATTAGTTATCTACTTTGCACATAGTATCAAGAGCATGTATATGTCAATCCCACTCTCCCAGTTCATCTCACCACTCCCCTTCCCCACTTAGTGTCCATTTGTTCTCCATGTCTGTGTCTCTGTTTCTGTTTTGCAGCTAGGTTTGTCTGTCCCATTTTTCTATATTCCACATATATACAGTAGAATACAATGTCTGTTTTTCTCTTTCTGATTTACTTCACTCTGTATGACAGTCTCTAGGCCCACCCACATCTCTGCAAATGGCACAATTTTGTTCCTTTTTATGGCTGAGTAACACTACACTGTATATATGAACCACATCTTCTTTATCCATTCTTATTTGATGGACATTTAGTTTGCTTCTATGCCTTGGCTATTGTGATAATGTTGTGATGAACACTGGGGTGCAGGTATCTTTGGGAATTATGGTTTTTTCTAGATAGATGCCCAGGTGTGGGCACTGGGTCCTGTGGTAGGGAAGGTGCATTTTTAATCGGGCAAGCCCATTTGCAAATAACCATTATAATTCAGACAATTCTCCATCAGTGGAATTTCTACCAGCTAGAGCATTGGGAGAAGTAAATTATTGGAGGTAGTCTATGGGGTCACACAGAGTCGGACACGACTGAAGTGACTTAGCAGCAGCAGCAGGGGAGTTCTTGCATGCGTGCTAAGTTACTTCAGTCATGACTAACTCTTTGCTACCTGTGGACTGTAGCCCGACAGGCTCCTCTGTCCATGGGATTCTCCAGGCAAGAATACTGGCGTGGGTCACCATAAACCTCCAGGGAACATTTCCAATTTCACCTAACACAATCCTCCAGAGAGCACCCTGGAAGAAAGAGAGACATGAGAGCACAAGGGTGTAGGCTTCCCACCCGGGCCTTCGTCTTGGCCAAAGTTTCCCAGATGCCTGAATAATGATATTTTCTTTGAATAAGAATTGTACAATCATACTGCCTGAGTTTGCATTTTGACTTCTTAATTTCTAAACTCTATGAGTTTAGATCAATCACCTAACCTCTCTATGCCCCAGGTTTCTCATCTGTAAAACTGGCAGTGGTAACTGTAACTACCACCTAAGGATATTGTCAGAATTAAATAATATAATATTAAAGTAAATGTCCAGTATATAGTAAATCTGCTAAGTCTGCTAAGTTGCTTCAGTCGTGTCCAACTATGTGTGACCCCAGAGACGGCAGCCCACCAAGCTCCCCCGTCCCTGGGATTCTCCAGGCAAGAACGCTGGAATGGGTTGCCATTTCCTTCTCCAATGCATGAAAGTGAAAAGTGAAAGTGAAAGTGAAGTCGTGTCCAATTCTTAGCAACCCCATGGACTGCAGCCTAACAGGCTCCTCTGTCCATGGGATTTTCCAGGCAAGAGGACTGGAGTGGGGTGCCATGCCTTCTCCACATAGTAAATATTCTATAAATATGATTAGTTATTATGATGTTAGATAATAATATCAAATAATACTACTAATAATAAAGTTCAAGTTTATATAATTCTTATGGCACAAAAAACTTTGACCTGTCCACTTAATTTTTTAATCTACCATATATAAGTTTCTAAAATATGTCAGGCATTGTGTCAAGAGTTTTATATATAATTTAATTTTGGGGGGTAGTAATTTAGACTCACAGAAAGTTGGGAAAATGGTGCAGAGAGATCCATGTACCTTGCCCTCAGTTTCCTCTAACGGTAACATCTTGTTGATGTTTACTTATTGAAAGTAAAAGCGTTAGTTGTCCAGTCGTGTCCAACTCTTTGCAATCCCATGAACTATATAGCCCACCAGGCTCCTCTGTTCATGGACTTCTCCAGGCAAGAATACTTGCTGCTAAGTCGCTTCAGTCGTGTCCGGCTCTGTGCAACCCCAGAGATGGCAGCTCACCAGGCTCCCCTGTCCCTGGGATTCTCCAGGCAAGAACGCTGGAGTGAGTTGCCATTTCCTTCTCCAATGCATGAAAGTGAAAAGTGAAAGTGACATCGCTCAGTCGTTTCCGACTCTTAGCGACCCTATGGACTGCAGCCCACCAGGATCCTTCACCCATGGGATTTTCCAGGCAAGGGTACTGGAGTGGGGCGCCATTGCTGAGTGGGTAGCCATTCTCTTCTCCAGGGGATCTTACTGACTCAGGGATTGAACTCTTGTCTACTGCATTACAAGCAGATTATTTTCCGTATCCATACATATAATTTTGGTTTTTAAGAAGAAACTTTCTGAATGAAGAAACTGAAGCTAGGTCAAACAGCTTACCAAAGGACAGAACTCAAGGTCTTCAATTAATGGAAAACAAAACAAAACAAAACAAAACAAAAAAACCTGCCCTTAATTTTGTGTATGGGGAATTCAGGACAAAGAAAGGACATTCAGAAAATCAGGTTTCTTCTTCTGAAGTGGATTGAACACTCCCATAAAGTCTTCACTTTTCAGAGACAGCTACATATTTCATCCCATCTACTTCCTGAAAACAGCCCTAGGAGGTAGCAGGGCAGAGACAATCTTATTCTAATTTCACATTTGAGGGAAGAGCTGTTAAACAAATTTGCCTAAAGTCTCAGGACAAACTCAGATATGGGAAAATTTTTTAAAAACCTCTAGGATTTCACTAGACACAGGGCAAACATTAAAAAATGTCTAGGACTTCGCTGGTGGTCCAGTGGTTAAGCGCCCGCCTGCCAATGCAGGGGGACACAGGTTTGATCCCTGATCTAGGAAGAATGCACGTGCCACAGGGCACCTAAGCCACACGCCCTAGAGCCTGTGCTCTGAAACAGCAGAAGCCACCGCAATGAGAAGCCCATGTACCACAATTAGAGAATAGCCCCTGCTCTCTCAACTAGAGAAAGCCTGTGCCTAGCAACAAAGACCCAGTGCAGCAAAAAAAATACATCGTTGTTCAATTGCTCAATCATGTCCGTCTCTTTGTGACCCTATGGACTGCAGCACACCAGGCTTCCTTGTCCTTCACTATCTCCCAGAGTTTGAGCAAACTCATGTCCATTAAGTCGGTGATGCCATCCAACTATCTCATCCTCTGTTGTCCCCTTCTCTTCCTGCTGTCAATCTCACCAGCCTCAGGGTCTTTTCTAATGAGTTGGCTCTTTGCATCAGATGGCCAAAGTATTGGAACTTCAGCAAAAAATAAATAATAAAAAAATTTAAAATACGTATTTTCAAAAAATGTCTAGAAGAATGGTTGTGTAAACAAGTCCTTGTCTTTTTATTCTATATCCTCAGTGTCCATGGGAAATAAACAAAGGCATTTGGGAATTGTCATCTCCAAATAAACAGTTTGTAGGGAGAAGAGCCCTTAGTGTGCTGAATATATGGAAACCCTTCACCATTTCTTTCTAAACTCCTCTGAAATGATAGGATCCTTGCAGTGAGACAACAGACACATGAACTCAGGCTTTCAGCATGGAAGCATAGCATAGGGAACCAAAAAGGAGAAACTGTGCAGGCTTTTTCATTGCCCAAATACCTCCAGTGAAGCCTTTATGCTGAAAAGCATAAAAGTGAATTTGACTCCCTCTTTAAAATCCCTGGACCAAATTGGATTTACTGTTTGAGTGCAGGAAACTTTATCAAGATTATGGAAACAGAAAAGAATTTGAGATTAACACACACTGTACATTTCAGTACAGGTGGCAGGACAATTAGAAATCTAGTTAAGCTATGGAAAATCTCCATAAATCTGGGAAGGATTTAGATCTTGGTGTGCTTTGGTGCAACCCATCATCAGATGCGTGTTGTACTCGGTCTCCCTGCATCCAGACTCCCCAGGTGCGGGGGAGATGATGTAAAGGAAAAGAATAAAGAAGTGATTTTTCTCTGATCCACCTTTTGTGTGGGGCAAACGATTAGGTGGCACTGGTGCCTGTAAGGGGCACTGAGTGAGTCCCTGAGTACTGCCTCTGTCACTGTTTCACAGGCTTCACATTTTCCTTTTAACAGTAACTAAGAAAGATAGGGACTTCCCTGCTGATCCAGTGGCTGAGACTCTGGGCTCCCCATGCAGGAGGTCTGGGTTGGATCCTTGGTCAGGAAAATAGATCCCATATGCTGCAACTAAGAGTTCGAGTGCCACAACTGAAAAAAAGATCCTGCATGCCAAAACTAAGACCTGGTGCGACCAAATAAATAAAATAAATATTTTTTAAAATTAAAAATAGATGGTGAATTTGTCAATGCTCATTCATTGACCTGTCTTTTCTTAAAGTCCTTGAGGACAGGGACCAGTGACAATGGCCATTGAATCTGAATGCCAGCACAATATCCAGCTCTTAGGAGGTAGTAGGAGTAGTGTTAGCTGCTCAGTCATGTCTTACTATTTGCGATCCCAAGGACTCTAGCCCACCAGTCTCTGTCCACGGGATTCTCCAGGCAAGAATGCTGGAGTGGGTTGCCATTTGCTTCTCCAGGGGATCTTTCTGACCAGGAATCGAACCCAAGTCTCCTGCATGCAGGCAGATTCTTTACCATCTGAGCCACCAGGAGGTTATCTGTGGAATTAATGAGCTGTACTTTAATAGCAAAAGAATAGCTATTACACTTTCTTACACTTTGAGATACACTAAAGTTTTGGCATATGAAAAAAAAATGAAAATAACAGAAGTAACAGGTAACTACTTATATGCAGATGCTTGATTTTAGAATTTGAAATAGTTTATGCACCTCTGTACATTTACCTTGAATTTCGTACACTTTAGATTCTTGCAAAAGTCTTTGGTGGCTTTGTCTTGTGTGTAAATGCTATTTATTTAGCATAGATAATAAAGAAAACTTTCTGGGGGAAGAAAAAAGTAACTAAGAGCATTCCCACAAATTTTTAAAAGCAGCTGAAAGAAATGGCAAAAAAAAAAAAAATGCTCAAAAGCAAAGACTACCCTTGACCATGGCTGCTCTGGCCACTTCATTATCATATTCCCCAAAATAAGAAGAAAGAGAAAAAGGAGAAAGAGGAAAAGAAGACATTGATTTTAACTGACAAAGAATTGAGTAAAACTACTACACTTCAATTTGGCTCAGCAGTAAATAATCTGCCTGCTAGTGCAGGAGACAGAGGTTCAGTCTCTGGGTTGGAAAAATCCTCTGGAGAAGGAAATGGCAACCCACTCCAGGATTGTAGCCTGGAGAATTTCATGGACAGAGGAGCCTGGCAGGCTACAGTCTATAGCATCACAAAGTTCGATGTGACTTAATGACCAAACAACAGCAACAGCAATGTCAAATCTAGGGCTTTATTTGTCTATGATCTTAACTAGTAGTGAGCACACTTTTTCTGTAACATCTCAGAGAGTAAACATGTTAGGCTTGGAGGGTCACATGGTCTATGTCCACTACTCAGCTCTGCAGTGGCAGCCTAAAAGCAGCCTAGGATAATATGCAAATCAATGGGAGGGGCTGTGTTCCAATAAAACTTTATTTATGCTGAAATTTGAATTTCATATAATTTTCATGTGTCATAAAAGAGGATTCTTCTGTTTTCCCCAATATTTAACAATGAAAAAACCTTTCAGGGTCTGCACAAAAGCAGGCCTTAGGTGAGATTTAGTCCAAGGGCTGTAGGTTGCTGACTCCTGATTTGGGTCTATTCTGCCCCTTAATTTTTTTTGGAGACAACCTTTTAGAGTAAGGAAGATGAGAGCTCCCAAGATCTATATGGGGGTCCGTGTTCCAACTTGCTCTTGGTTAGTCAGTAAGTCATGTCCGACTCTTTGCGACCCCATGGACTGTAGCCTACCAGGCTCCTCTGTCCATGGGATTTCCCAGGCAAGAGTACTGGAGCGGGTTGCCATTTCCTCCTGCGGGAGATCGAACGCATGTCTCATGCGTTGGCACGTGATTTCTTCACCGTTGAGCCTCAGAGAAGCCCTTGTCCCAACTTGCTGGGTCACAGATCCTTTCTTCCAGATATTCTGAGCTTCTGTTCCAGTCTTAGGACTCTGACAATTAGATGCCTGTTTTCAATGTTACTTGAACTCTTTTGCTAGAATTCTGTCTTACTCAGTGATTACTGTTACCAAGATGTGTTTCCCAGGTGCCACAGTGATGAAATAATATGCCTGCAATGCAGGAGATGAAAGAGACAAGGGTTTGATCCCTGGGTTGGGAAGATCCCCTTGAGAAGGAAATAGCAAGCCACTCCAGTATTCTTGCCTGGGAAATCCCATGGACAGAGGAGCCTGGTGAGCTACAGTTCATGGGGTCACAAAGAGACACGACTGAGCAACTAACACTTCACTTACTGTCTTTTTCAGTGATTACACTTTCCAAGAATGGATAAAACAGAACACAGATTTAAAGGTAGCCTACAAGGCAGCTTTAAAATCTAGACCTTGAAGTTGTTTCCCAACACCAGATGCCTTAAGGGGTGTCTATAGTAGCCCTACACTGGGTATTGCCAACCCACATCTTACACAGGGTGAGGATGCCCTGAAAACGCGCTTGGAGAGAGGTCAGGCTGAGAGAAGTCTTTTCTCCAACCCAAGAGCACTGAGGAATGAAGCCCCTTACCCTCTTTATCAGGGACTTCATGTGGTTGGAGTGAAACACTGCTTTAGGGTACTTTGGAAATAGATTTTTATCTGCTCAGGCAGTCCTCCAAACGAGATACCGGAAAACTTACCTTCAATGTTACAGAATGGAGTTTTCTACAGGGAAAGTTTTGCAAATCTTAGGAAATTCCAACCAAGTCCTGGAGATTCAGCCCTGGTACTTAGAGCAGACATAGCTCCAATCTTGGGGTGTCTGGGCTAGCAGCAGCCTTTGAAGGTGAAGGTGAAGGTGAAGTCACTCAGTTGTGTCCGACTCTTTGTGACCCCGTGGACTGTAACGTACTAGGCTTCTCCATCCATAGGATTCTCCAGGCGAGAATACTGGAGTGGATTGCCATTTCCTTCTCCAGGGGATCTTCCCAACCCAGGGATCGAACCCAGGTCTCCCACATTGGAAGCAGAAGCTTTAAGCTCTGAGCCACCAGGGCCAAACTAGAAAAAGAAGAGAGAATTTTGCCTCATCTGGGAGTGACACCATCAATGACAAGAAGGCTCTGGATAGAGAGTGAATAAAAAAGGGCTTCCATCATGATGCTGGGAAAGACTGAGGGTGGGAGGAGAAGGGGGTGACAGAGGATGAGATGGTTGGTTGGCATCACCTACTCAATGGACATGAGTTTGAGCAAACTCCAGGAGATAGTGAAGGACAGGGAGGCCTGGCATGCTGCAGTCCATAGGATCCTACAGAGTCGGGAAGACTTAGTGAGTGAACAACAACAAAGAGATTGAGGATCTAGCAGAGGGAACGAATACAGTGACAAAGCCCAGAAAGCATCAGTGATAGGGCTTCCTCCCAAACAAAGAGGACACAGATTTACTGGAAGTTGCTTCTAGAGTTCAGTTCAGTTCAGTCGCTCAGTCGTGTCCAACTCTTTGCGACCCCATGAACCCGCAGCATGCCAGGCCTCCTGTCCATCACCAACTCCTAGAGTCCACCCAAACCCATGTCCATTGAGCTGATGATTCCATCAATCACCTCATCCTCTGTCATCCCCTTCTTCTCCTGCCCTCAATCTTTCCCAGCATCAGGCTCTTTTCCAATGAGTCAGCTCTTCTCATTAAGTGGCCAAAATATTGGAGTTTCAGCTTCAACATCAGTCCTTCCAATGAACATCCAGGACTGATCTCCTTTAGGATGGACTGTTTGGATCTCCTTGCAGTCCAAGGGACTCTCAAGAGTCTTCTCCAACACCACAGTTCCAAAGCATCAATTCTTTGGCACTCAGCTTTCTTTATAGTCTAACTCTCACATCGATACATGACCACTGGAAAAACCATAGCCTTGACTAGACGGACCTTTGTTGGCAGAGTAATGTCTCTGCTTTTTGAAATATCAATAACCTCAGATATGCAGATGATACCACCCTTATGGCAGAAAGTGAAGAAGAACTGAAGAGCCTCTTGATGAAAGTGAAAGAGGAGAGTGAAAAAGTTGGCTTAAAGCTCAACATTCAGAAAACTAAGATCATGGCATCTGGTCCCATCACTTCATGGCAAATAGATGAGGAAACTATCTGACTTTATTTTTGGGGGGCTCCAAAATCATTGCAGATGATGATTGCAGCCATGAAATGAAAAGACACTTACTGCTTGGAAGGAAAGTTATGACCAACCTAGACAGTATATTAAAAACCAGAGACATTAGCCCCAAGCTCAAATTCCTGTGCTTTAGGGTGGAGTTCAAGGGCACATTCTGTCTCTATCTGCAGGCTAGGACACTTGTGACTCTGGTGTAATTAGAAAGAGAAGGGGAATCAAAGCAGCCCTGCGTAGGAGGCTGAATTGATGTGTGAGCCCAGGTGAGGCTGAGCTCACAATAAAGCAGTTCCCTTCAGGCTCTGAATTGGTGTGATCACCCCTGTGACCTTCTCTGCCTAGCTCTGCCAAGCTCTGCCAGAAGTTAGGCGATTTTGTTTAGTTGGTTGATTGAGTGTTGTCTACTTGTTCCTGTTGTAGAAATGTTTAAAGCTTCAAAAGCAAACCAAACTGTGCCTCCTTTTTCCAAGCAAAAGCCTGGCAGGCAATCAGGGCTGGGAGTTCACTGTTCTGACAAGAAGCAGTTACCAACAGTTAGCGGAGGGCAGAGAGAAGCCCAGAGAGAAAAGGGGCTTCTCTCCCTCGAAGACTGACAACTTGAAGTCAGGAGCCGATAAAGAATTGAGCCTACTTGGGGATTCCCAGGTGGTGCAGTTGATAGAGAATCCACTTGCCAAGGCAGGAGACCAAGAGACTTGAGTTCAATCCCTGGGTTGAAAAGATTCCCTGGAGTAGGAAATAACAATCAACTTCAGCATTCTTGCCTGGAAAATTCTATGGACAGACGAACCTAGCAGGTTCCAAACAAGTTGTCAGGAAGCAAAGATGAGACCTCATGAGAGAGTAACTAAATATTAAACTTTTCATTTTGCAGAAGATGAAAAAGACCTAGAGGTTAATCAAAAGGACTGGATAAGCAAAGGGCAGGGAAATAAAAGAAGAAAATTACAGTAAAATGTAATAAATAAGAGTTTAAATTTACATTTTGTTCATGGGTTCCAAGTGCTCTAACTCTTTTAGTGTGTTTTCCTTTTTCCACTGATTTAAAATGCCTTCAGAATATTCTAACTGTAGGTGGGTTCCTTAATGGAATCTCAAGACTGTCTCCTTGAACCACTGTGTTTTCATGCACTGATACATGCTGTTTTAAATTTTACAAATGCTATATCTTAATAGCTAATAAGGGGAGGAAGATGTACACATATATATATTTTTTTCCAGAATTGTCTCATACATTACTTCCTGCTCCAGATAAGTGCTGGAATTTTTCTTTCTTTCTTTCTTTCTTTTTGGCTTCTTGGCATATGGGATCTTAATTTCCTGCCAGGGATTGAACCCAAGCCCCCTATGATGGAAGTCAACCCCTAGACTGCCAGGGAAGTCCCTAAAATTCTTTAGTTACATTGAAAATTCTTTGGGAACATCAAGTGGTATTAAATTATATTTACTAATTGTTTGGGGGGACAGTGACATCATTAGTATTAAGTTTCCCTATTCAAGAGCATGTTTTTCTTTTTATGACATTCAGTGAGATTTTATGAATTGTTAAAAAAATCTGTATATGTGATATGGAGCTTGCCTTTTCTTGTTAAACTTATACCTAGGAATTTTATAGATTTGATTGCTATTTAGCATGAAATATTTTTTCATTCATATTTTCTAATTGATTATTGATTCTATAAAGGAAAGCCATGAATTTTTGTGTATAAATCTTATATTTGATCATGATTGTGTTTCTGATATATCTCATTAGTTTTAATAGTTCTTTAGATGATTCTCTTGCATTTTTTAGAGGATAATATTACCCAACTGCAAAATGGCAAAGATCTCTTCTTTCTCAATTATTTATTCCTCTTGTTTATTATTCTTACTGCCTAGTTAGCTCTAGCTCAGTGTTGAAAAGTATAGGTAATAGCGTAAAGTTCTGCCTTGTTCCTGTCTTTAATGGGAATGCTTTGAAAGCGCTGTTGTTTGTTCCTTATAAAAACATTTTCTTAAATTAAGCAATGTTTTTATCTATTTCTAGCTTAGTAATGGTTCTATTGATGTTCATTGTTTTATTTAATTTTAATAAGAAATAAATAATAAATTTTAATGAACAATTTTTAAGCATATGCTTCATTTTCTTGTTCTTTTAAAATAGTCGATTATGTTAACAGATTTCCTAATGATGAATCATCTTTGAACAACTAAAATAAACCCTATTTTCCATGATATATGATCTTTCACACACTGAATTCAACCTGATAATAGGGTTATAATAGTTTCAGACTTTATTGAGAACTGTGAAAGTTCTGAGATTTTTTTTCTGCGTACTTACAAGCTAGGAAGTTAACCATAGTATCATATAAACTAACAGAATACACAAGACCTTGAGTCAAAGACAGACAACTTTATTATTCACAGCACAACAAACAGCATAGGCATCAAGTTTTCATTGGTTTCCCTTGCTCCGTAAATCCCACAATACAGGCAGGTGCTATACAGCCAGCAGGATTATTCACATTTGAAGAACTCCAAGGTTTAGGAACCTGAATCTTTTATAAAGAGAAGTAAGCAAAGACAAGCTTCCCTGGTGGCTCAGTGGTAAACAATCTGCCTACCAATGCAGGAGACATGGGTTCAATCCCTGGTCTGGGAAGATTCCCAGGAGAAGGAAATGGCAACCCACTCCAGTATTCTTACCCGGAGAACCCCATGGGCAGAGCAGCTCAGTGTGCTACAGTTCAAGGAGTCAGAGTCAGACATGACTTAGCAACTGAACAACAACAAGAAAAGACACTGGAGAGAGACATTATTTTTATCATACAGTAAGCAATTTTCCCTCTATTCCAGCTGGAGGTTCTATCACTGTCTTCAAGGGTTTTGACTATGCAAGCATCCTTGAAATCATAGCCTGGAACAAAAGGGCAGTTATTACCTCTGTTTGCAAGATGTGTGGAAACACAAGAGTTCCACAGAGCCTGTCTCTCAATAAACTTTTGTGTATATTGGCATATATTTGTTTTTGGCAGCTGTGGAAGTTCCCTTACCAAGGATCAAACACGTGCCCCCTGCAGTGGAAACATGAAGTCTTAACCACTGGACCACTCGGGAAGTCCTATACTGGCATATATTTGTAAGTGAAATTTGTCTGAAATTTTCTTTCGAGAGCTAGCCAGTTTAAGAGCTGTCTGGATTTTGCTGGCTTCATAGAACAAAAGAATAAGTTTTTATACTTACATGTGTTTAAAGGTCTCATTGGAGTAATACGGTCTTTGAAACACCGACAGAGCTTACTCCTAAGTCTTTCTCTGTCTAGTGCATTTTTTAGGTGTAGATTTTTTACTGCCATTTAGATTTCTTCTGTGGGTATCATCTGTTCAGGGGTTATTCCTATTATGTGTGAGTTTTATTAATTGACGTACAGTATTCCTAGAAATATTTCCATTTCATCTATATATAATTATTTACTGTTGTATACCATTCAAAATGCAGGAATTTACTAATGTGAGATTTTCTTTTTTTTTTTATTTCACTGAAACTTTTTATTGACCTTTTGGATAGAAATGGGAATTTATTTTGCCAAGAAGAATGATCCCATTGTACTTCTGCTAGAACCAGCAAGTGGCTTCCTCTTTGCTGATTCTGTGTTTGGCCCTGATGCAACCTGCCCTATAGTGCTGAAATCTAACCTATCCAGCACCAAGTTAGAAGCCCAGGCTATAGATTTCAACTCTTGTGCCATATTTTATCCCCAGATTAATCTGTTCTTGAATCCTCAGAGTTTCCACTATCTGAGAAGTTATTTTTTCTTAACTCATATTCTTTCACTTTCAGAACTTTCTCCAGGATTTCTTCAGTGAGAGTAAGCTGAAATAATCAATAGATTTAAACTTCTAAAGACTTCAGATATTGAAATTATCAGATCCAGAAGATAATATACAGAAAATACACATTTTTTATATATTTACAACATGTTTACAAAATAAAAGATGGACTGTAAAGCTAAGCAATTCACAAGAGACTATCTGAAATGCTAAGGTACATTTGGAAAAGAAACAAATTGGATTTCTTGAAATTAAAAGTGTGATTATTCAAATTTAAACATCAATAGTAGAAAAGTTAAGCAAACTCCAGAGAGAAAGGAAGAAAGATTGAGTAACCTGGAAGATAGAACTGATAACATTATGGAGGATACAAACCAGAGAGACAAGGTGGTGAAATATATGATAGGCATTTAGATTTCTAGAAGAAATCTAAATATATGATAGAGAGGCAGCACATCTAGAATGAGAAATATGATATACATTAAATCATAGCCCCAGAAACCGAAAATGGAGAGGATAAAGGAGAAACAATATTTAAAGAGACAGGGGCTTCCCTGGTGGTCCAGTGGCTAAGACTGCACTTCCAATGTAGGGGGCCCAGGTTCAATCTCTGGTCAGGGAACTAGAGGCTACCTGCTACAACCAAAGATCCTGTATGTCACAATTAAGACCCACTGCAGCCAAATTAAAAAATAAATAAATAAGAATAAAAGAGACATATATAGGGACTTCCTTGTGGTCCAGTGGTTAAGACTCAGTGCTTTCAATGCAGGAATTTTGATCCCTGGTTGGGGAACTAAGATCCCTGCATGTCACGGGGTGTGGCCACAAAAAAAAAATTGAAATAAAATAAAGTGATAATGACCATGAGTTTTCCAGGACATATAAAAGACGAGAATCTACAGATACAAGGATAGCATATACCAAGCAGAGTAAGCAAAAACAAATCCATACCTAAACACCAGAGGCAAAGAGAACATGTTACTAGCAGCCAGAGTAAAGACAGATCCTCTCCAGAGGAATGAGAGCTATTCAGACAGCTTATAACAGGAACCCGAAGATATGAAATAACATCTTTAAATAGTTGAGGGAAACTCATGCCAATCATGATTTCCATATCTTGACTATATTCTTTCAAGTACAAGGGGGAAATGGTGGATTTCTCTACAAATAAGAATTAAAGGAGTGTGGGGCCAAAAGAGGGCTTCCCTGTTGGCTTAAACAGTAAAGAATTTATCTTTTAATTATGCAGGAGACCCAGATCCCTGGATTGGGAAAATCCCCTAGAGAAAGGGAATGGCTACCCACTCCAATATTCTTGCCTGGTTAATCTCATGGACAGAGGAGCCTGGTGGGCTACAGTCCATAGGGTCAGAGCGAGTTGGACATGACTTGGCATGCAAACAAAAATTGTCTGTATAAAATAATAATAACACTGCTTAAGGACAAGGATACTACTTCTTCAGAACTTTTTCTATTTCATTACTGGAGAAAAGAGGTCAAGGAGCTGACTTTATTTTGCGTCAATCCCAACCCTCCACACCAGAATGTAGGCTCCATGAGAATAGGATCTCTGTCTATTTTGTTCACTGTTTCTGTCCAACACACAGAACAGTGCCTGGCACATAGAAGGACTCAATAAACATGCATTGACTGTATGAATTAATGTGTGGTTTGACTGTAAATTCATCCTCGCTATTCTAGTAACTGTATCCTCTCAATGCAAGATGTCTCACTCCTCTCTCTGTCCAGGAGTCATCGGAAACTTTCCCTTGGAATTTGCATCTTCTGCAGAGTGACACAGATACTACAGTTGGCTACAGCTCCTTCCTCCCAATGATGGGGTCCAGAGGACATCTCCTGCTGAGACCATCAGAGCTAACATGATTCCCTCCCCCCAGAAGACAGTTTTTTGTTTCCTTTGATTCTGTGAATTACCACATACACTTCTAGTAAATTCCTTTTCTTTGCCTCACTTAGCTGTAATCTGTCCTTCTGTCCTTTGTGTCACCAAGAAGTCCTCAAAGGATGTGGTGTTGTTGGGGGAAAGTCTGCTGCCCATCTGATTCTCCTTCCTTAATAGGTATTATCCTTGGATTTCTAGAGTTTCACCAGAGTGTCCAGTCAGTCAGTTCAGTCGCTCAGTTGTGCCCCACTCTTTGCTACCCCATGAATCACAGCATGCCAGGCTTCACCAAGAAGTCCTCAAAGGATGTGGTGTTGTTGGGGGAAAGTCTGCTGCCCATCTGATTCTCCTTCCTTAATAGGTATTATCCTTGGATTTCTAGAGTTTCACCAGAGTGTCCAGTCAGTCAGTTCAGTCGCTCAGTTGTGCCCCACTCTTTTCTACCCCATGAATCCCAGCACGCCAGGCCTCCCTGTCCATCACCAACTCCCGGAGTTTACGTGAACTCATGTCCATTGAGTCAGTGATACCATCGAACCATCTCATCCTCTGTTGTCCCCTTCTTCACCTGCCGTGAATCTTTCCCAACATCAGGGTCTTTTCAAATGAGTCAACTCTTCGCATGAGGTGGCCAAAATATTGGAGTTTCAGCTTCAACATCAGTCCTTCCAATGAACACCCAGGACTGATTTCCTTTAGGATGGACTGGTTGGATCTCCTTGCAGTCCAAGGGACTCGCAAGAGTCTTCTCCAACACCACAGTTCCAAAGCATCAATTCTTTGGTGCTCAGTTTTCTTTATAATCTAACTCTCACATCGATACATGACCACTGGAAAAACCATAGCCTTAACTAGATGGACCTTTGTTGACAAAGTAATGTCTCTGTTTTTTAATATGCTCTCTAGGTTGGTCATAACTTTCCTTCCAAGGAGTAAGCATCTTTTCATTTCATGGCTGCAATCACTATCTACAGTGATTTTGGAGCCCAAAAAAATAGTCAGCCACTGTTTCCCATCTATTTGACATGAAGTGATGGGACTGGATGCCATGATCTTAGTTTTCTAAATGTTCAGCCAATTTTTTCACTCTCCTCTTTCACTTTCATCAATAGGCTTTTCATTTCCTCTTCACTTTCTGCCATAAGGGTGGTGTCATCAGCATATCTGAGGTTATTGATATTTCTCCCAGCAATCTTGATTCCAGCTTGTGCTTCCTCCAGCCCAGCATTTCTCATGATGTACTCTGCATAGAGGTTAAATAAGCAGGGTGACAATATACAGCTTTGATGTACTCTTTTTCGTATTTGGAACCAGTCTGTTGTTCCATGTCCAGTTCTAACTGTT
This sequence comes from Aepyceros melampus, assembly GCA_006408695.1. Classification (NCBI taxonomy): domain Eukaryota; kingdom Metazoa; phylum Chordata; class Mammalia; order Artiodactyla; family Bovidae; genus Aepyceros; species Aepyceros melampus. Next base: position 169,457 of record SJXQ01009679.1, on the reverse strand, counting down.
GCTTCCTGACCTGCTTACAGGTCTCTCAAGAGGCAGCTCAGGTAGTCTGGTATTCCCATCTCTTTCAGAATTTTCCACAGTTTATTGTGATCCACACAGTCAAAGGCTTTGGCATAGCAATAAGGCAGAAATAGATGTTTTTCTGGAACTCTCTTGCTTTTTCCATGATCCAGCAGATGTTGGCAATTTGATTTCTGGTTCCTCTGCCTTTTCTAAAACTAGCTTGAACATCTGGAAGTTTACGGTTCACATATTGCTGAAGCCTGGCTTGGAGAATTTTGAGCATCACTTTATTAGCGTGTGAGATGAGCGCAATTGTGTGGTAGTTTGATGTGCAGGTCTTTCTCCATCCCCCCACCCCCACTCAAAAATCCTTCTTGGCAGTGAGTGAGTTCCTTCCATCTGAAGATTATAAATATCAACTAATTAATTGTTAAAAGAAATACAAAATGTGAGATAATGAAGCCTAGAAAGACTCTAGTCTTTTTTTAAACCTCTGGAAACACTTCTTCTGTTAGTATTTTGGTTTATCTTCTTCTGTTTCCTCCTTCTATTATAAACCTTTAGTTTCCCTTGTGTGTGGAGTTTGTTTTTCCAATTTCCTTTTCTATCTTGTTAATATTGTACAATGGGAATGAAATATGTTTTCTATATTGATTTCATAACCAATGACTTAATGGAATTATCTTACCATGTCTCTGTACTGCAGCATGAATAAAGGTCTTGTAAACATGATACTTTGTGCTCAGTTGTGTCCAACTCTTTGCAACCCCATGGACTGTAAGCCTGCCAGGCTCCTCTGTCCATGGGGTTCTCCAGGCAAGAATACTGGAGTGGGTTGCCATGCCCTTCTCCAGGGGATCTTCCTGACTCTCCTGTGGCTCCTGTATTGGCAGGCGGATTCTCTACCACTGAGCCACCTGGGAAGCTAGTCATGTCATTTCTCTACTTAAAACCCTTCAACAGCTTCCCAGTGTTCACAGAACAATGTTCAAAATCCTCTTCCTGGTTGACAGTGATTCTCCTGTGGTCAGCTCATCTCTCTGGCCTTTCTCCCTCTGCTTTCCCATTTTCCACCTGACTCAAGAACTCAAGTCCCAGTGATCTGCCTCCTGTCCTTTTTCACCTTGGCAGCCTACCATACTCTGTCTTTTGTCTGGAATGTCTTCTCTTTATCCATTTGGCCAGCCCTGCCATACACAGTCTTCAAAAATTCTCCAGACCTAGGGTTATTCTGTTGTATCTATTTCCTTTATGGAGTTGTAGTTATTTACACCATTAGTTGCCTAAAGACTATTTTTATTTATGACTATGGCAGGACAACAGGTTTTATTAGGGGTACAATTATTGTTAATAAAAGAATGATAGTGGAGATTTTCAATGGAGATAACAAATCTCAAAGAAGTTTGATCTTTGAGAGCAAAGCAAATCCAGTTTCCCATGTTGGTGCCTGTTAGGACTGCCTGTAGTGCTCCAAGATGCTGCTTGTTACAGAACCTAAGGGAAGGGACCCATCTCATAAATAATTATACCTGCTTCATTGTTGGTTCAGGTGGTTAAGAATCTGCTTGCAATGCGGGAAACCTGGGTTCAATACCTGGATTGGGAAGACCCCCTGGAGAAAGGAATGGCAACCCACTCCTGTATTCTTGCCTGGGAAATCTCAAGGACAGAGGAGCCTGGTGGGCTACAGTTCATAGGGTCACACAGAGTTGGACATGACTGAGTGACTAACACTTTGACTTTGAAAGCACTTCTGAAATAGTGCCTAGTATATAGTAAGCAGTGTGAAGTAAAAGTGAAAATGTTAGTCATTCAGTCATGTCCAATTTTTGTGAACTTTGCTCCCAGTAAAATGTGATTCTCAGTGTTCATCATTCTTTCCAGTTTGGGGGACCAATTCTCTGATAAATCTAAGAAAAGTTGTTGATTTTCAGTTTGCTCAGCCTTTTCTTAGTGTGAGCATGGAACTGATAACTTCTAAGATCTTTGCTTGTCAAAAACCAGAATTCCCTTAATTAATAGTTCTACACCAATGACTCATAATTTAAATTTCCAGCCTAGGCTTCTCTGAGCTCCAGAATCATATGTATTCTCACTTGAATGTCTCAGAGGCATCTCAACTCAATATATTTTACCAAATTTATGATCCCCCATACATTACACATACATCAAATAACAGCTGATCTTTCAATTTTCCTCATCTCCAAAAGAGTTCCCTTACCAGCCAGTTTCCCAGGCTACAGACCTAAAACTCGTCCTTGACTCATTTCTCTCTTACACATCCAATGCCTCGTCAAGTGTTGATTTTATTTCCTAGATACCTTTCACAAGAATTCGTGTCTCTGGACTTCCCTGGCAGTCCAGTGGGAAGACTCTGCCCTCCTAGTGCAGAGGGTCTGAGTTCCATCCTTGGTCAGGGAACTAGATCCCACACGCAGCAACTAAAACAAACAAACAAACAACACAGAATTCGTCTCTTCCTCTATTGTCACTAGTGGTTCAAGTCGCTTGCCTGAACTGCAGTAATATCCTACTTCTGTCTGCTTCACTACTGAAGACCCACGACCTCAAACAACCATTCATAATGCAAATATGATTATGTCCTCACACACTGCTCTACACAGCCCCCAGCCCTGATCAGCCCATCCAGCATGCTGGGTCCTCTTCATCGCAGAGACTTTGTTAGTTCTGCTCTCTCTGTCTAGGATGTGCTTTCCTTCCCCTCACCTGATCCACACCTGCCCACTTTCTCAGATCTCAATTCAAGCCTCTTGCCTTCAGGAAAACCCTTCCTGATGCCCCAGGCTCAGATTGCCATCCTTCCTTTTATGCTCACAGAACTTACCCTGCCTCCCCACCCTGCCTGGGCGTGCCTTCACAGCGCTCAAGCCACTTTATAATTACTTACGGCTCATACTTTAGAATCTACCTGCAATGGGGGAGACCCAGGTTCAATCCCTGGGTCAGGAAGATCCCCTGGAGAAGGGATATGGCTACCCAATCCCTTGCCTGGAGAATCCCATGGAGGGTGGAGGCGGGGCATGGCTACCACAGGTCAATGGGGTTGCAAAGAGCCAGACATGACACAACTGAGCGACTTTCACTTCCAGCAAGATTATTTCCTTGTTGTTGGTCTCCCCCACTAGATTATAAACTCTAAGAGAGGGGGGAGCAAGTTTATTTACTCATCATTGAACCTCCAGCCTGCCCAGGACTTGGCACAAAGTAGCTGCTAAGAAATACTTATTAAATGACTAAATTATATCTCTCATCCACATTCTGATACCTCCCAGACTTACATAGCGAACCTGGTCCTCCCTCCTAATCAATCTATGGACTCCAGATCCTGCTGGAAAGTTCCTCCTGGAGAACCCACAGACAGTCCCCCCTCTTCTGTATTGTCTCGATCTGGTGAATGGTATCATCCTTTACCATGACTTGGGGCAGAACCCTGACGTCATCTTGGAGTCCTGCTTCTTGTTCAACCACCACTTTCCGGAAATCACAGTCTGCCCCTTCCTACCTCCTAAATGTCCCCCAAACCTCCACTTGTTTTCTTCCTCATTATCCCAACACCATTTCAGATTCACATCACTTCTTTCCTGCTATAGTAACTTCCAGAGAGGTCGCTCTAAGAATATCTTGTTCTCTCAAAGGATTCTCCACGAAGAACGCTCTATGAAATAGAAATCTGATTCATCTCTATTCCATTCAATTCTGCCCAGTTCTATTCTACTGAAGGGTTTCCACCCCTTCCACTGCCCTGCTTGCCTAAAAGCTCTGCTATATGTGCTCTGCCTCTGAGGGTAGATTCTCAGTTCCCAAAGGAGCCATGAACTCTGGTTTCCAGACCTCCATTCTACTTCCTCAGCCTCCACCTCCCCATAACTCTTCCCTCCTTCCTGCCCTCTTGGCCTCACCAGCTCTTACTCTGGTCAGGGGTGAGGTCTCTCCCAGATATTCCCACAGCATCCTGCACTTTCCCATCAAAGTGCTTTGTCTGTGCTGTTACCCCTTCTTGTCTTCTCTTCCTTCCCTGGAATGTAAGCGCCATCCTTACAGGGACCTTGATTTTCATCAAGTCTTCAATCTTTAGGCTGGGAAGATCCCCTGGAGGAGGAAATGGCAATGCACCCCAGTATTCTTGCCTGGGAAATCCCATGGACAGAGAAGCCTGGCGGACTATAGTCCATGGGGTCGCAAGAGTCAGACACAACTGAACTTGACTTAGCACACACACTGAGCAAACACAGTGAGTAGATATAGAAAATGGTTGGAAAAATAAAAATTAAAACAACAAAAACAGAAAAACAAAATAAAGAAAAGAAGAAAGTGGTTAGTAAAAAGTGCTGAATGAAAGGCCACTAGATTTGAGAGTATCAGAATGAATTATAATGCTACCCTTTTGGAGGAATCTTAGCATGTAAGATGCTAGAAAGGAAGATCATTATCTCACAAGTGTCAGCCCCACGTCTACTTTAGCAACAGCAACAGTCCTATTATTAAGACATGTATGTTCTCAGTAGTTCCTGAATCAAGAAACTAGACATAGCAGGACACTGGGCACACAGCCTGGAAAGACAGTGGAAGGGCTGGGGTTCCGCGGCTAACATTTCTCTGCTGAGCGGCAGCCATCGTGTGTCGGCTGCATGGAAGTTAATCCCATCGAAGGAAGGCTTTTTAAAATCTCTGCTGAAGTAGCAATTCCTTGGCACTTACCACCAGTAGGCAAAGAAAGGTGCGGTGTAACAGCTGCTACGGGTGTTTTTTTTTTTCCCTTTCCGAGACCTAGTGAAGGGGGAGAACTTGAAAGTCTTCTAGCTAAAGCAGTGCTGGGGGGCAGCTGATGGGTAGATGATCAAAGACTCCAGGTGTTTGGCTGATACTCGGGTCCCCAGGAGAGCACAGGGGAGTATGAATGAGAAAGAAGGAAGCTATGTGTGGGGAGATGGGGATGGCTGCCTTTTAAATCCAGGCTAAACATAGCAAAAATTCTTGGGGTTTTGCCCACTTAAAACTGGAGGAGAAAGAGAACTTTTCTTTTTTTTGTACTGAGTGGTGATACCCTAAATGGACAAATGAGGTGTATCATCAAAGTCTGGGCAAAAGGAATGCTCTGTGCCTCAATTTCCCCACAAAGGAAGGAGGGGAAACATACTTTTGTTTTTAGATCAATAAGACAATTATTTTACTTTAAACAGGAAGGGGGACTTTCCTGGAAGTCAGTGGTCAAGACTCTGTGCTTCCACTGCAGGGGCCACGAGTTTGATCCCTGTTCGGGGAACTAAGATTCTTGCATGTGGCACGACTTAGCCAAAAACTAAAAATAAAAAATAAGATAGAAGTGATAGACATAAGGGGTTCAGTGAAGATGGAAAAAACAGTTTATAAAGGGCATCTCAAGGGGACTTGGTGGAAAGCGGGGAGGGGAGGGTGACATGCTCAAAGGACAGTTGCTCCAGAGATGAGCCTCTGAGAGAAAGCCTGGAGAGATCTGGGGAACTGAGCTCTTGTGGCAGAAAGAATAACTGCAAAGATGCGAAAACAGAAGCAATTGGAATATTTGAGGGGCTGCAAAGGGAGCGAAGAAAAGAGAGTATTGAGGGGTAAAGGTGGGAACTAGTTTAAGCAACGCCAAAAAGACCTTTGGAGTTTGCTGGTAAGAAAAGTTACCCAAAGATTCTAAGCAGGAGAGCAATATTACCATACCTCTTGTTTAAAAGATTACTCCAGGTTCCAAAGAGACAAGGAGCTCAGAAAGGTAGGGATGGGTGTGAGGTGCAGAGATGGGAGCCAGGAGTGGAGGCTGGGAGGCCAGTTTGGGGCTGCTGTGACCTCCAGGCAGGAGGCATGGTGCTGGCCCAGGAGCCTGTGGGAAGTTGTGGGCTGGAGACTAATTTTGAATTCTAGAGCCAATAGTCCCCTTTTCAGGGAAGAATGTGGAGTGCAAGGGGAACACAGGAAGCAAAGTAAGAGTTAGTAGGTGTTTGGAACGTTTATTAACTGACACCAGCTCATTGGAGATGGGAATGAGTGAACTTCCCTTTCCTGTGGGACTTCTATGGCCCCTAACAGTCAACAGTTTGCCAAGATTCCCACTCTTGGGAATCTTAGTTTTTGCCTTTCTATGCGTGCATGTGTGCTAATACATATGTGTTCAGCTGTATCCGACTCTTTGCAACCCCAAGGACTGTAGCCCACCAGGCTCCTCTGTCCATGAGATTCTCCAGGCAAGAATACTAGAGTAATTGTCATACCCTCCTCCAGGGCATGGCAAGAGACCCTCCGGGACCCAGGTCTCTTGCGTCTCCTGAATGGGCAGGTAGGTTCTTTATCACTAGCGTCACCTGGGAATTCTTTGCCTTTCTATAATATGAGGCTAATAATACTCTCCAAAACTGTTGGGCAAACAAATAGATAACACTGACCTCAGACTTCCTGAGAAGAAACAAGCGGAGCCTCTGTGAGTGGATGCTGAGGCCCTTCTGGAAGTTGGGGCTTCCCTGATGCCTCAGATGGTAAAGAATCTGCCTGCAGTGCAGGAAACCCAGGTTCAATCCCTGGGTCAGGAAGATCCCCTGGAGAAGGGAATGGCTATACACTCTAATATTCTTGCTGGAGAATTCCATGGAGAGAGGATTGGTGGGCTACAATCCATGAAGTCGCAAAGAGTTGGATACACAGATTCAATATAAAATAGATGCACTAACCTTCTCAATAGCCCTATGAAGGAGCTGTCACTATTATCAATTTTATCCAGGAGACTGAGACCCAGGGAGTTTGTATCAATACGTTTGGGCCCTAGTTGTAGTCCCTGTGGGTCAGTCCAAGTTGGAGGAGTTGGAGGTGAGCAGTGATGTGATGGGGTGAGTTGGCATCATCTTTGGGGCTGAGAGGGAAGAGGTCCTTGTGCTTATTAATGCCGGCTTGCTGATCTCAACCTGGAGCAGAGGCATCTGCCTTGTGGTTTGCTTAATACATTTCAAGACAGTGAACTCCAGACTCAATGGATATGAATTTCAGCAAACTTCGGGAGATAGGTGAGGACAGAGGATCCTGGTGTTGTACAGTCCATGGGGTCGCAAAAAGTCACACACAACTTGGCGGCTGAACAACAAACTGGGGAGGAGGAAACCCCAACATGCTTGTGGCCTCGAACCTCCTTTGAAGAGCAGGGGACCTGGAGCCATGAGTATCAATGTTGATATTGGCGTGGCTGGAATACGGCTAGTACTGGAAGGGCAAGGGCGTGGGAGAAATGACTCTTGAGGTGGCTGCTTCTGTTTCTTCTGTCAATCCAGAAGCACCAGGGCTTTGAACAAGGTGCTTGACTCCTTCCACTGACTCCTCCCAGGAGGAGGACAGCAGAGGGGAGGGGTGAAGGAGCGCTCGGCGGGGCTGCAGCCTCTCAGCCCAGCGCTGGGAAATGACCTGCTGCTCTTCCAGGAGGTGAAGCCATTCTGTCTCCCTCACAGGAGGCTGGCAGCAGGGTGGGGGTGGGAGGGGGCAGTTCAGCCCCGCCCTGTGGATCCTCCCTTGTTGTTGTTGCTCAGTCGCTCAGTCATGTCTGACTCTGTGGACTGCAGCTGTGAGGCTCCTCTGTCCTCCACTATCTCCCAGAGTTTGCTCAGATTCAAGTCCTTTGAGTCAGTGATGCCATCTGAACATGTCATCCTCTGTCATCACTTTCTCCTCCTGCCTTCAATCTTTCCCAGTATCATGGTCTTCTCCAATGAGTCAGCTTTTCAAATCAGATGGCCAAAGTATTAGAACTTCAGCTTCACCATCAATCCTTCCAATGATTAGTTAAGGTTGATTTCCTTTCAGTTCAGTTTAGTCGCTCAGTCGTGTCCATCTCTTTGCGACCTCATGGACTGTAGCACGCCAGGCCTCCTTGCCCATCACCAACTCCCAAAGTCCACCCAAACCCATGTCCATTGAGTCAGTGATGCCATCCAACCATCTCATCTGCTGTCGTCCCCTTCTCCTCCTGCCTTCAATCTTTCCCAGCATCAGGGTCTTTTCAAATGAGTCAGTTCTTCATATCAGGTGGCCAAAGTATTGGAGTTTCAGCTTCTGTATCAGTCCTTCCAGTGAACACCCAAGACTGATCTCCTTTAGGATGGACTGGTTGGATCTCCTTGACGTTCTCAAGGAGTCAAGGTACTCTCAAGAGTCTTCTCCAACACCACAGTTCAAAAGCATCAATTCTTCAGCACTCAGCTTTCTTCACAGTCCAACTCTCACATCCATACATGACTACTGGAACAACCATAGCCTTGACTAGACGACCTTTGTTGACAAAGTAATGTCTCTGCTTTTTAATATGCTATCTAGGTTGGTCATAACTTTTCTTCCAAGGAGTAAGTGTCTTTTAATTTCATGGCTGCAGTCACCATCTTCAGTGATTTTGGAGCCCCCCAAAATAATGTCTGCCACTTTTCCCACTATTTCCCCACCTATTTGCCATGAAGATGGATTGATTGATCCTGCCTACCCTGTGCACATCTGTTCTCAGCCCCTGCCCTGCTTGCTTAGAATCTGAGTGGGTCTAGTCATCTTAGTATCTTCAATGCCCAGCACATGGAAACCCAAAGGGAATTAGAGAGTCAGTGGGTAAATTTCCAATTTCATTTTCAAACTCTGAGGTTTCAAATCAGCATCTCCATCTGGCTTCCCTCAGCAGCTTCAAAGCCTGAAACCTCTGATCTGCTGCAGGCCAACCCTATAAAGGAGGAAATCTCAAGGAAAAGTGACTTCTCTCTGCTTACCTTCCTGTGTCCCTGAAGAGGAGCTCCAAACACAAAAGCCGACCTCAGGGAGCTTCCAAATGAGGTGCCTAAAGAGAAGTGTGTAGGTGGCAGGGCAGAAACCTGGGTTCTAAGCCCACATCTGCAACCAGAAAGCTGTGTGACTTTGGGCAAGTCACTTCTCTGTTTCTCCTCTTCAAAATGGAGAGGCATTACAGTATTATAGATTAAGGGCAGGCAGGCTGTGACATCAGATGGCCTGATTTTGAATCTTATTTCAACCACTTACCTGCAGCAACTGTTTAAATTTTTGACCTTGGCTCGGTTATACAAACTTTCTGGGTCTCAGTATTCTCAATAGTAAAATGAGTAATAGTGTCTACTTCAAAGAGTTGCTATCTTAAATTATATATGTATAGTACGCTGCTGCTGCTGCTGCGGCTGCTGCTGCTAAGTCGCTTCAGTCGTGTCGGACTCTGTGCAACCCCATAGACGGCAGCCCCCCAGGGTCCCCCGTCCCTGGGATTCTCCAGGCAAGAATACTGGAGTGGGTTGCCATTTCTTCTCCAATGCGTGAAAGCGAAGGCCCTAAGTTGTGTCCGACTCTTCATGACCCCATGGACTGCAGCCTACCAGGCTCCTCCGTCCATGGGGTTTTCCAGGCAAGAGTACTAGAGTGGGGTGCCATTGCTTTCCTTGATACGTATATAGTATATATACTACATATATATATAGTATTATAGTGTGTATATATATATAGAATATGTATACATATATATAGGATTCCCAGGTAGCGCTAGTGGTTAAAAAAAAACCCACCTGCCAATGCAGGAGAGGAAAGAGACAAGTGCGATTCCTGGGTCAGGGAGATCCCCTGGAGGAGGGCTTGGCAACACACTCCAGTGTTCTTGCCTGGAGAATCCCATAGACAGAGGATCCTCGAGTGCTACAGTCCACAGGTAAAGAGTCGGACACAATGGGAGCGACTTAGCACACAGTGTATTTTAGGGCTGTGCCTGGCACCCAATACCTGAGTTATTGTAATGCTTACTTTTTTTTAAATGATAAAGCACCGTCCTCCAGGCCTCCCAGGGATTTGGCGTTGATCCCCAGACATTATGAATTAAAAGGCTGGGAGGAATTCCGTAGGTATCAGGTCTTTTTTGACCTTTTGTTTCTTTTTGTTTTCAGACCTGATAGGAAATTCCTTCTTCCTTCTGCGGTGCCAGCCACCCAGCCACGAACCCAGCTGACTGCTTTCCATGACAAAAGGCAAGGCCACAGGCCTCCGGGTCTCTACCCCAGAACCAGCAAATCCCTGCCTCAGGAAACAAGCACAGGTTTCTTTTTCATTAAAAACCTCAAGGTTTTAGCTACTGGGACAGCTCAGGAAGACAAAGGGGGAAAAAACAAGAGATACTAAAGCTTTAGGCTCTTTCCAAGTTCGGGAAAGTCTGAGGAAGGCAGAGAGTCACAGTGGAGGAGCTTCCTCTGAAGGTCAATGGCAGTCTTTCTTCCTCAGGGGGGCCAAAGTTTGGTCCTACCTTTTTGCCCTGAGCGCAAGGAGGAGCTGGGGTAGGGGTTGGGGCAAAGGCACACAGTTTTGGAAGCCTCTGGGTTCCCCAGCTGTCTTTTCCCAGTAAGCTCTAGAATGAGATGAAGGATCTAAAAGTATCAAGAAGGAAACCTGAAACCTACTTATTAGTTTTTCAAACTCTCCTTTGCCCCTTTATTCTTAAAGATACACTAGGTCCTAGAAGGCAGAAAACGTTAGTCACTCAGTGGTGTCTGAGTCACGCCTGACACTTTGCACCCCAGGGACTGTAGCCCGCCAGGCTCCTCTGTCCCTGGAGTTCTCCAGGCAAGAATACTTTAGTAGAGAGCCATTCCCTTTTCCAGGGGATCTTCCTGACCCAGGGATCAAACCCGGGTCTCCTGCATTGCAGGTAGATTCTTTACCATTTGAGCCTCCAGGGAAGCCCAGAGAGCCGAAAGGTAGCTGCTTTAAGTTAGCCATGTGCCCAGAGGTCCTCAGCTTGGGCTGCAACTTGACACCAGGTTCTGGTGTCTGGGAGAACCCTGGAGAAAGAAGGTTGCTTTAACTTCATGAGGTGGGGGAGGTGGGGGGGAAGGGAGGGAGGGACATATTTTCCTCTGTACTGTCTCAAACAACAGAAATCACAATCTAGCTCAGGTCCAGAATTTCTGACCTGTTTCCTGGGGAGAACATGTCACAGATGCAGGAAATTGGTGCCAGTTGGAGTGCTGGTGCAGACTTTGACCTGGAAACATCGCAGGCAGAGGCAGCTCTGTCTCTTTCCCATTAATCCCAGGCCCAGCGGGAGGCACAACTTGCCCCCCAGCCCAGCTTCTTTGGTTCCTGTGAGGACTGAGCCACCCTGCTGCCCATTGTGGTTGCTGGGAGATCAGAAGTGGATTCTTCTCTTTGCCTTTGTTCTCATAAATGCCATCTTTCTGGCATTTCATAGCTATCAAACATCCAGATCTAGATGCTTCCAAATATAGGCTCATCACATTCTTTTCATATGTCTTTCTTTCCAAGATATCCTTAAGTCTGTCCTCCCCACCATCATCCCTATCAAAGATAATAACCCAGATAGTTTACTATTGTTTGGTCAGAATTATTCCCAGTCTAGGCCTCTATTAATAGAAATAATCAGAGGCCAAGAAAGAGGTTACCATAAGCATTTCTATAACAAGCGACTAAAATATGGCAGGCGTCTACCTCCAGTGTGACAGGCAGATAAGCCTCAGTTCTGAGAAATGCGTCAATGATTGGGCCAATCCTGCTCACAACTCATTTAAAAGTCATTCTCCCCCAAACTCCCCTCACATCCAGACTGCCACATAGCACTGAGCAGAGTTCCATGTGCTATATAGTAAGTAGGTCCTTGTTGGTTATTCATTTTAAATATAGCAGTGGATACGTTTATATATGGCTGAGTCCCTTCACTGTTCACCTGAAACTATCATTGTTAATCGGCTATACCCCAATACAAAATAAAATTTTTTTAAAAAGAGAGAAAAGCCATTTCACAGGACAGAAACTGTCTTGTACCAGAGTCCTTATTCATTCTGAGCTCCACTATTAAGGGCTCTGTGTGGGGGATCGAGGGAATTCCATCTTCTTATTGGCAAATTAGGAGGGTGCTGGTCTAGATCAGTGGCTCTCAACCAGATCTAATTTTGCACTCGCCACCCCCCCCCCCAAACCATGGGACATTTGTCAATGTCTCAGGGCCTGGGAGCAGGAGCTGGGGGGTTGGGGTGGTGTGAAGGGGAAGAAGAGGGGAAGTGCTTCCAGCCTGCTACTAAACATTCTGTGATGCACAAGGCAGCTTCTACAATGAATTATCCAGCTCCAAATATCTACACAGCTCATGTTGAGAAACCCTAAGCTAGAAACCTTATCTTTCAGGTTTTTTCTAGTTGGGGCCAAATTCAAGTTTCCTAGCTACTTCCTTGGAGACGATGGGCTGCCTGTACCCTCCATGAGGACCACAGCATTGAAAGCCAGAGTTCCCCCTGAGGAGTGTTGCCAGCTGGAAAGGTCTTGCTGTGTTACTTGCTCAGTCGTGCCTGACTCCTTGCAACCCCATAGACTGTACCCGTCAGGCTCCTCTGTCCTCCATGGGATTCTCCAGGCAAGAATACTGGAGTGGGTTGCCATTCCCTTCTCCAGGGGATCTTCCTGACCTAGGAATCAACCAGGAGTCTCCTGCATTCCAGGATTCTTCACCAGCTGAGCTAGATTACTCTGTTAAAATACAAACAAGATGCTTATGTTTAGAGATCCTCCAGAACTGTTTCATTCCAATCCCTTAGGATGTGGGCAGGTAGAACAAGTCCAATAAAGAAACTGGGATGGGGGGAGAATATATATATAAATATAATTGAGTCCCTTCACTGTTCACCTGAAATTATCACAATATTGTCAATTGGCTATACCCCAATGCAAAATGCTTTTGGCGTTAAGAATAAATAAAATTTTATAAAAGAAAAAAAAATCAATTGCTTGCTCTCTCAACACACAAAAATCCAGTAGCAATTTCTGTGCCATGCTGCTTACACCTCTATTCATTTATAGAAAGAAGTTAAAGATAGGAAAACAAGATGCCTAAAAAGAAGCCAGAAGTCATCCCACTTCAAGTTTATTTTATGTGATTTCCAGCATGCAGTGTGCTTTCTTGGGGAAAAAAAAAATCGTCCCAGTTCACATTATAAATTAATTTACAAATATAGATTGTGTTAGAAACAATATTTATAAAAGTCCATACAATTTTTCACATACAAAAATATCCATAGAAAGTGGGTTTTTTGTACACACAGTATGAGGGTACTTTCTTTGGTTGTCTTCCTGTATAATATTTAAAAAGTAATGTTGACATTATTTATACCTCAATAGACTATTTTTTAAAAAAATAATTTTCTATATGTATTATTTCAAACTTCCAATTTAACAATAATGCTGTGAATCTCAAATAATATACAGAGAAAAGTTAACAATTTTTTTTACAATTAATTTGTGTTCCTTTTCCTAAAGGAATTAAAAACTACCAATGTTCCCATCAAAGACCAAACATGATACAAGGGTAATTCATAGGACAGTAACTTCATCTTAATGCATCATATTCCAATAAAATCACACTATCTGCACTAACACTTTTTGGATAAGTTCAAACTGTAGCTGAGTGTCTGCCACATACAGACATTCTATTGGGCACCAAGACGGTGACCATAAAAACTATTCAAATGATGACACCTCCTGAGAAGTAAAAGGGAGTGTTAAAATATATTACATTAAAAAATTTTTTTGACCACAAATGTTTTCTTTTAAAAATAAAAATTCCATTTAAAAACTATTTTTAATAAAATACTAAAACTTTGTTTCAAAGATGAAAAACCCTGCTAAAAAAGACAGGATATCAGTTAACTAGGATGGTCACCACAGATTTTGGAAATATGGCAGCAAAAGTGAGGAAGAGCTGGTGTCCATCCTTGCTGCTCAGAACATCCCAAGTGATACTGATTTCAGCCATAATCTTTGGTCAGATGAAACCTAGCTCATTACTACTCCTTAGACACCACTTAAGTCTGTCTATGCCTGTTAATGCCTTTGTTTTTCAGGGACTAAAACACAAGATTACAAGCACAGACTCTGCAGCCAGACTGCCTTAAAACTGGATCCTGGTGAGAGTTCCCTGGTGGTCTAATGATTAGGATTTGGTGTTTTCTCTGCTGTGGCCTGGGTTCAATCCCTGATCTGGGAACTGAGGTCCCACAAAGCACACAGTGCAGCCAAAACAAAACAAAACAAAACAGAAAAGTAAACGCACACACACAAAAACAAACAAAAAAATAAAAAAACTAGAGCCAGGCTTCATGACTTACTGTTTGGACCTAACATCTTGGCAGTTTACTACCACCATACAGAAAACGAGGGGGAGTAATAATACATTTGTCCCAAGGTGGTTGTGAGGATTAAATGAGCTAATACATGGTAAGTGTCTAGAACAATGCCTGGCACACAGGGTGTATCTGGGCATTTCTATCGCTATTAATGTCTGACACATCCCTGACACTAAGCATAAATAGAGGTGATCTGTGAGCTGGGTAGAGAGCTCAAGGATTTGCGGTGCTTTCTAGCACATATTTGGAAAACTTTCCATTAGCCACAAAGAGGGCAAATGGAGGTTTCCTGGGAAAATGTAGGTCTCCGACTTTTCTAGAAAAAACAGAATGCTGCCAGGCCGAGAAGACCAGTTGCCCACAGCAGCCTGCAGCTGGTCAGTCCCAACCATTCCCTGCTGCTTCCAGTGCCAACTGTTACTTTTTCTGACCCAGTAACTTCAATCACTTGTTTTTGCAGCTGAAGTCTGTGTCCACTGGACCCTGTGACCCTGATACACAGTGATGAACACACAGACATGGTCCTTGCCCTCACAGGGCTCTCGGATACCATCCCAGGACAGACTGGACTGGATTTCTCTCCAGGGAGGCCCTTTATCCAGAGAAAGCTTGTCGGGTAAAGAAAAAGTGTGCATCCACATGCTGTTCCGAGTGTGTCAGTGGACCTTGCAGGGAGCTCTGGAGAAAATGCAATCTCAGTTCCTGCTACAGACCTACTGCCTGGAGATCTATATTTTCATGAGATCTCAGGTGTGCAACAGTTGAGTCTGGGAATTGGGGCTCTATACTTCAGAGCCCTCCCGAGGGTAGATGAGGCTGTTGACCATGCTGAAGTTGTAGAAAGGGCTGCCAAAGGGGCTGCTCGGGGCCCCGCTGGTGCTGGCAGGGAAGGGGCCGTAGTAGGAAGATCTCTGGCTGCTGCTGCTGCTGGAGCTGTGATTCAGTTGCAAGTGGTCTGATGAGGGCTCCGGGACAGAGCTAGGGGGAAACACGCTGCCTGAGGGCACCTGGGGCCCCTGGATCCCTAGAGGGCGGCTGCCAGGGAGTGCCCGCTGCGTGCTCCCACTGCTACTACCGACGCTTAGGGTGCTGAGGCTGCTGAAGAAGCTGTTTAGGCAAGGGGTGGAGGAAAGCATGGACACTCCTGGTGAGGAAGCAGTACTCTTGGTGTCCTCAGGAGGCTCTGGGGACTGAGAGGGTCTCAAAGATGCAGGGGCACTGTCTCCATCTGGCTTCCCACCCACTCCAGACCCCAGTCCCGGGGGATCCCTTCTTCTGATTTCGAGGTCCCCACGGCCACCGAGGGAGTGCTGCTGGCTTCTGAGCGGCGCTTTCGCTTCCGACGGAAGTTCCCGTTGTCAAACATCTTCTCACAGTTCGGATCCAGGGTCCAGTAATTACCTTTCCCTGCAAAGATGAGAAAGATAGGTTAGAGGAGGAGGTGTACATGCCCATGTTATCATTTAGTCACTAAGTCATGTCCAGTTCTTTGGCAACTGCATGGACTGTAGCCCTGCCAGACTCCTCTGTTCACGGGATTCTCCAGGCAGGAATACTGGATTAGGATGCCATTTCCTTCTCCAAGGGATCTTCCCGACCCAGGGATCAAACCCGCGCCTCTGGCATTGGCTGGCGGATTCTTTACCACTGAGCCACCAGGGAAGCCCCACATGCCCAGCTTTGGGTCTGAGATGAGGGAGGCAGGCTCTCACGAAACTTGACAGAGATGCTCAATACACTCTTGTCCTTTTGGGGGAAATGGCACTACTTGAACTTGAGCCTCTGTTTATCTATAAAAATAGGGATAAGACCAGTACTCACCTCACAGGTTGGCCGTGAGGGGTAAATGATAGATCTCCACAAAGAAGCCATACACAGTGAGCAGTGAAAAGAAAAAGGTATCTATTATCATTATCATTTGCTGAAAGGGTATAATATTTGCCCTGAAAAAACACTCCACTGGAAAAATGCAACCTCCAATACCCAACCCTCTGCCTTGTCCAACAGAAACGGCAAGTTACTGAGCAATTGACTGTTTTAAATACACCTTGGATGGCATCTATTTGGAAGTACAAGGAAGCTCCACATCCATCCCTCGCCTTGGGCAAGAGGCACCCTTGCATGTCTTCGCAGCTTATCCTCCACCAGGCTGATCTCGGAGACCAGGGCCCCATTTAATGCAACCAATGCTAGTCTTCTGCTTAGAAAAATCCCCTCACTATCCAGCACAGTAGAAGTAAAAAAGACCTGTCATCTTCGAGGATTTTTTCTCCCAAGGGCTCTCATACTTCTGGTAAAAAGAATCTTTGGCATTTACAAATACCGTAAAGCACTTATCTTGTAGTGAGTTCTTCACATTGATAACGCTAAGTTACTCCTCACGGCTCTATGGAGACGAGTGATATCATCGCCTCCATTCTTCAGATGGGGAAACTGAGGTGCAGATTAGTTAGCAACCTGTCATTTTTCCAGTTAGCAACGATATGTGCGTGCTTAGTTGCTCAGTCCTGTCTGACTCTGTGACTCCGTGGACTGTAGCCCACCAGGCTCCTCTGGGCATGGAATTTCCCAGGCAAGGATACTGGAGCGCCTTTTCCTTCTCCAGGGGATCTTCTCAACCCAGGGATCGAACCTACGTCTATCTACTGCATTGGCAGACTGATTCTTTTACCACTGCACCACCTGGGAAGCCCAGTTAGCAGTGGTAGGGCCAGGATATAAGCAGGTTGTCTCTAGACTCAAGCATTCTTAACCACTACCACACACCCCTCCACATCCATTACCTCCACCAACACATTTTCTGCAAATCGCTGCAGAACAAAAACTTAATTCACATAATTATCATCTAAACAACCAATCATACCTATTCCTACCAGAATATTTATATTGTGTCACCTTGCTACCAAAAGCTTTAACAAGACACTGGCTTGAGATCCTTGAGCTTTTTAGAAAGTCCAGGAGTGTACGTGACAATTGACATGATCACCTCAGGTGATTTAGAGGCCAAATCTGGGCAGATGCATCTTGGAGAGCTGCGTGCTTTGTCCAGTAAAGTAACCACTACCCACATGTGGCTGCTGGAACATGAAAAGTGGCTCGTACCAAGTGAAATATAGTATAAAACACATACATAGGATTTTGAAGACTTAGTACCAAAAGAATAATGTAATTAGCTCATGGATAATTTCTTATATGTTTTACATGTTGAAACGACATTTTGGGTTACTTTAAAAAATAAATTCTCACCATCTTTTTACTTTTTTTCACATGGCTACTAGACAATTTTTCAACCACGTGTAGTTTGTGCACATTTCAACTGGAAAGCACTGCTCTTCATTGGAAGGACTGATGTTGAAGCTGAAGCTCTGATACTTTGGCACCTGATGCAAAGAGCCAACTCATTAGAAAAGACTCTGATGCTGGGAAAGATTGAAGGCAGGAGAAGGGGACGACAGAGGACCAGATGGTTGGATGGCACCACCTACTCACTGGACCTGAGTTTGAGCAAGCTCTGGGAGATGGTGAAGGACAGAGAGGCCTGGAGTGCTGCAGTCCATGGGGTCGCAAAGAGTTGGACATGACTGAGCAACTGAACAACACAACTACTTCAGAGCATTTACATAATTTACAAAGAATCCTGTATCCCTCACTGATCCTTTTAGCCATTTCTGCACCAGGGGCTGGTCTCCTGCAAGACAATATTTTCCACCAACGCAGGGGGCTAAGGGATGGTTGGGGGCGGTTGCGGGTGGGGGAGAGTCTGAATGCATTACTTTTACTGTGCACTTTATTTCTATTATTACTACATCGACTCCCCGTCAGATCATCAGGCATTAGATCCCAGAGGTTGGGGACTCCTGCTGTAGAAAGCAAGGAAACAGTTTTCTTTTCCCTAACCTGATTCTCACCCGACACCCCTAGTCCTGAGCTCCTTCAGAAAACCTCCAGTAAAAATGTTTCTGAAACTTTTGAGCTTTTCTTCACCTCATTCCTCAGCTAAGAGGGAAACCACTAACAAGCCACTATCACCCAGCCCTCCTCGCCTCCGGGGCTTAAGATCCGCACGAAGCACATTTAGGGTTTACATTTTTACATTTCTAAACAGATAAGGTTCGAAACGCATCAACGTACAGCGGGTACCAACTCCCGGTCTCTCCCCACCTCACTCTCCTGAAATGTGGTGGGATTCTCGGCTCACCTGAATCTCTTCACATCCTTCCCTTACCTGAGAGCCCACCCGTGTTCTTATTCCTAATCCGTTTATCGGTTAACTCGACCCTCCCTTCCAACCGCGTAAGGAACACCACTCAGGAGTGACTTTCGGCTTAAGGATTTTACCTTTATCCCACCCTGGCCTGCCTCTGCGTGTGCGTGAGTTGCGGGGTGGGCGTAGTGGGGGGCGGGTG
>SJXQ01009679.1:38889-149399 GCA_006408695.1 Aepyceros melampus | reverse complement strand
ATAAGAGACAGGGAAGAACCTGGGAAGCCCGGGGGAGGCCGGCGCCTCCGATATTCAAGCAACCTGTTCCCCATTCCTAACCATTGTGTCCTCAGCACAAGAACGAAATAACGAATATCAAAACAAAGAGAAAATCTCCAGGACGGTCCGACTGTTCTAAAAAGTCTGTGAGTTAACTCTGGGTGGCCGCTCAGCCCACCTGCCCGCCCCCGCCCCAACCTTTGATATTTCGACCTGGAGCCTCTACATTTTTGTGATCAGTTGCAGGATTCACGTCCGGTCTCGACTGGTCGGCTCCCAGTCGAGAATAATAGACGCGATTTACAAGTCTTTGGAGGTACACTGTAGATATTAAGGAGCATTCTTGGTGCGTCCCCTTGTCCTAGGGAATTCTTTGAAGGGAAGGACAGAAATCGGTTTTTTAATTTCTCTAAACATAGCGATAGGTTCGTTTCTATCCGGGAAACATGCATTTTAGGTCCAGTCTGTGCAGACTTTCGGTGTGATTTGTTGTCTTCGAAAACAGAAGGGTAAACGTTTTCAGAGACATTTAAATAAGTGGGTTCGGAATTAGCATTTTAAAGCCAACTGTAATTTAAACAGTGCTAGAAGCGCTCGTTTACAAAAAACGGTCTCAACGAATTATGGCAGAAGACTTGCCCTCTACTTCTTTTAAGTTTTCTAATGCAGCTCCTGCCTGGAAAAACAAACAAAACCAGCAAAATACTGTGGAGACTCCAAGTGCCACGCTATCATTATTTATTGACTCCGAACGATATGAAACTTGTTTTTTTTTTTTTTTTTTTTCGGTTAAATTGAGTTCTAAATATTGTTTTAAGCGGTGACAGGTCTGAGATTCTCTAAGGGAGAGGGGAGAGGAAAAAAAATTTTTTTTCCTATTTGTCAATTGCAGACTGACGGTTCAGAATACTTAATAATTCGGAACCCACCTCCCCCACCACCCCGCATTTATTTTCGTGACAGTTCCTTATGTATTTTCAGGAAAAAGATCGTCTTCTGTTATAGACTTCTTAAAAAATAAAATTCAGAGATCTTTAGCCTACTTGGGTACCTAAAATGCAACTCACACTTCAAATGTAACATTTTTTCCTCCTCTTTTGTGAACCCGGGAAGGAATTCTAGTCACACAGTATCTTTCAATGTCCTTGCAAATGATGTAGAATGGAGTAGTGTTTGCCTTAGCTGTATTTTGAGTTAGGTTAGTTAAGCACACTGCTTTTGTTCTCCTTCCTAAATAGCCCAGACGAAATTGTTTTGTTATTTTTCTTGGGATGTTGATAAGGATGACAACTGTAAGTCAAGAAATTGGAAAGCAATTTTTAGTAACTTAATAAATGCTCAGATTTAATATTTTTTTCCTAAAGTTGAAACAAAAAAAAAGAGAAAAAGTTTAAAAAAAAAGCTGGCTAACTAGATGGTAATAAATTAGGAAAGATTTGAAACCATCTTTCCCTTAGTAATTGATGTCCTTAATAATACAATATTCTTTAGCAAATTGATTACCCATACATACTTTGCAGTCTTGCAGATTTTTTTTAGTTCAACTCTTAACTCTATATTCCAAATTATTCTGAGTGAGAGGCTGTGATTAAAGATCATTGTTTCTTGCTTTGGTTAAAGGTTCTGTTTACAAGAGATATTTTGTTCCTTGACTATACATTATCTTTTCCCGACTTTAATTTTATTAAATTAATGGAGCCACCTAGCGGCTCTTTGCTCTGTTACAGCAGATATCCAGATAGGGACCTGTGAAGTGAACAGTTCACCCCCGCTAAGGGTTTGGATATCATACTTTTTTCTATTTGTTTTAAAATCACATATTAATTAGATAAGCTTAAGACTGTCATTGGTCACAGGCTTGGTTTTTAATGTCAAAATTAAAATAATATTTAAATCCGTGTGTGTGTGTGTGTACTCAGTCTCTCAGCCTGTCTGATTCTTTGCGACTCCATGGATTGTAGCCCACCAGGCTCCCCAGCCCATGGGATTTTTCAGGCAAGAATACTGGAGAGGATTGCCATTTCTTCCTCCAAGGGATCTTCCCAACCCAGGGATAGAATCCGAGTCTCCTGTGTCTACTGCATTGGCGGGTGGATTCTTTACCACTGACTGAGCCACGTGGAATTTTAAACAAATTTTTAAAACATTTGGTACACTTGGAAAAAAAAAAAAAAAACACAGAAAAGCAAATAGAATAAAACCTAGGCATAAAATGCAAGTTCCCTATAATAATGTTTTGTTAAATTGCCTTTTCACAAAAGAATATAATTGAGACAATTGAGCAATGTACCTATACCAGTGTAAAATTGTGTAAATGGTAGGTGTTGCATGTTTTCGTCACTGGAAAATAAAACATTTTGGGAAACTTTTCAACCTGAAGAAAATCTCTCATTTATTTTCCACTGACATTTGGTAACATTCTTGATGCTTCCTTGCGCAACAATAGTAACTTACAATGGAATGTAGTCATTTTTAACAAATACTGTAATAACATGTAAAATTCTTTACACTCATTGATTTATAGCATAGAAATGTTGGCACTATGGCATTTGCTAGTATTTGTCCATATTTTTGTTGTTTAGTCAGGTCTAAGTCTGCGACCTTATGGGCTGTAACTTGCAAGGCTTCTCTGTCCATGGGATTTCCCAGGCAAGAATACTAGAGTGGGTTGCCATTTCCTTATCCATTTCCATATTTACTGAGGAAGAAAAAGGTAACATAAATTGGAAATAACCTTAGTACTCTTAATTTCTGATAGCTGCAACTTATTTATGTGTTTTTGCTGTGCTGGGTCTTAGTTATGGTTCACAGGCTCTTCCTTGTGAATGCACGGGGGACCTAGTTCCCAGACCAGGGATTGTACCCAGGCCCCTTGCATTGGGAGCTTGGAGTCTTACCCACTGGACCACCAGGAAGTCCCATAGTTGCAACTTAGAACAACATTGAACTGTGCACAGTCCTTCTCAATCTCAGTATCATGGTGTACTTTGTATCATCTATGAAAAAGGCCACAAGCAGAAATTATGAATTCTGCCCATGTCCCCCACCTGGCTTTCTGCCTTTCACTATGGTTAGTATACCTGTCTTAACTTTTCATAAATCAGAGGCCCTTTGAAGACAAATCGTTATATGTAATTCAGTTTTTGGAACACTTTGCCCACCAGAAGGTAAACAAATATCAATTTTTGAAAAATTCATACCTCTTAAATTAAGGAACGACTGCTTAGAAATGTCATGTTGGAATATAAATAAGCCCATTCAAGGATTAGTAGGTATGCACACACACAAACCAAACATCCAAAACGGAACCCTGGGGCCTGGAAAATTTTTCTGTAGCAAAAAAGAATAGAAGCATTACTCGGGTATACAGAAAAGTCCAACTCTGAAAATGATTTACTAGAGTAATGGAAAATATTTTAGAAAATACACGCTTTTTTTTGTCTTCAATAAGATGTAAGACATTTGGCCTTGATGAAAAAAGAAGTCACTGTAAAATAAAAACCAAACTCTGGTGCAAGTAGAGATGAAAAAGGAACAAGAGGAGGAGAGAAAAGAAGGTAAGAACTGAATCAGCTATATGTATACAGCAGAAACTAAGACAATGTTTTAAAGCGACTGTACCCTAAAAAAAAAAGAAAACACACCCAAGCACACACACACTGTTTGTAGTTCATCAATAGGGAATATTGATTGTTGTCAATTTTTAATGCAAAAAGTAATTAGAGACATCTGATTGTTGTTGTTCAGTCACTCAGTTGTTTCTGACTCTTTGTGACCACATGGCCTGTAGCCTGCCAGGCTCCTCTGTCCATGGGATTTCCCAGGCAAGAATACTGGGGTGGGCTGCCATTTCTTTCTCCAGGAGCACTTCCTGACGCAGGGATTGAACACATGCTTCCTGCGTTGGCAGGTGGGTTCTTTACCATTGAATCACTGGGAAGCCCAAATAAAGACTTAGCAGCTATTAAAAAATTAAAGTGGGAAAACTCATTGTAATCAAAGAATACAGTTTGGGGGGAAATGAAGTAAGAATAACTACCACATAGGCTAAAATATGTAAGATTTTTCTGGTGAAGAAAGGAGGGATTCTTGAAGGAAAGATGTTGCATCTATGGGAGTGGACCCACCACCTCATTCCTTACTTTTTCCAACTGCTGACCACTTAATTGGTTCTCATTTGGGGGTTTCCCTGGTGGCTCAGACTGTACAAATCTGGCCACAATGCGAGAGACCTGGGTTGGATCCCTAGGTAGGGAAGGTCCCTGGAGAAGGGAACAGCGACCCACTCCAGTATTCTTGTCTGGAGAATCCCATGGATAGAGGAGAATGATGGGCTACAGTCCATCATGATGGGGTTGCAAGGAGTTGGACACCACTCCTATGTATACATATATATATGTATATATACACACATATATACATATATATACAGACACACACATATAGCAACTGGTAGTGTCATTAGTGAGGAGCACACTGAAGAGCCTCTGTCCCCTCCCAGTCCATCACTGTAGATGCAGCAGAAGTCAGAGGTGCTGTCCATCAGTTTTTAACAAACATTTAGGCTCTACTTACTGAACCTAAGAGCTGATGGGAAACTGAGGTGGCTCTTGTCCACTAGGAGAGCAGGTTTTTCACCAACTTAGCATCTGTTTTCTTTTCCAAGAACACATTCACCTGTAAGCTGTTCATGTTAACCTTGGCCAAGTTGCCCCTGCTGGTCCCCCTACTAAGCCACCTGGGAGTCAAAGAAGACTGGAGTGAGCTGCAAATACAGGCGTGTATGCTCAGTCACTCATTGGGTCTGACTCTGTGACCCCATGGACCATAGTCAGCTAGCTTCTCTCTCTATGGAATTTCCCATGCAAAAATACTGGAGTGAGTGGTCATTTCCTCCTCCAGGATCTTCTCAATCCAAGAATCAAACCCACATCTCCTACATCTCCTGTATTGGCGGAGGATTCTTTACAACTGCTGCCACCTGGGAAGCCCAAATCCCGGGGGTGGAGTGCAAAAATCAAGTACAGGGAGGCTCAGAAGCAGGGACTACCTGGCCATAAGCCAGCTGACCCCCATGGCTTATGGCGCTCTTCCCACTGCCAACATTAGGCACAGGATGCCTAGCAAAAAGGATGGCTTCTTGGGATTCTTGTGGGCTTGAAGCCTCTGAGGATACTACCGAAGTTCTGTGTACTTAGTCCAGAAGAATAAGAGAAAAAATTATCAGCCCAAACCATGGTGATCCAACAAATCCTTTGAACAAAGTTACTAATACATCACTGCCTGCTTGAACCTTACACTTCTTCCCAGTGCTTCACTCTCCCCTCCCCAGTCCTCTGGAATGCTTCACTGGCCTCTGGCTCTAGCTGATTAGCCCCATTCTTGAGCTTCCTTAGCTAACTTGTCAGACCCTTTCTTGTGTTCCAGACCTGCTCCCAGAGTGTCTTCAGCTCTCCTAGAAGACTTGCCTGATAGTGTCTTTCTGTGCTCTGAAAGCATCCTAGCTCCTCGGGATCCTCCCATGGTGCCCTGAAGCTACTTTTCCCCCAGCTCCTCCCTCCTGAGGGCACAAATGCCCTCCAGCCCTCCTGTCTTGCTGGATGGCTTCAGCATCGGCTTGGTAGGCTCATCCAGTTCTCTGGACCCTCATTTCTAATAACCAGTTCCTCCTCTCCAGTTCAGCCACTCACTATACTGAGTGTTCTTTGGGGCTGGGGACTGTGTCTCTGTGACTCTGTGGCTCACTTTTTTTGAGTGCTTGCAATTAAGGGAACATGTACTAAATGCCTGGCATTGTGCTAAGCATCTTCCATGCATTATCTCATTTACTTCTTACAGCAATTCTGTGAGATAAGAACTGTCAGTCCGCATTCTACAGATGAAGTCTCAGAGAGAGAAGTTAAGTAATTTCTAAGTGTGCAGCCAAGATTCAAAGCTGATTCAGAGCCAGGCAATCAAGCCATGAAGCCCAGGCTGGAGCTCTCAGCAATAATTATATATGCTCTGCTCAGACGCTCAGTCGTTTCTGACTCTGTGACCCCATGGACTGTAGCCCACCAGACTCCTTTGTCCATGGGATTTTCCAGGCAAGAATACTGGAGTGAGTTGTCATGCTTTCTCCCAACCCAAGGATTGAACCTGGGTCTTCTGTGTTGCAGGGGGATTCTTTACCAACGGAGCCACCAGGGAAGCCTCATCATTAATTTCCTCCTCTGGTATTTCCCCAGTGGCTGGTTCAGTGCCTGTCATTGGTGCATGCTCAATTATTGTTTGTTGCTTAAAGAAATTAAAAAGTGAAAAAGCATTAAATGATGTAAAATGGAAGTTAAAAGTCTCACCCCTTCAACCTCCTATCCTCTATCAGTTTCTTATGCTTTCCTCCAGAAAATGTTTGGAGGTACTTAACCTGCAGAGATATATGCCTTTAAAGCAGAATCCATGCCGTTCACATAACTCTGCACCTTCTACTTCCATTAATATGTTTTGGAGAACTTTCCAAAGCAGCCCATATGTCCGAATGTCTACCTCATTCTGTCCTCCTGGTGTTCCCCTTCATGAGATGTTCAGTGAGGACCCACCAGTATTGTTTTGTAAGAATGGTTTACAGCCTGTCCTTGTTTTAATTTGGTGGTGTCCCTCCATATTTGTTAGGCAGTATTTTGAATTTAACCTACTTTAGATGGACTTACAACTACCTCCTTTAAAGAAAATGGTTTAAAAGCAGAGGCATTACTTTGCTAACAAAGATTCTTATAGTCAAAGCTATGGTTTTTCTAGTAGTTGTGTATGGATGTGAGAGTTGGCCCATAAAGAAGACTGAGCACCAAAGAATTGATGCTTTTGAATTGTGTGTGGTGCTGGAGAAGACTCTTGAAAGTCCCTTGGACTGCAAGGAGATCAAACCAGTGAATCCTAAAGGAAATGAATACTGAATATTCATGGGAAGGACTGAAGCTCCAATACTTTGCCCACCTGATGTGAAGAACCAACTCATTGAAAGACCCTGATGCTGACAGAGACTGAGGGCATAAGGAGAAGGGATAGACAGAGGATGAGATGGTTGGATGGCATGATCAACTCAATGGACATGAGTTTGAGCAAACTCCAGGAGATAGTGAAGGACAGGGAAGCCTGGCTTGCTGCAGTCATGGGGTCACTAAGTGTGGGACAGGACTTAGTGACTGAACAACCACAACAAGTAAATTTCTAGCGGGGATTTTCTGGGTCAAAGAGTACATACCTTTAAACATTTGATTCTGACAAACGGTTCTTCAAGAGGATGCCCCAGTTTATACCACTAGCAGGTTCATGTTGGATGCCTATTTTCCTTCCCTTTTGCTAAAGCTGGATGTATTCAAGTTTTTTTATTTACTGATCTTAAAAGCACAGAAGGATATCTCAAACGTGTTTCAGTTTGTTTTCCTTGATGAATGAATACCTAGTCACATGTCATGTTAATTTTTTCATTTTGTGAACTTCCTGTTCTGACGTTTTGCCCATTTTTCTCTTTTTAAAAAAATGGATGTGTCTGAGCTCTTTGTGATTAAAGATATTAATTTTCACTCCCAGGTATTGCAAATGGTGATTTCTTTGTTAAAATTATCTCTTCTGTTGGCATCTATGATAACGCTCTGTCCTGGCTTTCTTCCTTTATCTTCTGCATTTTCAAAGGATGTTTGTCTATTTCTCATCTCGTCCTTTGAATATTGTTTTTTAGCCCCTCAGGTTCCTAATTCAGTCCTCTTCTTTTCCTTCCACACATTCTTCATGGGCTGCCATATCCACTCCTGTGGCTTTAGTTGTAATGGTTCGTTACAGTTGTTACTGCCTGTTTAATAGCTCTGTAAAGAAGAGCTATACTTGCCAACTTGTAAGAATTGTGTGGGATTGGCCACTGAACAGGGAAAAACTGGAGACTCAGACTTGGCCCTTGCCCAGAGTTACTTTTTCCTACAGTGGTGATTTGTTTGAGGTGGGTGAATGATTTAAGATAGGTCACTTAAGTCAGAGAAGGAGAAATACACATGATATCCCTCATATGTGGAATCTACAAAGAAATGATACAAAGGAATTGACAAAATAGAAACCAACTCACGGACATAGAGAATGAATTTATGGTTGCCAGGGAGAAGGTTGGGATGAAGGAATAATTAGGGAGTTTGAGATGGACATGTACACACTGCTATATTTAAAATGGATAACCAGCAGGGACCTACTGTATAGCACGTGGGACTCTTCTCAATGTTCTGTGGCAGACTGGAAGGGAGGGGAGTTTGCAGGAGAATGGATACATGTATATGTATGGCTGAGTCCCTTCATTGTTCACCTGAAATTTTCACAATATTGTTAATCAACTGCACTCTAATACCAAATAAAAAGTTAAAAAAAAAAAAAAGATAGGTCACTTAAGATCATCTTCAGAATTTCTCTTGGGATTATCAGGAAAAAGTTCCTTTCTTCACAAGTCTTGGTTCCTGTACAGAGGATGTGGTCCTGAAATGACCATCGTTGGTACCATGATGCTGCAGGTGACATCATGTAAAGCTGAATGACAGGAACGAAGACATGTCCTGGATCCAAGATTTGAATCCCTTTATTCAGAATCTTCCTTCAACCTTTTGAACTTCCTGTTTTCATTAGCCAACAGATTTCCATTTTGATTTAACAAGTTAGGATGTGACATTATGGGCTGCATTGCATTCCCCTAAATCCACAATGTTGACTTTCTACCTCTTTATACCTCAAAATGTGACTATTTGGAGAAAAGGTAATTAAGGTGAATTAGGTTCTTAGGACAAGGGAGCCCTGATCCAAAATGACTAAAGCCTTTATGAGAAGAGATTAGGACACAGACATACACATCCAAAGGAAGGACCATGGGAAGATGGAGAGAACAGTCATCTAAGCCCAGGATAGAAGCTCTCAGAGGTTATTAAGGCCACTGACACTTTGGTCTTGGACATCTAACACCCAGAACTATGAAGAAATAAATTTCTGTGGTTGAAACCACTCAGTCTGTATTGAGTTGGCCAAAAAGTTCATTGGGTTTTGCTGTACCATCATATGGAAAAACCCAAACAATGTTTTTGGCCAACCCAATACTTTGGCAGCCCTAGCAAACACACACAGATAGGATTTTATCCATTGCAAAAGAAAGATTAAGTGCTGGTAACTCCCTGTGAGGGACAAGGAGGCCCGGTGTGCTGCAGTCCATGGGGATGCAAAGAGTCAGACATGACTTAGCAGCTGAACAACAACAGCAACTCCCATCCAGTTCACTCATATGAGGCCCAGGCACCAGCTCCTACTGAATATTTATTTCCTCTTCATTTTCATACAAGTCACCTTCAATACATATCTAAGCATCTCATCATTATCCTCTTAAAATCCACTTCTCCATATTCCCATGACCCAGTTGTCTAAGCCAAGAACCAGAGGTTCTTCTACTGAAGGACCAAGTCAGGCCATGGCAGTTCTTTACTCCTTTTGTCCTGCTGGCAACACCAAGAGTCAGACCACCATCATCCCTCCCTCAGATTTTTGCAGTTGGCTCCTAACTGAACTCCCTGTCTGCCCCATGATGATTTTATATTGATAGAAGAGCAAATGTCATCATGACTCTGATTTTAACTCTTTAGTGGTTCCCACTGCTCTTAGGATAAAGTGTAACCTCCATAGCATGGTGTAGGGGATCCCAGGAGAGGCAGCTCATCTTGTTAGCCAGCCTAGTCTCTACTCCATGCTGGCTCTGCTCTTAGTGTTTCCACTAAATCTAGCCCTTCTGATGTCCTCTTCATGATTCTAACCCACTTATGCTAATTATTAATATTTTCTTTTAATTGATTCAACTTTTAAATTCCATTGTTTAGAAGGAAAATCATATAGCATTATTACTAAGTATATACACATATATACTTAATTATATGATCATATGATAATTACATGATTATTATGATTGCATGATTTATATATCACTGCCATAGATAGAAGGTACACAATTTAAATTAATTTTGTTCATTAATATTGCTGAAAAAATTGTTGCCTTCAATAATGTTAAATTTCAAAAGATTAAAAATAAAAACATGAATAATGTAATATAAGTAACTGTAAACTTGACTCCATTAAGCAAAAATTGAAACCTGAAAATAAATTCCTCAGTAAAAAGAATGGCATTACTTATGATCAGTTTAGTAACAAAGTGATGTTCAGTTTAATGAGGTTTATTTTTAAATCAAGATTAAGAACAACACTGTAAAATAAATAAATAAATGAAACATTATAAATTAACTGTACTTCAACTTTAAAAAATTAAGGGGAGGGAGGTTTAAGAGGAAAGATATCTATTTATATCTGTCTATCTGTCTATACATATATATATAGATATGATTGTGGCTGATTCGTGTTGTTGTACAGCAGAAACCAGCACAACATTGTAAAGCAATTCTCCAATTAAAAATAAATAAGATTCAGACAAAATTATATATTAGTAGGAGAAGGCAATGACAACCCACTCTGGTACTCTTGCCTGGAAAATCCCATGGATGAAGGAGCCTGGTGGGCTGCAGTCCATGGGGTCGCTAAGAGTCAGGCACGACTGAGCAACTTCACTTTCACTTTTCACTTTCATGCATTGGAAAAGGAAATGGCAACTCACTCCAGTGTTCTTCCCTAGAGAATCCCAGGGATGGGGGATCCTGGTGGGCTGCCGTCTATGGGGTCGCACAGAGTCGGACACGACTGACATGATTTAGCAGCAGCAGCATATATTAGTAGGGCTCCCCTGATGGCTCAGTAGGTAAATAATCCGCCTGCAGTGCAGGAGACCAGGAGACTTGGGTTCCATCCCTGAGTCAGGAAGATCCCCTAGAGGAGGAAATGGCAACCCACTCCAGTATTCTTGCCTGAAAAATCCCATGGACAGAGGAGCCTTGTTGGCTACAATCCAAAGGGTTGCAAAGAGTCAGACACAACTAAGCGTGCTAGCACTTTACATTAAACACCACACTTGTTTTACATTAATAAAACAAATTTTGTTTTTTGAATTTTTTTTAACCAGCATGAAGAATTGCACCTTACATGTGTTAGCAGGGAATGGAAAACGGTATTTAATTGACCCATTTGATAGGTTTGGCTAACTTATATTCAAAAATGTTTAATTTAAGAAGCCATCTGAAGTAATTGTTAGAATCTATTATAAATTTGTGAGGGCATAATCCAAAAAGGAATAGAGAAACGATTTCTTGGGCTCTGACCACTGTTGGATTATGCTTATAAAATCCTTTTTATCAACACTGACAAATGTTTCTTCATCCCTGCAAAATGCTTTCAGCAAGTATTTTGGGTAAGTTTATAAACAGGCTCATCTATGAATTCAAGAAATACTGAGCATGACAGATCCTGATTCCGGCTCCAGACAAACTTTATAAACTATAAATTTTTGCTCCCATGTAGCTTCAAATGATGAGAATTTTCCCACCCAGATGACCAAGAGATGCAGGGGACCCAGTTTATAATCCCCAAGGTCAGTTTATCTGGCTTGGGAATTCTGAAACAAGCTTGTCCTTTAAGGATAAATTAGGCTTTGAAATGAGGAAAACTTATCTGCTGCTAAGTCACTTCAGTCGTTTCCGACTCTGTGCGACCTCAGAGACGGCAGCCCACCAGGCTCCTCTGTCCCTGGGACTCTCCAGGCAAGAACACTGGAGTGGGTTGCCATTTCCTTCTCCAATGCATGAAAGTGAAAAGTGAAAGTGAAGTCGCTCAGTCGTGCCTGACTCTTAAGCGACCCCATGGACTGCAGCCTACCGGGGATTTTCCAGGCAAGAGTACTGGAGTGGGATGCCATTGCCTTATCTAAAGATATGCTAATTTGCAATTCCTCACCCAATCATGCATATGATATACATGAAGATAGAATTTTCTTCTAGAAAGACTTAATTCTTCTCCTATCTTAAAAAGACAAGAGTGGAGCTTCAGCCTGTGTCTTTCAGTCTCAAAAGGTTGAGGCTGTAGTGACCTATGTCTAATGAAAATGGAAAGCTGTTCAGTCATGTCGAGTCTTTGCAACTCCATGGTCTGTGGCCCACCAGGCTTCTCTGTCCATGGATTTTCCAGGCCAAAATGCTAGAGTGGGTAGCTATTTCCTTCTCCAGTCCCAACTCAGGGATTGAACCCAGGTCTCCTGCATTGCAGGAGAATTCTTTACTGTCTGAGCCACCAGGGAAGCCTGTGCCTAATATATTTGACAATTTTAATTGTCTCCTGGAATCTTCTTGCCTATTTCCTGTGGCTGAGAGTTCCCCAGTGAACACAAGATGGATAGTTTTGGGAGTTTGGGGAGACAACCTAAAGGGAGTCCATTCACTTGTTAACCAGCCATGCTCCTAGAACCCTCCAAGTTTTCCCAATGCATTGCTCCCAAGCTTTATCATGGTTTGCCACGAACTGGTCAATAAATTTAAACATATTTATCTTATTTTATTTATTTTTTGGCTGCGCTGTGCAGCATGCAGGATCTTCCCAAGCAACCAGGGATCGAACCGGTGTCCCTTGTGGTGGAAGGGCAGATTCTTTACTCTGGACCACCAGGGAACTCCCTGGTCAATAAATGTAAAACCCAGTTCTCTTCTTTAGATGTATGAGTAGACAGGTCAAGATGGAACCATGGCCTTAATTCAGCCTGTGTCTGACGAATGCACAAAGATGAGCTGGTTTTGTAATATCAGTGGCTTCCTCAGTTTGCTAGATTCCATTATGTATAAAATCTTTGGATCAGATATATTTTACTGACTTACTACACCTCTTCTTAACCAACCTCCAATTGAACCCAGATTCACTCTTCTAATTACAGTTCCCATAGCCTTTCTATCCTAGGGCCCTTTGCTTTGCTTGTACCTTTTGAGGTTGGTAATTACCATAAAGTCTCAGACTGAAGAATTGATGCTTTCAAATTGTAGTGCTGGAGAAGACCCTTGAGAGTCCCTGGGATTGCATGGATATGAAATGAGTGAAATTCTGAAGGAGATGGGAATACCAGACCACCTGACCTCCCTCTTGAGAAACCTGTATGCAGTTCAGGAAGCAACAGTTAGAACTGGACGTGGAACAACAGACTGGTTCCAAATAGGAAAAGTGTATGTCAAGGCTGTATATTGTCACCCTGCTTATTTAACTTATATGCAGAGTACATCATGAGAAACGCTGGAATGGAAGAAGCACAAGCTGGAATCAAGATTGCCAGGAGAAATATCAGTCACTTTAGATATGCAGATGACACCACCCTTATGGCAGAAAGTGAAGAAGAACTAAAGAGCCTCTTGATGAAAGTGAAAGAGGAGAGTGAAAAAGTTGGCTTAAAGCTCAACATTCAGAAAACTAAGATCATGGCATCCGGTCCCATCACTTCAGGGCAAATAGATGGGGAAACAGTGTCAGACTTTATTTTGGGGGGCTCCAAAATCACTGCAGATAGTGATTGCAGCCATGAAATTAAAAGACACTTACTCTTTGGAAGAAAAGTTATGACCAACTTAGACAGCATATTAAAAAGCAGAGACATTACTTTGTCAACAAAGGTTTGTCTAGTCAAGGCTATGGTTTTTCCTGTGGTCATGTATGGATGTGAGAGTTGGACTGTGAAGAATGCTGAGTGCCGAAGAATTGATGCTTTTGAACTGTGGTATTGGAGAAGACTCTTGAGAGTCCCTCGGACTTCAGGGAGATCCAGCCAGTCCATCCTAAAGGATATCAGTCTTGGTTGTTCACTGGAAGGACTGATGTTGAAGCTGAAACTCCAATACTTTGGCCACCTCATGCGAAGAACTGACTCATTTGAAAAGACCCTGATGCTAGGCAAGATTGAGGGCAAGAGGAGAAGGTGATGACAGAGGATGAGATGGTTGGATGGCATCACTGACTCTATGGACATGGGTTTAGGTAGACTCCAGCAGTTGATGATGGACAGAGAGGCCTGGTGTACTGTGGTTCATGGGATCGCAAGGACACGACTGAGCGACTGCACTGAAATGAGTCAATCCTAAAGGAAATCAACCTTGTATATTAATTGGAAGCACTGACGTTGAAACTGAAGTTCCATTTCTTTGGCCACCTGATACAAAGAGCCAACTCATTGGAAAAGACCCTATTCCTGGGAAGACTGAGGGCATGAGGGGAAGGGGAAGACAGAGGACGAGATGGTTAGATAGCATCACTGACTCAATATATATGAATTTGAGCAAACTGTTGAGACAGTGGAGGATGGAGGAGCCTGGGATGCTGCAGTCCATGGGGTCACAGTCAGACACAGCTTGGCATCTGAACAATTGTCTTTCATATAATAGGCACTCTGTGAATGGTTTGGGAGGGTGATGATGATGATGAACATGTTGGTGACTGCATTGATCCTTTGGCTTCCTCTTGACTCTAGATCCACTCACCTGGGGTTGGAATTGGAGAAGCTGTGCTGACCTTTTTCCATCCAGTGTTTCCTTGTCCTGTGGAAGAGTCACCCTGGAAGCATTAGTGTCAGACTTTATTTTGGGGGGCTCCAAAATCACTGCAGATAGTGATTGCAGCCATGAAATTAAAAGACACTTACTCTTTGGAAGAAAAGTTATGACCAACTTAGACAGCATATTAAAAAGCAGAGACATTACTTTGTCAACAAAGGTTTGTCTAGTCAAGGCTATGGTTTTTCCTGTGGTCATGTATGGATGTGAGAGTTGGACTGTGAAGAATGCTGAGTGCCGAAGAATTGATGCTTTTGAACTGTGGTATTGGAGAAGACTCTTGAGAGTCCCTCGGACTTCAGGGAGATCCAGCCAGTCCATCCTAAAGGATATCAGTCTTGGTTGTTCACTGGAAGGACTGATGTTGAAGCTGAAACTCCAATACTTTGGCCACCTCATGCGAAGAACTGACTCATTTGAAAAGACCCTGATGCTAGGCAAGATTGAGGGCAAGAGGAGAAGGTGATGACAGAGGATGAGATGGTTGGATGGCATCACTGACTCTATGGACATGGGTTTAGGTAGACTCCAGCAGTTGATGATGGACAGAGAGGCCTGGTGTACTGTGGTTCATGGGATCGCAAGGACACGACTGAGCGACTGCACTGAAATGAGTCAATCCTAAAGGAAATCAACCTTGTATATTAATTGGAAGCACTGACGTTGAAACTGAAGTTCCATTTCTTTGGCCACCTGATACAAAGAGCCAACTCATTGGAAAAGACCCTATTCCTGGGAAAGACTGAGGGCATGAGGGGAAGGGGAAGACAGAGGACGAGATGGTTAGATAGCATCACTGACTCAATATATATGAATTTGAGCAAACTGTTGAGACAGTGGAGGATGGAGGAGCCTGGGATGCTGCAGTCCATGGGGTCACAGTCAGACACAGCTTGGCATCTGAACAATTGTCTTTCATATAATAGGCACTCTGTGAATGGTTTGGGAGGGTGATGATGATGATGAACATGTTGGTGACTGCATTGATCCTTTGGCTTCCTCTTGACTCTAGATCCACTCACCTGGGGTTGGAATTGGAGAAGCTGTGCTGACCTTTTTCCATCCAGTGTTTCCTTGTCCTGTGGAAGAGTCACCCTGGAAGCATTTTAAATGGAGATCCTTGGCTCCACCTCATGGAGACCGAGTTTCTATAATAGGGTGCCTGCAGGCTCTATACTTTTTAACCCCCACCCCTATTGATCCTCACACTGGAATTTGGGAGCCTACTCACCTATTCAATACTTTAAAAATGAGGTCAAACATTCCTTTATATTTTTAAATTTAAAAAAAAAATCAAACATTTTGGCCACACCACACAGCATGTGAGATCTTAGTTCCTCGACCAGGGACTGAACCCTGTGCCATCTGCAGTGGAAGCTCAAAGTCTTAACCACTGGACCACCAGGGAAGTCCCAAACATTCCTTTGCAGATACATTAAGTGATAAAGCAATGATTCTCAAGTTGGGGAGATCAGAGAGAATTGTCAGAATCAGTCAAATTATTTTTCAAATTGTAGGCATCCTTGACCTTATGTCCATTTGGAGATGTCATGAAGAGCTGCAACTAGCAAGCATGTGCCTATATCGTCCCTCAGAAGTGGAGAAGCAGAGGTACAAAGTTGGGATACAAGATATGGAAATAGTCAGGCAATCAGGAGCATTTCATATGAATATGTTTATATATATAGTGGTTTTTAAAAATGAATGTATTGAATATAGTTGATTTACAACATTGTGTTAGTTTCAGATGTACAGCAAGGTGATTCAGTTATACCTATATACACATATACTAATATATCTCTTTGTTTTTAGAGTCTTTTTCCATTTTACGTTATTACAAGATATTGAGTATAGGTCTCTGAGCTCAGAGACCTATACTCAATATCTTGGTCATCTGTTTTATATTATATATGAGTGCTAAATTGCTTCAGTCGTGTTCAACTCTTTATGACCCTATGGACCGTCATAGCCCACTAGGCTCCTCTGTCCATGGGATTCTCCAAACAAGAATACTGGAGTGGGTTGCCGTGCTCTCCTCCAGGAGATTTTTCCAATCCAGGGATCGAACCTGGGTCTCCTGCATTGCAGGCAGATTCTTTACCATCTGAGCCACCAGGAATATATAGTAGTGGGTATATTTTAATCCCAAACTCCTAATTTATCCCTCCTCACCTTCCCCTTTGGTAATTATAAGTTTGTTTTCTGTACCTATTTCAGAGAAGGCAATGGCGACCCACTCCAGTACTCTTGCCTGGAAAATCCCATGGGTTTGGGAGCCTGCTGGGCTGCAGTCCACGGGGTCGCTAAGAGTCGGACACGACTGAGCACCTTCACTTTCACTCTTCACTTTCATGCATTGGAGAAGGACATGGCAACCCACTCCAATGTTCTTGCCTCGAGAATCCCGGGGACAGAGGAGCCTGGTGGGCTGCCGTCTGTGGGTCACACAGAGTCGGAACACCTGAAGCAACTTAGCAGCAGCATGGGTCTATTTCTACATAAATTTGGGGGAGAGGGGAAGAGGTGGTCTTAGAAGGAAAGGAAATCTCCCAAATAGAGTTGAGAGGTGAGAATGGAGTGAACTTGAATACAGAGGGCAATGGTCATTGTGGGATGCTAGCTGCATCTGCCCCTCTAAGGCAGAGCCTCTCATGAACCTCTGATAAAGGGCCTCGGAAGCTTTTCTGGTGACAGAGCAGAATGTTTCATCTCTCTGGTTTCTGTAGCCTGAGAGACCTCAGTTCTGGTCTCAACTTAGCAGCTTATTAAGCACAGAGAGTGGTACCATCAGTTAAAGAAATACTTGAAGCTCTGAATCTTGATTTTTCCAGGTATAAGATATAGATGACAATACTAAAATCATTCCAAGGACTTCCCTAGTGGTCCAGTGGATAAGAATCTGCCTGCCAATGCAGGAGACACAGGTTGGATCTAGGGTCGGGGAAGATTCCACGTGCTGTGGAATAACTAAGCCCATGTCCCTCAACTGTTGAAGCCTATGGGCTCTAGGGGCCCACAAACCACAGCTACAGAGTCTGAGTGCTGCCACTTTGGAAGCCGAGACACTCCACAACAAGGGAAGAGAGCCTGTGCTCCACAAGAAGAGAAGCCACTGCAATGAGAAGTCCAGGCACCGAAACGAAAAGTAGCCCCCACTAGCTGAAACTAGAGGAAGCCCGTGTGCAACAGCCAAGACCCAGTGCAGCCAAAAATAAATGCATAGATTATTTTTTAAAATAAAATCTTTCCAAGGATGGTGTGTAAAATACTAAGCAGTCAATAAGTGGTAGTTTTTACCACTACCTTTTTTTTTTTTATTTTCTGAATTGATAAACCTGGGAATGAAGTGCACTGCCTTCGAAGGATCATGGATAAGACACAGCTCAAAAATACAAAGTAAAGATCAATGGACACTTCCCTGCTGGATAAATTTTTTTAATATTGTTTTTTTATTTGGCTGTGCTGGATCTTAGTTGTGGCTGTGGGATCTAGTTCCCTGACTAGAGTCCCCTGTATTGGGCACGTGGAGTCTTAGCCCACGTGGACCACCAGGGAAGTCCTCTAGAAAAATTAAAATATGAAGTTTCCCAGTTGTAGAGCATTATTTGGACCAATCTTAATGCGGGAAACCTGGGTTCAATCCCTGGGTTGGGAAGATCCCTTGGAGAAGGGAAAGGCTACCCACTCTAGTATTCTGGCCTGGAGAATTCCATGGACTATATAGTCGATGGATCACAAAGAATTGGACATAACTGAGTGAATTTCACTTTCGCTTTATTAGGGGAGACAGTATCTGGCCAAATGGTTGCAAATGCAGTATATAACTTATGAAACTTTCTAATTTAGGGGGAAAACAAAACCCTAATGAAGTGACAAAGATGTGCCAAAGAGTGACAAAGAGGTTCTGGACAAGGCATAAGAAATAGAGTTTCTGCCCTCAAGTTACCCTTGGCAGAGTACATCATGAGAAACGCTGGACTGGAAGAAACACAAGCTGGAATCAAGATTGCCGGGAGAAATATCAATCACCTCAGATATGCAGATGACACCACCCTTATGGCAGAAAGTGAAGAGGAACTAAAAAGCCTCTTGATGAAAGTAAAAGAGGAGAGTGAAAAAGTTGGCTTAAAGCTCAACATTCAGAAAACGAAGATCGTGGTATCCGGTCCCATCACTTCATGGGAAATAGATGGGGAAACAGTGGAAACAGTGTCAGACTTTATTTTGTGGGGGGGCTCCAAAATCACTGCAGATGGTGATTGCAGCCATGAAATTAAAAGACGCTTACTCTTTGGAAGGAAAGTTATGACCAACTTAGACAGCATATTAAAAAGCAGAGACATTACTTTGTCAACAAAGGTCTGTCTAGTCAAGGCTATGGTTTTTCTTGTGGTCATGTATGGATGTGAGAGTTGGACTGTGAAGAAGGCTGAGCGCCGAAGAATTGATGCTTTTGAATTGTGGTGTTGGAGAAGACTCTTGAGAGTCCCTTGGACTGCAAGAGATCCAACCAGTCCATTCTGAGGGAGATCAACCCTGGGATTTCTTTGGAAGGAATGATGCTAAAGCTGAAACTCCAGTACTTTGGCCACCTCATGCGAAGAGTTGACTCATTGGAAAAGACTCTGATGCTGGAAGGGATTGGGGGCAGGAGGAGAAGGGGATGACCAAGGATGAGATGGCTGGATGGCATCACTGACTCGATGAATATGAGTCTGAGTGAACTCCGGGAGTTGGTGATGGACAGGGAGGCCTGGCATGCTGCGATTCATGGGGTTGCAAAGAGTCGGACATGACTGAGCGACTGAACTGAACTGAAGGAAAAACAAGCAAAAGAAGGGAAGTGATTAGATTGAATCTGTGGGAGTTGTGATAATACTTTCCTCTAAGATATTAATACTTCCTTATCGATTTCTAAGTACTCCATTTGTTTTGGGGTACCTGAGCCCCTTGTCTATAATATGAGTCACAGTGTTTTTTCTCATATTGTCTTTTTACTTTGTTTCAGTGATTTTTTTGGTTTTTGTTTTGTCTTTTACCATTCAGGTGTCATTTTTATATCATCAAATGTCAATATCTTCTTTAAGGGCTTCTAAATTTCATGTCATAGCTGTCAGTTCTTCCCTATTCTGAGATTATAAAATAATGTTTTCTTCTATTTTTTCCATAAGGGCACTTGGATGTCCCAACATCATTTATTGAATATTCCCCTTAATTTATTTGGGCCTATAGGTAAATATAAAACAGTTTGATGTTGAGTTCTGAGAAGACAGAGTCATTGATTTTCAATAATGATGACCCTGAGTCT
This sequence comes from Aepyceros melampus, assembly GCA_006408695.1. Lineage (NCBI taxonomy): Eukaryota > Metazoa > Chordata > Mammalia > Artiodactyla > Bovidae > Aepyceros > Aepyceros melampus. Next base: position 129,563 of record SJXQ01009679.1, on the reverse strand, counting down.
TCAGTAAAAGATTAAACAATGTTGTATAGCCTCTGTCAAGAGGCAAGAGGAGGAATGATTTATACAGAATAATTGTAAACACTCACGTTAACATTTTTTGTTTTGTTGCTTCCCCCTCCACCATCTTGGGCTTCCCAGGTGGCGCTAGTGGTAAAGAACCCACCTGCCAATGCAAGAGACATAAGAGACTCTGGTTCAGTCCCTGGGTAGAGAAGTCCCCTGGAGTAGGAAATGACAGCCCACTCCAATATTCTTGCCTGGAGAATCCTATGGACAGAGGAGCCTGTTGGGCTGCAATCAATGGGGTCACAAAGAGTTGGACATGACTGAAGCGACTGAGCAGAGCCAGCCATCTCATCTTAGTTCCCAGGCCAGGGGTTGAGCCCACGTCTCCTCCAGTAGAGATGTAGAGACTTCTAACCACTGGACCACCAGAGGATTCCCATTTTGTTGCCTTTTCAAAGGCACTTATTTCAGAAGTTTGTATCTTATTGACCCAAAGCCAAGATAAATTCAGTACAAAGTATACAATGAAGCATTCTTTAAAAAAAAAAAAAAGGAAACTTAAATTTTAATCTCTACTTTTTTTTTATAGTTATTTATTTGGCTTTGTTAGGTCTTAGTTTTGGCACTCAGGATCTTTGATCTTCGTTTCAGCTTACAGGATCTCTAGTTGTGGCATATGGGATCTAGTTCCCTGACCAGGGATCAAACCTGGGCCCCCTGCCTTGAAATTGAGGAGTCTCAGCCACTGAACCACTGGAGAAGTCTCGAAGCATTCTTTTTTTAAGCTCTGAAACAATAAAAATTTCTTAGTATCGAAACTTCCTGGAGGAGGGCATGGCAACCCACTCCAGTATTCTTGCCTGGAGAATCCGCATGGACAGAGGAGCCAGACGGGCTGCAGTCCATGGGGTTGCAAAGAGTCAGACATGACTGAGCGACTAGGCACAGCATAGTATCTAAACTTAAATATGCAAACCTTGTAGTGATGAGCCACTGACCAGCAAAGGCTTGCCTGTGTCCAGGATCAACTGACCATTATCCTAGATCAGAAGCCCTGAGTATTTAAGGCATTGGAATTCAATGATTAGTTATGAAACTCGGGATAGAAAAAAGCTTCCCAGGATAATTTACAGGCCCACCAACAGTGTGAGAGTCTGTTTCCTCACAGTTTTATTCAAGACTGAATGTAACCCATGTTTACTAATCTAAGAGATGAAAAATGTCTCGTTTATGTTTCAACTTTCACTTCTTTATTTTACTCATTTATTTCTGGTCTTGCTGGGTGGGTCTCCCTTGCTGCGTGCGGGCTTTCTCTAGTTGCAGTGAACAATGGCTACTCTTCATTGAGGTTCCCGGGCTTCTCATTGCAGTGGCTTCTCCTGTTGTGGAGGATAGGCTTTAGGTGCCTGGGCTTCAGTAGTTGCAGCACTGGGGGCTCAGTAGTTGTGGCTGGCACACAGGCTTGAGTAGCTCTGAGGCATATGGAACCCAGACCAGAGATCAAACCTGTGTCCCCTGCTTTGGCAGGCAGATTCTTATCCACTGTACCACCAGGGAAGTCCAAATTTCAGTTCTTTAATTATGAGTAATTTTGTATGGCTTTTCGTACGTGTGTTATTTTTTTCTGTGAAGGGTGTGTCCTTTACATATTTTTGTTGGATTGTTTGTCTTTTTGCTGTGCATCTATAAGAATGTCTGAATTCTGTGGTAGAGAAATCGCTTAGCCTCCCTAAGCCTGTTTTCTCATCAGGAGAATGAGAACAATGTTAGTGACAGTTAACTTGTCCTGAGCAGCCCCTGCTCCCCTGCTGACTGCTTGGTCTTCCCAGGGAGCATTTCCTAGCATCTCATTTCAGGGCCACTAGTCCTTAGGGCATCTTTGTGAAAATTAGAAAAAGGCACTCCTTTCTCAGGCTGGCATCACCCTGCACTAAGGCACCTGACTTGGAGAGCAGGCACTGGGTATCAGACCTAATTATTGCCTTAGTAGTTTGTCCTTATACAGGGCACCACCTGCCCGCCCCACTGTTCATAGCAATGCTGTAGCATCTAATTTTCATAAACCCTAGGAAGAAGGTACTATTATTATCCCCATTTTAGGTCACTTCCCCAAAGCCGCACAGCAAGTTGGTGATGAATTTGGAGTCCATGATTAATCACTGTGTTGCACTGCACCTTCACACTGGGTTATAGTCAGTCTTTTTTTTTTTTTTTTAATATTTATTTATTTGGGTGCACCGGGTGTTAGTTGTGCACTTTCATCTTTGTTGCAGCTTTCGAGATCTTCAGTTGCAACCTGTGAGATCTAGTTCCCTGACCAGGGGTTGAATGTGGGTCCCCTGAGTTGGGAGCATGGAGTCTTAGCCACCGAGCCACCAGGGAAGTTCCTATAGTTAGTCTTAATCAGGTCAGTCCTTAAAGGCACTCAGCACAGTGCCTGATAAGTAGTTAACACTTAATAAAATGTATGTGGAAACCCCTGGCAGTCCAGTGGTTAGGACTTGGCACTTTCACTGCCAGGGCCTAGGTTCAGTCCCTGGTCAGGGAACTAAAGATCCTGCAAATCAAGAGGCGCAGCCAGAAAAAAAAGTATGTGATGTTAGTCTTTCGTCTATCCTGTGTTGCAAATACTGTTTTCCAGTTTTGGCATTTGGCATTTGATTTGACTTGTGTTTGCTAACCTACAAAACTCTTAGATAATCAAATTTCTTCATCTTTTCCATCATGATTTTGGTGATGACTTTTGTCTTGGTTGACATTATGAAGACCAAATGATGAAGTTAGACAACCACTCCTCTGTTAATTAGGGGACAGACTAACTTAAGGAAACCCACAAATGCAATATTACAGTGAACTTCTGTCGCATAGAACAGTCCTGACCTGGGGTGTGACTGTGCACCAGAACCTTCCCAGTGACCCAGGAACTTTCTCTGTCAGAAGAGAGCATGGTAGACCTTACTTCCCTCGTGATCCACTGGTTAAGAATGTGGCCATGGGGAGGGAAAACAAGCAATCTCCCTTAAAGGAAGCAACTTATATTTCCACTGAAATCCCATTGGAACTTAGATGGACACCCCATGGCTGCAAAGGAAGCTGGGAACTGTAATCTGTGGGGGGCCTGTGTCCTGCTAAAACAACAAATCCAGTGGGCAGGGGCATAGCTCTTGTGCTAAAAAGAAAGAAGGAAAGGATACCAGGGTATAGTTGGTAGTCAGGATCACACTTCCCCAAGTCCTACATCCTCGTACATTAAACCCACTGGTAAAGAATCTGCCGCAATGTAGGAGACCTGGGTTCTATCCCTAGGTAGAAAGATCCCCTGGAGAAGGGAATAGCTACCCACCCCAGTATTCTCACCTAGGGAATCCCATGGACAGAGGAGCCTGGCAGGCTACAGTCCATGGGTCGCAAAGAGTCGGACATGACTGAGCCACTAAGTTTCATCCTAAACTTACTTCTGGATAACTTTTGTTCAGCAGCAAGAATTTCAACTCTTATAAATGCAGTTCCCCCCACCTCCTGCCCCCCACCTCCACACTCTTTTGTTGGGGATAATTATAAGAGGTAACTCAGAGTTAGGAAAAGAAAAGAGAAATAATACGCCTTGCCTCCTGAGGGTCTTGGCAAATTCTCCTTCCTGGGCCTGGACCACTTTCCCGTCTTTCAGCCAGTTAATTGCTACCTGTTCTTCAGATGCCAGCTCAAAGCTTCATCCTCAGAAAAGCAGCTCTAGCTCCTTCCCCCCTCTCCCTCCCAATGTAGGTGAGGGCTCCTTTATAATCATCTCATGTTACTTTTTTTCCCATTTTATTTATTTGTTTTTGGCTGTGCTGGGTCTTTGCTGCTGCGCGGGTTTTTCTTTAGCTGTGATGAGCAGGAGCAGGAGCTCTAGTTGCTGTGCGCAGGCTTCTCATTGCAGTGGCTTCTCTTGCTGTGCATCATGCACTGTAAGGCACGCAGGCTTCAGTAGTTGCGGCTCCTGGGCTGTTGAGCACAGGCGCCATAGTTGTGGTGCACAGGCTTAGTTGCTGCAGGCCATGTGGGATCTTCCCAGAGCAGGGATTGAACCCATATCTCCTGCAATGGCCGGTGGATTCTTCACCACTGAGCCACCAGGAAAGCGCTCGTATTACTTGTATTCATAGTACTTTCACAGCTGGTAACTAGTGTGTAATTGTGTGACTATTTGGCTGATGTGTCCTTGCAGCGTTGGACTCTGGACTTCCAGGGGCAGGAGCCATATCTATTGCGCTCACCTCCAGAGATGGAGCTCCACAAATATTTGCTGGATAAATGATGAATGTTGAGAGAGGAAGGCGGTGGAGCTGTGAGAGAGAGGAAGGAGGCAGAGAAAGAAGTAGCTGACATCTTGGGATGTAATGAGTGACCTGGCAGAGGGGAAGGGCTGAACCTGGGGAATGGGCAAACCTATTGGTCACCAATGAGTTTGATGAGTTCCAGTTCTGTACTCTGGTTTGAAATTGTCCACATGCAGGGCTGAGAAGGTGAACTCCCTTCCTGGGCAAGTGAGTGCTGATGAGAAATTCTTGCTCAACTCTGGTGCAAGGGTTGAGGCTTCTGTGCCTCCATCCAGCAGAGGTTTGGACCCTTAAAAACTGTTGAATTAATAAAACATTATGTATTGGAATTTTCCTAGCCTTTTCTGTGAAATAAAATTACTTATTTATCCCATAACTTCATTCATTGTTTTTGGAAGGAAGCTTAATTCTCAGTCAGAGACTCATTTATACAATTGGCTGTTTAGTCTAAAAGTGACACTGACATTTCTTTTTTGCCTTTTAATTAAAAAAAATTCTTTATTTTAATTGGAAGGTATTAGTTTACAGTATTTGATGGCTTTTGCCGTAGGCATACATGTTTCTCCTCCATCCTGAACCCCTCCTCCCACCTGCCTTCCCACCCCATCCCTCCAAGTCGTCACAGAGCACCCGCTTTGGGTGCCCTGCATCATACATCGAACTCGCACTGGTTATCTATTTTATTAAGTTGTAGCAGTGTTAATTGCTCAGTCGTGTCTGACTCTTTGTGACCCCATGGACTGTGGCCACCAGGCTCCTCTGTCCCTGAAATTCTCCAGGCAAGAATACTAGAGTGGGTTGCCATGCCCTCCTCCAGGGGATCTTCCCGACCCAGGAATCAAACGTGGGTCTCCTGCATTGCAAGCAGATTCTTTAACTTAAGAGCTACAGGGAAGTCATCTATCTTACATACAGTAATGTATACATTTCAATGCTATTTTCTCAAATCATCCCACCCTCTCCTTCTCCCATGACACTGACATTTAAGGAAAATCTGTAAAGGAGTGGTGGCAAAACAAAGGTAATTAGGATTCCATGGTTTCCTATTGTTGGTATACTTTTTGATACTATTATTGACATTTGACAAGTGTCCTAGTCAAAAAGGTATATAGCCTATTGACTATCAAATTAAACTTCTGAGATATAGATGTGAGCTACATTATATATGATATATCTGCGTATCTATCTTTTTTTAAAACCTAGATGCTCCAAGTTTCTGCCTCTTTTGTAGGAATGGTAAGTCCTCTATGAGCAAATATTTTAGTTAAACATTAAGAAGGAAACAGCAAGGGTTTACTGCATAGCACAGGAAACCACATTCAGTATCTTATATAAACTATAATGGAAAAGAATTTAAAAAAAGAATGTAGAGGGGGCTTCCCAGGTGGTGCTAGTGGTAAAGAACTTGCCTGCCAATGCAGGAAACATAAAAAAGAACATAGATACATATATATATATATATATATGTATAGCCAAATCACTTTGCTGTTTACTTGATGCTAATACAATATTATGAGTCAACTACACTTCAATAATAAAGTAATTAATTGATTAATTAATATGAAAAATATTATGGCCAGTGGAACTCTTGGAAAGCATGCCATAAAGGTAGTTGATATTGAATCACTTATGAAAGGAAACCACAGAGAATCTGAAAAAGTGTACTTTCAGTCTTCTGCTTTTTGAAATTTCTCATTTGATGTCTCAGGAAAATAACAGCGAGGCACGCAGTCAAGAAGACTTCTGGAGAATCAGAAGTTTGGGGTTATACTCTGGTAGTTTCTTTTCTTTCTTCTTTTTAAAAAGATCTTTTGGCCTCACCTCAGGGCATGTGTACTCTTAGTTCCCTGATCAGGGATTGAACCCATACCCCCTGGCATTGGTAGCACAGTCTTAACCACTGGACCACCAGGGAAGCCCAACCCTGGTAATTTCTTGATCTTCTCTTAGTCTCATTTCCATCTCTCACTATCACCATGGAGTGTGCAGAGCCTGTGGCAACCTACTATGTGAAAATGCCTCCTACATCCAGGGATCTATCTATTAATGACCAATGAAGAATTTTTGCACTTTATTTTTGAAATATGAAAGCACTTTATTTTTTAAAAAAATAATTTTATTTATTTTTGGCTGAGCTGGGTCTTCATTGCTGCACGGAGGCTTTCTCTAGTTGCAGTGAGTAGGGGTTGCTCTAGCTGAGTTGTGCAAACTTCTTATTGCAATAGCTTCTCTTATTTTGGAGCCCAGGCTCTAGGGCGTTCAGGCTTCAGTAGTTGTGACATGTGGGCTCAGTAGTTGTAGTCCATGGGCTTAGTCGCTCTGTAGCATGAGGGATCTTCCTGGATCAGGGATCAAATCCATGTGTCCTGCATTGGCAGGCAGACTCTTTACCACCGAGCCATCAGGGAAGCCCTGAAAGCACTTTATAATAAACCACCTTCCTGCCCATTGTTCAGGTTTTCTCCTTGCAGATGATCTCAGCTTCAAGGAAGGGAGGGGGAAAGGCAGCACAGAAGAATCACAGCCCCTCAATCATTAGTCTGTTCTGTTGCACTCCAGACAGCGATGGCTCCTGCAAAAATTATTAGAAGAGAAAGATATGGTTCTGACTTTCCCATACAACACATCTGCTTGGTTTTATTGCCCTAAATTAGTCCATTTTTATTGTGGACATTATTAAATGAGAGTACTTGGAGGGAAGTCATTTGAAAAAAGACTTTCATGTTCCTTATATCCAGTGATAATGCTTTTCAATTGTGATGTTGAGGAAGACTCTTGAGAGTCCCTCGGACTGCAAGGAGATCAAATCAGTCAATCCTAAAGGAAATCAACCCTGAATATTCATTGGAAGGACTGATGCTGAAACTAAAGCTCCAATACTTTGGCCGCTTGATGCAAAGAACCATCTCACTGGAAAAGACCTGATGCTGGAAATGATTGAAGGCAGGAGGAGAAGGGAGCAGCAGAGGATAAGATGGTTGGATGGCATCATTGACTCAATGGACATGAGTTTGAGCAAGTGCTGGGAGATGGTGAAGGACAGGAATCCTGGCATGCTGCAGTCCATGGGGTCACAAAGAGTCAGACACCACTTAGCAACTGAACAGCAACAACATCCAGAGATGCTTTGGTACTGTTTGCTGAGTAGTCTTTGGGAGAACATTTACATCGCAGCTGCTTTACGGTAGGCGCTGTCCCTTCTACCAAGCATTTGAAAATACATCTCAGTATCCTGACATTTTTAATTCTTGTCTGGTGAAAAGTTAGATCTGACAAGAGAGCTACTTTCAAGTTTATGATTTTTTTTTTCAGCTGTGCCACGGCACGTGGTATTGTCCCCAAGCAGGGATTGAACCTGTGCCCCTTATAGTGGGAACACAGCATCTTAATCACTGTACCACCAGGAAGGTCCCCTAATTTCAAATTTAAATAAAGTGTGGAGGTAATGTCTGGGAGCCCCAGGACTAGAAGCACCAGCCTCAGATGATGACTCCCAAAGCCATCTTTCCAATCTTTCCTTAACACATTTCCTAAAGAAACTGAAATCAGGGCCTTGTCTTGGTCTGTGCCTCCAGCCTTGGAGGAAGCGTGGGATGAAGCTTCCCTGTGAGCCCTTCACAAAGCGGAGCGGCCCTGGACAGGAGCCCGGCACCTTTGTCAGGTGTGCTTTCTCTATTGTTCTCCAAATGGCAAGGGATTAAGATGAGGGGGTCGGAGTGGCAATTTTTTTATTCTTCCTAAGCCAGAAGAGACACTTTTCTTAGAGAGTCGTGGAAAGGAATGCAGAGCGCTGAGTGCTTTGGGAGAGTTATCTCAAAACACCTGGAGTGTGTGTCTAATCCATCCTTTACAACAGCTGAGTGCTGCTTCCTTATAGCTGGCCCCCCTGGCCTGGTCCGAATCCCTCCCTTTCACGGCACTGTTCCCCTGGCCTCCAAAGCCTTATTCTTTTAATTTTGGGAAGGAAAAGAGTCTCATGCCCACAGCTACAAGTGGGATTTGTTCTTCTTGTTGTTGTTGTACATACATTCTCACAACACAGGCCTTCCATTCCCGCTAATCCTCTCTCAGGGCCAGAGCTACTCTCTCTACTCATACATGGTGGTGGAGGTCCGCGCTCAGTTCTGTCTGACTCTTTGCGACCCCATGGACTGTATAGCCACCAGGCTCCTCTGTCCATGGGATTCTCCAGGCAAGAATATTGGAATGGGTTGCCATTTCCTACTCTAGGGGATATTCCCAACCCAGAGATCAAACTTGAGTCTCCTGCTTTGAAGCCAGATTCTTTACCATCTGAGCCACCAGGGAAGTCCTGTATAACACGCAGAGGGACAGTGTTTCCACCAACTTGCAAGACAGCTGTGGCAGGCAAAAGAATGCTGCTCCAAAGATGCAGATATCCCCAGATTACCTGGCAACTGTGACTGTGTTTCCTCACTTGGTAAAATGAACTTTGCAAGGAATTCCCTGGCAGTCCAGTGGTTAAGACTCTGAGCTTCCACTGCAGGGGGCGCTGGTTGGACTCCTGGTCTGGGAAATAAAAGACTTCCCTGGTGGCTCAGACAGTAAAGAATCTGCATGCAGGAGACCTGGATTCGACCCTGGATCAGGAAAATCCTCTGAAGAAGGGAATGGCAAACCACTCCAGTATTCTTGCCTGGGAAATCCCATAGACAGAGGAGCCTGGCGGGGGCTGCAGTCCATGAGGTTGCAAAGAGTTAGACATGACTGAGAAATTAACACACACGCACACACTGGGAACTAAGATCTCACATGCCATGGAGCAACTAAGCCGGAACACCACAACTACTGAATCTCCTGCTCCAGAGCCCATGCACCACAACTAAGATCTCGCATGTTGGGACTAAGACCCAAAGCAGCCAAATAAATAAACATAAAAATAAATAAAAGGGAGGCAGGAAGATCAGAGTCAGAGATGTGACAGCAGAAGCTGAAGCCGAAATGATGTGCTTTGAAGATGAAGGAAGGAGCCATGAGCCAGGGAATATAGGTGAGCTGGAACAGGCAAGGCAATGGGTGAAATTCTCCCCTGAAGCTTCTAAAAGGAATGTAGCCCTGTTGAGACTTGATTTTAGGACTTCTGACCCCCAGAACTGTAAGATCATAAATCTGTGTTTTTTTTGGCCACTCAGCAGCAATGGAAAACCAATACAGAGGACAGGGGTTAATAGTGCTGCTCGGCTGGATTCTATTCTAAGTGCTTCTTCCCACAAAGCAACAGAGCTCCCTCTCACAGCCACGCCATGAGTGGCTGTTATTACTGACTGCATTTTACAGATGAAGAAACTGAGACAGAAGGATTTCAAAGCCAAGATCCTGTGGCTTGTACAGTCAAGGTCAGTGTTTTTAAAGCGAGTCTCTCGGGGTTCAGAATGTGTGTACTAAACCACATACTCTTTTGTCTCCCAAGAAGGTGAAAGGCTTCAGGGATGGTCAGCAAGAGGAAGGTGTATGAGCCACATGTCACCCCAAAAAGACATTTTGCTCTATAGCTTTACCATCATCTCCCACAAAATATCGTAGAAGATGAGACAAAAGTGAAGACCCCTTATGGTATCCTTTTGCCCTCTGCCCAGGGAACCAGCGTACCCAGATCACAAAATGTGTGCATGCTAGGTGACTTCAGTTGTGTCCGACTCTTTGGGGACTTTAAGCACTGTAGCCCGCCAGGCTGCTCTGTCCATGGAATTCTCCAGGCAAGAATACTGGAGTGGGTTGCCATGCCCTCCTCCAGGGGATCTTCCTGACCCAGGGATCATACCTGCATCTCTTAGTCTCCTGAATTGGCAAGTGGGTTCTTTACCACTAGCGCCACCTGGGAAGCCCAGATCACAAAACAGCCAAGTGTAAAAGAACAAACACATGGCAACTGATTACACATGAGATGGGTTGTGAACTATTTTTTAGCAGAAGGTGCCTACACTATAACATGCAATAAGAGATCCTTTACATGTGAAAATGAGCTTTTAATTTTCCTTTAAATTTTTATTTTGAAGCTTATTGAGTGAGTAATGATCACATTTTCTGTTAGAACAAAATACTCAGATGTGTCATTTAGAATATTGATGACCATTTTTATATGAAAACACCATACATGCTACTTTAACAGAAAGGTTAGAAAATGAAGTTAAAAGAATGTTCTAGAAACTATAATTAAAATAAAAGAAATGAAAAGTAGGAGAGGATAAGAAACTATCAAGCCAGAAGATCCAACATCCAGTCATACGAATTTAAAAAAATAGTCAAGAAAATGGAAGAAAGGAAAGTATAAAGAAATCATACAAGAAAATTTCCCAGTTTTGAAGCCTCAGGTATCTCAGTTAAAAAGTTCCATTGAGCAGTCAGGGCATTGAATGATAAATTCAAATTCCACCAAGGCACATCATCATGTAATTTCTGCATTAGGGATGGTGAGAATATTCTGAAAGTTATAACAGTAAAAGTCCAAAGTCACACACAAAGGATTGCATTAGATAGCAATGATAACTGGATAATTGGAGAAATATAGAAGTGTCTTCGGGAGAGATAGCCAAAAATGGGAAACAACCCAGGGGTCTATTAACTGATGAGTAGATGCAGAAAAGTGAGATAGCAATACAAGGGTGTATATTTGACATAAAAAGAAATGAGATACTGATACATGCTACAACATGGATCAGCCTTGAAAACATGATACTAAGAAGTTAATTACAAAAGACCATATATTGTAAGATTCCATTTATAAGGTGGAGGGAGGAAGGAAATGGAAGTGATTGCTAATGGGTAAGGAATTTCTTTTGGGATAATGAAAATTGTTTCAACTGGTATCTTGAGGCTATTCTGTGTTCCAAAGTATCACTTCCACTCATTTATCTGTTACAACTTTGCTGTTTTGTGTGCTAAAATCTCTTGTTTTCAGGAATCATCAGAGTAAGACTTCTCTCATGGTTCAGTGGGTAAAGAATCCACCTGCCGTTGCAGGGGACACAGGATCAATACCTGGTCTGGGAAGATTCCACATGCCACACAGCAGTTAAGCCTGTGTGCTACAACTACTGACCCCACGCTCCAGAACCCCTGTGCTGCAAACACTGAAGCCCATGTGCCTGGAGCCTGTGCTCCACAACAAGAAAGCCACCACAATGAGAAGCCAGAGAGTGCCAAAGAAGAGCAGCACAACTAGAGAAAGCCCACACACAGCAACAGAAAACCCAGAGAAGCTACAGAAAGAAAAAAGAGTCATCAGACTAAATGGCAGTGTCTTTTGGAAAGGGTATACTTTATTATTAACTAATATGTCAGTTATCAGTTAATACTGTTACTAGGGTTTAGCTGCCTTATGATATATAAGAATCTCCCAGACCCAAGTTTGTCAATCATGGGTGCTTGTACCTACTCACCTGTCCTTCACAGGCCAGTTACTGCTAAGTCACTTCAGTCGTGTCCGACTCTGTACGACCCCGTAGATGGCAGCCCACCAGGCTCCCCCGTCCCCGGGATTCTCCAGGCAAGAACACTGGAGTGGGGTGCCATTGCCTTCTCCGAGGCCAGTTATAACAATGGAAACAAGTCTTTCCAGGTGACCAAGGAAGGGGTCAAGGCACTCATGTAGGGAAGGCACAAGCTCTACTTGCAGTGAAGGTAACAAAGAGAACAATATATCTCATATTTATCTGTGCATGTAGAGACATTTCAAAAATCATTTGATTCATTTATCTCCCTATCATTTTGCTTAAATGATACAGGATAATGATAACTGGATACAGGTACTTTGCCAGGTGCAGGAACACAGGGGCGAACAAGCCATCACCCACCCCTGGCCAGCTCTTGGTCTATTGAAAAAAGTAGAAAGATATTTCAGACCCAATTCCTCATATATTCACCAAACTTGATCCATCGCAGATCACTCTTCTGTCGGTCTACCCCTTTAGTGCCATTAACTGAATGTTTTTAAAGTAGCTGTATGAGATGTTAGTTGTGGCGAGTGGGCTTAATTGTTCCATGGCGTGTGGGATCTTAGTTCCTCAACCAGGCAGGGCAAGGCAGATTCTTAACTACTAGGGAAGTCCCACCATTAATTGAATATTAAAGCAGCTCTTCTTTTCTTGGTAAAATATGTTAGATGGGAGGGCTACATGAGCTGTGATGGGTACCCTTTGACTGTCTTGAATGATAGAGCCCATGAGGCTGGCTAAGCCTGCATCATTCAGCAAATACTTTTTGAGCAGCTTCTATGGGCCAGGTTTATGGAACAATACAGAAGAGGTTCCTTCGCTTTTTCTGGAAGAGTGGATGAGGAGGAAGGTGAAGAGCAGGCCTCTCGCTGAAGAATGAGAATGAGACAGCCAGGCAATGAGTTGGGGAAAAGGTATTTTTCAACACACTGCATTGGAGGCTGGCTTTATCAAATTTCCTTCACAGAGGACGAATCTAGCTCCCAGAAGTTGAGGTCCTGAAGCCTTCAGTTGGCAAAGAAGACATTCAGCCCCACCCCGCCCCCTCCACCTTCTGTCTGCCAACCCACTGTGTCAGCTGGACATCAAAGTGTAGAGGACCATGCCATCAGACTGGGAGGTGGAGGAGAGGTCCAAATTGAACATTAAAGGATGAGAAGGAGGTAGAGGGGACCCAGAGCAACAGGGTAAGGGACCTCCTTCTTTCTGCGCTTCTCTCTGGCCATTTTCTCTGAGCACTGCACCTACTCAGGGAAGATGACCTCTGCAAGGATTTGAATCTTATTCTTGCATCAAGAGAAGGCACAAATAAAACATTTGCACTGTATTTTTTTAAATGTAATTATTTTTGTCTACACTGGGTCTTCATTGCTGAACACAGGCTTTCTCTAGCTGTGATGAGCAGGGGCTACTCTCTAGTTGTGCAGTGAGGACTTATTGGGGTGGCTTTCTTTTTGTGGAGCACAGGCTCTAGGGGGTGCAGGCTCATTTGTTGCAACACACAAGTCTATTTGCCCCGCAGCATGTGGAATCTTCCCAAACCAGGGATCAAACCCATATCCTCTGCATTAGCAGGTGTATTCTTAAGCACCAGACCATGAGGGAAGTCTTGTACTGGCTTTTGAGCGTTGGAGAAGAATATGAGAATCTCCCCCAGCCAAGCTTGCTAGCCAGGGATGCTTGTATCTCCTTACCTGGCCTTCAAAGGCCAGTGACAGGTGAAGGAATGCATCTTTTTAGGTGGCCAGGAAGGGAGGACAGAGGGAAAACACAGCTCTCTGCACAGGAGAGAGGGTGGCTCTCGTGTTGTGCCTGCAAACATTAATGCTCATTCATAAAAAGCTGGGCTTTCACAAAGTACGAGGTCCCCAGTCTGTCATCAGGGGGTGGGGAAACAGGGCTCCCACCTGAGCCATCCTTCTTCTTCAAGATGCTTCACCAACCGGGCCTCTGAGAACCATAAATAAAGACCACTGCGAATGGCTTTTCTGTCTGACCCTTTAACCTGAAATAAAAATAAAGCTTGGAGAATGTCATCATGACTCAAGGTTCCTTTATGGGCTGCTCCTTCCCTTACCTGTTGACAGGTGGCTGCCAGAGACCTCACAGTTACCTTTGATTTACCTGTAACAGCATCTCCACACTTAGCCAAGGTCTGCCCTGTAATCCTCTCTGGAGCTTAAGTCAATCTGTATGGTAACCTGAGAGCCATCTTTCGGCTCCAGATGATGTCACTGTCTGTTAACACAGGACTGAAATGACCAAGAAACTCATGCTTAGGGCAATGGAGCAGGAGGTCACTCTCAAAGCCAGAGGTTGGCTCAAACAAATGTTAAGTGAATTTTCAGGAAGATTTATTCCCATACACCCTTTTATAAACTCCTGAGGTAGTTCAATGCTTACTTTCAGAGAATTAAGAATGGTTTTATTCTGAATCAGAAATCCATATCTGAGAAGTCTGAATGTATTATGGAGATAAACATGGAAAATTTGAAAACTGGAGCAGAAAATTATGGACATAAATGATCAAATCCTCCAACTGGATTTTAAACCACTATTTGTTTCCACTCAAGCCCCAAAATGAGTTTGTATTAGTAAATGTTACCTTCGCGTTTGTTTGTCAGTACAGTTCTGGGTAAAAAAGAACCTTTTTTTAAAAAATTATTATTATTATTATTTGGCTGAACCCTAAGGCATATGGGATCTTAGTTCCCTGAACAGGAATCAAACCCACTCCCCCTGCATGGAAGCTCATTCTATTAACTACTGGACCTCTAGGGAAGTCTGGAAAAGGATTTTATTTGTCCTTAATTTATTTGGTGTCCTGGAGGGAATCATATCACAATTTCCTTGTGTTAGATAGCATCTGCTAAACACAGCAGAACTAAGATCCTTTTATAGGACGAAGGAGATATATTGCTTAAACCATCGACAGGAGTGTCTGTGTGCATGTTCACATTTTGCTTCATTTTAAATGTGGGGCAAGAATTAAACAATTTCTGGCTTTACATTTTATAAACACATCTAATTCTGAAATATCAGCGTTCTCCTTCCCTACTGTATGTCTATTAATGCTATAATAAATTACCACAAATTTAGTGACTTAAAGCAACACAAATTTATTCTCTTGCAATACTGGAGGTAAAATCGAATACTGAAGTGTAAAATCAAGGAGTCACTAGGGTTGCATTCCTTCTGGAGTTTTCAGGGGAGAATTCATTTCTGTGCCTTTTCCAGTTTCCAGAGGTCACTTACATTCTTAGGCTTGTGGTCCCTTCCCTCCATCTTCAAAGTGCGCCACTCCAACCTCTGTTTCCGTCCTCACACTTTTTTTTTTGACTCCGACCCTCTAGCCTCCCACTGACAAGGACCCTGGTGATTACAATGGACCTACCTGGATAATCCAGGGATAATTTCTCACTTCAAGATTTACTCGAAAAATTCACTTCCTGAACATAATCACACTTGCAAAATCTCTTTTAACATGTAAGTAACATATTGCCAAATTCTATAAAGTAGAACCTTAGTATCTTTGCAAGGCCAGTATTCGGCCTATGCACCGACTATCACAAGTATTTACAAGACTGGGAACTGGAAGTAGGGCTTTCAGAAGCAATAGCTAAGATGCAGACAAAGAGTTGTTTATGCACCTGGCACGCTCTCTGCACTGGAGATAGCAAGCTTTTCTGTCTGAACCTCAGCCTAAAGCCTTCTACCTAGCAAGTCACCACTGCTCTGCCCCTCGCTGTGGGATGGGTGAAAGGAAAGGACTTAATATGACTTTAAGTGAGACTGTTTTAACAGTTTGATCAGATGTAAAAGGTGAATAAGAAGACGCAAGAGACTTGGGTTCGATCCCTGGTGGGGAAGATCACCTGGAGTAGGAAATGGCAACCAGCTCCAGTATTCTTGCCTGAAAAAATTCCTGTGAACAGAGGAGCCTGATGGGCTACAGTCCAGGAGCGACAAAGAGTCGGACGCAACTGAGCACACACAAATGGTAACAACATACATTCCACAGCATCTCCAGCAGATGAATGAGGCTGGTGCTAACAGCGCTTCATAAACTAAAGACTGTGTAAAGGCATATTTCAGTCAGACTCAGGGTATAAACTACATAACTGGAAGACTGTTAGAGGAAGAGGCTTGAGAGCCATCACTAACCCTCATGACGGATGTGATGTCTCGGGTTTATCTGGCTTCACCTGGCTGGAACCTAGATATCTGGACTCCTGGCTCCGTGTTCTTTGCATTGCATGCTGACATAGCGGTGATGTGCTAAACTCTGTACTTAGTGATCCATTCACTGGGCTGCTCTCTCCAGGTTTGTCCTGGGTCCCCCTCCATCATTGCTGCCAACCAGACTTCAGCCACCACCCTCCTGCTGTGTTATTTAAAGGGTGAGTAAGGCACCCTAGAGTCTGCCTGCAAGGCGGGAGACTCGGGTTTGATCCCTAGGTCCGGAAGATCCCCTGGAGAAGGAAATGGCAATGCACTCCAGTGTTCTTGCCTGGAAAAGCCAATGGACAGAGGAGCCTGGCAGGCTACAATCCATGGGGCACTAAGAGCCAGACACGACTGAGAGACTTCACTTTAAGGTGCCATGTGTCTCCTCTTCTCTGTTTCTCACACTGAGTGTTTGCTTGATTCTCTCTTCTCCAGCTCCTACTTTGTTTCAGATCCATTAGTGATTGCTTGCTTTTCACCAGTTTCAGCCTCTCCCTAGTGGTCTCTGCCTCCAGACTCAAACAATGCCACTGCGTCTGTCACCTGCAGGATGATTAGTTCTAATGAGCTTTGCATAGTATTTAAAATGTGTCACACTTTTACTTTACATTTGATTTTTTTATTAAGTAACAATTTACATACATTCGATTCACCATGTTTTTAGTGTACAGTTCTGTGAGTTTTGACAAACATATATAGAGGTGTAACTACCCCCACAAACAAGAAATAAAACAAATTCTTCATGGACATGTTTTTTAGTATTGTATCTGAAAAATCTTTGCTTATCCCAAAGGTTTTCTTCTGCATTTTTTTCTGGAAGTTTTATAGTGTAAGATTTTACATGTTAGGTTTGTGATTCATTCTGAGTTAATTATTACAAGGTATAGAGTGAGATTCTATTGTTGACCTTACATGCTATAATTTTGCTAAACTTTAGTTTTTGGAGCCCTTTTGTATATTCTTTTTTATTTTCTACATAGGTAATTCTGTTCTCTGCAAATAGTGACGATTTCTTCTTTTCCAGTATCTATGGATTTTGCTGCTTTTTCTTGACTTATTACATTAGCCAGGACTCCAATGACATTGAATAGGACTGGCCAGAGTGGATATCCTTGCCTTGTTTCCAGTCTTAAGGGGAAGGTATAGTTTTGTACCATTGAGGAAGATGTTAGCTGTAGGTTTTCTAGTTGAGGAAGTTCCCCTATAAGTCTACTTGACTAAGGGTTTTTGTCAGGAACATGTGTTTAATTTTGTAAATACTTTTTCTGCATATTTTGAAATGATGATAGCATTTTTTCTCTTTAGTCTATTAATTGGATGAATTATTAACTGATTTTCAAATGTTGAACTCTTCACTCCCAGAATAAACCCCATCTAGTCCTGAAGTATTATCTTTTTTAAAAGAATATTTCTGGATTTGATTTTCTAAAATTTTGGTAAGAATTTTTATGTCTATGTTCATGAGAGATATTAGTATGTTTTCTTTTCTGGTAAGGTCTTTATCTGGTTTTGATATAAGGATAAGATCACTTCACAAAATAAATTGGGAGATGTTTCATTGTTTTCAATTTTCTGGAAGAGTGGCATAGAATTGATATTTCCTTCTTAAATACTTGATAGAATTCACCAGTGGAGCTATGTAGGCCTGAAGTTTTCTTTGTGGGAAATTTTTAATTATGAGTTCAATTTCTTTAATAAATATAAGACCATTCAGGTTATTATTTCTTCTTAAGTATGTTTTAGTCGTTTGCATCTTTCAAGGAATTTGTCTATTTCATCTAAGTTGTTAAGTTTACTGACATAAAGTTGTCCACTTTTTGTTTCTCTATTGGCTGCACTGGGTCTCTGTTGGGTTTGGGCGGGTTTTCTCCAGTTGTGGCGCGTGGGCTGCTCGCTGCGGTGGCTTCTCCTGTTGTAGAGAACAGGCTCTAGGAGCTCAGGCTTCAGCAGCTGCCGCACTTGGTCTCAGTAGCTGTGGTGCTGCAGCTTAGTTCCTCCGAGGTATGTGGAATCTCCCTGGGCCAGGGACCAAACAGTGTCCCCTGCATTGCCAGGCAGGCAAATTCTCAGCTACTGCACCACCAGGAAAGTCCTGTTCACAGTTTCTTATTATCCTTGTTATATTTCTAGGATTTGTAGAGGTATTCCCTCTCTTTCATTTCTGATGTTTGTTTGTGTTTCTCTTCTTCTTTTTTAAAATCTTTTAGCCATGTGGCATGTGGGATCTTAGATCCCCAAACAGGAATTGAACTTGTGCCCCCTACACTGGCAGCATGGAGTCTAACCACTGGACCACAAGGGAAGTCCCATGATATTTGTAATTTATCTCTCTCATGAGTCTAGCTTTAAAGATTTATCAGTTTTATTAATCTCCAAGAAATATTTTTGGCCTCATTGATTTTCCCTATTGTTTTCTTGCTTATTTTTGCTTTGAACTTTATTTTTTCCCCTTTTTCCTGGTTCCTTTGACTTTAATTTGATCTGCTTTTTCTGCTTTCTTAAGGTGAAATCTGAGAGCATTAATTTAGATAGGTTACTTGGTGGAATATAGGATGCTCAGTTAAATTTTAATTTTACATAAAAAATGTTTTAATTTACCTTAAATTCACATGGGACATACACTAAATAAAATTTTATTGTTTATCTGAAATTCAGTTGGGTATCCTGTATTTTTATTTGCTAAGTCTGGCAACCCTAACTTAAGACATTTCATTTGTACTATAGATATTTAAGGTCAAAAATATCTCTCCAAGTGTTATCTGTATCCACAAATTTTGATGTTAAATTTTTGTTTTCATTCCGTTTAAAATACTTTTTAACTTCCTTTTTTTTTTTTTTAATTTCTTCTTGAGTTTCTGGAAGTGTGCTGTTTAGTTTTCTAATGCTGGGAGATTTCCTAGAGAGCTGCTTAATTTCTAATTTAACTCTATTGTGGTCTGAGAACATGCTTTGTATGGTTTAAATCCTTTAAAATTTCTTGAGACTTGGAAACTTCCCTTGCAGTCCAGTAGTGAAGACTCCACGCTTCCATTATGGTGGGTATGGGTTCAATCCTTGGTAGGGGAATAATTCCTAATGGGGCATGGCTTAACCCCCACCCGCAATTTTTTTTTTTTTCCTTTTCTTGAATCTTGTTTTATGGCCTGGAACATAGTCAACCTTGGTAAATGTTCTATGTGAATTTGAAAGGAATGTATATTTTGCTACTGTTGGACACGATATTCTATAAATGTTAAGTAGATTAAGTTTGTGAATTGTATTAATCAAATCTTCTATTCCGTTCAGTTCAGTCGCTCAGTCGTGTCCGACTCTTTGCAACCCCATGAATCGCAGCACGCCAGGCCTCCCTGTCCATCACCAACTCCCGGAGTTCACCCAGATCCACGCCCATGGAGTCAGTGACACCATCCAGCCATCTCATCCTCTGTCAGCCCCTTCTCCTCCTGCCCCCAATCCCTTCCAGCATCAGAGTCTTTTCCAATGAGTCAGCTCTTCGCATGAGGTGGCCAAAGTACTGGAGTTTCAGCTTTAGCATCATTCCTTCCAAAGAACACCCAGGGCCGATCTCCTTCAGAATGGACTTGGTTGGATCTCCTTGCAGTCCAAGGGACTCTCAAGAGTCTTCTCAACACCACAGTTCAAAAGCATCAATTCCTCGGCGCTCAGCCTTCTTTACAGTCCAACTCACATCCATACATGACTACTGAAGAACCATAGCCTTGACTAGACTGACCTTAGTCAGCAAAGTAATATCTCTGCTTTTGAATATGCTGTCTAGGTTGGTCATAACTTTTCTTTCAAGGAGTAAGCGTCTTTTAATTTCATGGCTGCAGTCACCATCTGCAGTGATTTTGGAGCCTCCAAAAATAAAGTCTGACACTGTTTCCACTGTTTCCCCATTTATTTCCCATGAAGTGATGGGACTGGATGCCATGATCTTCGTTTCCTGAATGTTGAGCTTTAAGCCAACTTTTTCACTCTCCTCTTTCACTTTCATCAAGAGGCTCTTTAGTTCCTCTTCACTTTCTGCCATAAGGGTGGTGTCATCTGCATATCTGAGGTTATTGATATTTCTCCCAGCAATCTTGATTCCAGCTTGTGTTTCTTCCAGCCCAGCGTTTCTCATGATGTTCCATGATCTTCGTTTTCTGAATGTTGAGCTTTAAGCCAACTTTTTCACTCTCCTCTTTCACTTTCATCAAGAGGCTCTTTAGTTCCTCTTCACTTTCTGCCATAAGGGTGGTGTCATCTGCATATCTGAGGTTATTGATATTTCTCCCAGCAATCTTGATTCCAGCTTGTGTTTCTTCCAGCCCAGCGTTTCTCATGATGTACCCTGCATATAAGTTAAATAAGCAGGGTGACAATATACAGCCTTAACGTACTCTTTTTCCTATTTGGAACCAGTCTGTTGTTCCATGTCCAGTTCTAACTGTTGCTTCCTGACCTGCATACAGATTTCTCAAGAGGCAGGTCAGGTGGTCTGGGATTCCCATCTCTCTCAGAATTTTCCACAGTTTATTGTGATCCACACAGTCAAAGGCTTTGGCATAGTCAATAAAGCAGAAATAGATGTTTTTCTGGAACTCTCTTGCTTTTTCCATGATCCAGCAGATGTTGGCAATTTGATCTCTGGTTCCTCTGCCTTTTCTAAAGCCAGCTTGAACATCTGGAAGTTCATGGTTCACGTATTGCTGAAGCCTGGCTTGGAGAATTTTGAGCATTACTTTACTAGCATGTGAGATGAGTGCAATTGTGCGGTTGTTTGAGCATTCTTTGGCATTGCCTTTCTTTGGAATTGGAATGAAAACTGACCTTTTCCAGTCCTGTGGCCACTGCTGTTTTCCAAATTTGCAAATCTTCTATGTCCTTACTGATTTTCAGTCTACTTGTTCTAGTCAACATTGATAGATAAGAATTGACATTTCCAACTTTAACTATAGGTTCATCTATTTCTCCTTGTATTTCTCTCAGTTTTTATTTTTGAAGCTGTGATATTAGATGCACAAACATTTAGGATTGTTCTGTATTCTTCTTGAAGTGACCTTTTCATTATTATCTTTATCTTTGGAATCTGAAATCTTTATCTGATATTCATATATCCATACCAACCTTTTCATTTCAGTGTTAGCATGGTATATATTTTTCTATACTTTTTTTTAAATTATATCTTTATATTTAAAGTGGATGTCTCGTAGGCAACACCGACTTTCTGACAAAAGTCAGAAATTGAATAGTTTCTGACTTTCATGATGTTTAGGTGTTTATCCTGTATTCATATGTCAGACATTTAAAGTAGCTCTTTTGCCTGAAAGAAGGAATACCAAGATACATATATTGAACAGAAGGGCTGGTCTTGAGTCCTGTAAAAAAAATAAAATGTTTTCAAGATTCGCATCTCAGTCTTGGTGTATTTATTTATTTGCATTTAATCTCAAACTTGAATAGATAAAATAGCACCAGGTCTTAAAATTCAGATTCTTGGCTCCACCCCTGAAGAGACTGATAGGAGTCTGCGTCTGTTCCTGGAGCCTGTCTCTATGATACACACTACCCCTCCCTCTGCCATCACCATGCGGAAGATTCTCAGATCAAGGCTTGAGCAACACTGGAAAGCAGGCAGGTGCACTAAGCATAACATCATCTATTGTTCTTTTTGAGGTTACCAAAACTACCGAACAAATATCCTGGAGTTCACCTCATACCCAGCTGTGTGACAGCATGAGCTAACTTCCATTTAACTCAAGTCCATTTCCACTGACAGAAGTTGAACCTTTAGGGAGGCAAATTTATTCTTCAGGGCTAGATCTCCATCCTTTAGCAGAACTTATGTCACCAAGAAATAGAAGAACAAAGGCAGCTACTAAGCAAGATTTGATTTTTCCAGTAGTCATGTGTGGATGTGAGACTTGGACTATAAAGAAAGCTGAGCACTGAAGAATTGATGCTTTTGAGTTGTGGTGTTGAGAAGACTCTTGAGAGTCCCTTGGACTGCAAGGAGATCCAACCAGTCAATCCTAAAGAAAATGAGTCCTGAATATTCATTAGAAGGACTGGTGCTGAAGCTGAAACTCCAATAATTTGGCCACCTGACTCGAAGAACTGACTCATTGGAAAAGACTCTAATGCTGGGAAAGATTGAAGGCGGGAGGAAAAGGGGATGACAGAGGATGAGATGGTGAGATGGCATCACCAACTCGATGGACATGAGTTTAAATAAGCTCCAGGAGTTAGTGATGGACAGGGAAGCCTGGTGTGCTGCAGTCCATGGGGTCACAAAGAGTCGGACACGACTGAGTGACTGAACTGAGCTAAACTAATCTAATAAAGACAAAGGGTTTGGATGACTTATTCATTTGTATTTGTAATAGCATATGTACCCACAGGGAAGTATCATGTATCCACCAATCATCTATTTTAAAACTATTTTTCCCCTTTTCTTTCTTTTTTTGTTGGAAATTTTTTTGCTCTTGCTGCTTCCTTCCTCTGGAATGTGCTTTTTCTTCCCTCCCTTATCATCTTTTATCTTAATTCTGCCCATTCCCTAAGATCTAGCCTAATAATTCCTTTTCACAAGTCTGCATGGACTGTATAGTCCATTGAATTCTCCAGGCTAGAATACTGGAGTGGGTAGCCATTCTCTTCTCCAGGAGATCTTCCCAACCCAGGGATCCAACCCAGGTCCCCTGCATTGCAGGCAGATTCTTTACCAGCTGAGCCACCAGGGAAGCCCAAAGATAGGGTTGGTTCAGCTAATTGGTCGTTTGGTAAATTGATTTTCACCCAGTGATCTGCTGGGCCCATGACATTATAACAAATCAATAGTCTTAGAAACCAGATGTGAAGTGAAGAGAAGATCATTTTTTAAATTCTCCAGTGTTGGTTCCCTGGAGGATGCTGGGTTAGGTAGAAACCCCACCTGCCAGAGCAGGTACTGAGAAGGAACAACAAATATAAGAAGAGAATATTGCTGAATGCAGCGCATTAAAGCTTTTTTTTTTTTTAATTTCCTGGTGCTAGTAATTATATAAATAATAAATTCAATAAGCTTTACCATTCCAGCAGCAAGGAATCATTCAACATCTCCCACACCTGGATTTTCAAATATAGTCTCAGCCTGTTTGAGATAGGAGTTGGGCACATAAAGAGACAATGGTGTGAAAATCTGGGGCAATCAGAGAAGGCTTTTGGGGCAGGTGGCATTTGACCTGGCTGATTGCTGAAGAAGGAAGAATGAGCATTTGGGATAGAATTTTAAGAAAGGAAGATGACAGATGGTAAGGAGAAAAAATCATTTTGGAAAATGAAATGGTAGATGAAATTGGAGAAATGGAGAGGCAAGGTTGGGACCAGGCCAAGAAAAGCCTAAGATGTCCAAATTTTCCAATCTGTAAGAAGCCAGGATGCTTCCAGTTGGTGCTGAGACCTCGTCAGTTCCCTCAGGGTCTAAAGGGAGCAATATAGAGATACAGAGACAGTATCTTGCATTTGTAGAGCAATTAAGTCAGCATTTGATTTTTTAAAAAACGCTTGTTGAAGTTTCTAGGCCATTTCACCAAGGATAGGCAGTGATCCGTGCAAAACCGAGCAGGGCAAGAAGATAGATCACCCAGAGAAGGGACTCTGTTTATCCACAAACACCCTGACAACTTGCAGTGATGGAAGAGGAGACACAGCCAAAATGTCAGCTGGAATAGGCAGCAGTCAAACTGGCAATGCTTCTCATAAGCCTCTCAGCTTTATTTGTTCTTTTCCTAACAGTGTTTCTGGCCCCTTGTGACTGCTCAGTTTTCTGTGAATGACACTAATGCAGAGATCTCTTCAAAGTCTGCCTTCAAGCAGATGTTTATGTACCACTGAATACAACTCAGACAGTTCCAAATCCAGGAATAAACTCAGGAAGACAAAATAGGGATGTCAGACTTCCCAAATTGTATTACTAAAACATGTGCCACTATGTAGCATCTCCCCAGCTATCATTCAAACTATGTCCACGCCCTTTTTGGTCCTCATGTAATTCAATGTATTTCACACTCAATATTCAATACAGAATAGTATCTAGTATAGACAGTAGACATTCAATTAAAAAAGGATTTCTCCTGGTGGTTATTTGACTCTATACTTGATAGTAGGAGTCTCCTCATAGAAATAAAACCTGAGGAAGATTATGAAAGGAGCACTGGACAGATGGAGCTTGCATATTTTAAATACTAATTCAGATCATTGGTAAAAAGTTTCTTTAGAAAAAAAACAAATTTATGTAGGCTGGCATCCGGACTGGAGTTTCTGTTGGTCCCTGTACGTTTATCTTCCTAGCATCTGACCTTGTTCTCTGTTTGGTATAGGCAGCATTAAAAGTTAGTTGGGGACTTCCCTGATGGACTATTGGTTAAGACTCCACACTCCCAATGCAGGGGGCCCAGGTCCCATTCTGGTCCGGGAACTAGATCCCACATGTCTCAACTAAGACTTGGCACAGCCAAATAAATAAATAAGTATTTTTAAAAGTTAGCTGGGGGATAAGAGTCAGTGTGGCTATAAAAAAAAACTTGAAGGAAATGTGTTTTAACCTTATAGATGTCAGTATCCTGTTATGCTATCAGCTACAGTGTTTTAAATTTAATTTTCTCTTTTTTAATGAAGTGTTGTTGATTTACAATGTTGTGTTAGTTTCCGATGTGCAGCAGTGATTTGGGTATATACATATATATATATATATATGTCTATATACGTCTATTCTTCTGATTCTTTTCCCTGTTAGTTATTACAAAATATTGCGTATAGTTCTCAGTGCTCTACACTTAGGTCTTTGTTGGTTATCTATTTTATGTATCCTGGTTGGTTATCTATTTTACATATACATGTGCTGTGCTTAGTCGCTCAGTCATGTCTGACTTTTTGCAACCCCATGGACTGTACCCAACCAGGCTCCTCTGTCCATGGGGATTCTCCAGGCAAGAATATCAGAGTGCCATGGGTTGCCATGCCCTCCTTCAGGGGATCTTCCCAACCCAGGAATCGAACCCAGATGTCTCACATTGCAGGCTGATTCTTTACCCTTTACTGTCTGAGCCACTAGGGAAGCCCATTATATGTATTGATCAGTTATCTATTTTATATATGCTCAGATGCCCAGTCATGTCTGATTCTTTTGCAACCCCATGGACTGTAGCCCACCAGTTTCTTCTGTCCATGGGATTTTCCAGGCAAGATTTTATACATACTGTTTACCTATTTTATAGATTCTGGTGGTATATATTTTATATAAAATTTTAATCCCAATGTGCTACATTTTTTAAAGATGTTGTTCTTGGGAGAAAATGGGGAAGGGTACACAGAATCTACATATTTCTTTCTCTTTCTTTTCTTTTTTTTTTTTTGGCAATACTTTGTGTCATATGGAACTTTCCCAACCACCCAACCAATTCACCCAGAGATTGAATCCATGACCCTTACAGTGGAAGCTCAGAATCTTAACCACTGGACCACTGGGGGAATCCTCTGCATATTTCTTAAAACTATGCTAGTCTACAACTATCTCAATAAACTTAATTTTTTAAAGCTAAAAAAAAAGTTTGCTGCTAAGTCACACCAGTCGTGTCCGACTCTGTGCGACCCCATAGAGGCAGCCCACCAGGCTCCCCCGTCTATGGGATTTTCCAGGCAAGAATACCGGAGTGGGTTGCCATTGCCTTCTCCGCAGTTAGGCTCACTGCAATAATAAAAACAGCTTCTTATTAAAACGTTTCATCCTCTCTACAGAGAAGCTGTAAATTAAATAAGCAGGGTGACAATATACAGCCTTGACGTACTCCTTTTCCTATTTGGAACCAGTCACTAGACTTCTGAAATGAGTCAACGCAAGCCAAGAGACTATCAGAGGTCCTGGTGTGTAGGACAACTATTAATCACTTAAGAGGAACAGTTATTAAAAAAAAAAAAGACAGTAATTTTAAGAAGACAACTTTTAAGTTCAACGATTCATTCTGAGAACTTTCAGGTGCCTATTCTTATACTTCACAGCGTTGCTGTTGTTCAGTGGTATGGTCGTGCTGACTCTTTGCGATTCCGTGGACTGTGGCCCACCAGGTCCCCCTGACCGTGGGATTTCCCAGATGAGAATACTGGAGGGAGGTTTCCGTTTCCTTCTCCAGGGGATCTTCCAGACCAGGGATTGAACCGGGGCCTGCTGCACGGACAGGTGGGTTCCTCACCACTGAACCACCAGGACAGGTAAGGTTTCGGGGAGGGGGCACATGAACCACAGGCCCGCAGACAAGAGAGGGTTTGGGCACGCCTGGCCAGGAGCCCGACCCCCGCCTTCCTCGGGGCCCAAAAGGCTTCATGCTGAACCCAGACCCGGAGTCACTGCAGACGATGGGAAGTCTGATAGCGACCAGGCAGCCCTCTGCTGGGACGCACAGAAAGCATTCGCGAAACAGAGGACTGGGGAGGGAGGGGAACGCGGCCAGGCATAGCAGAAAACTTAGAAAATATTCAAATGTTGAAAGGAAAGAAATAATACAGAGTTTCACCAATCTAAGACAATTACTGGTAACATTTTGGTGATTTCTTTCTAAACTTTTTTTTCCCTGCACATGGTTTTGAAACCTTTCTTAAATAAGAAGAAAATAAACTTCTGTCCAGTGTTTAGACACAGAGAAGCAGTTCAAGTCTCTCAGAATTCTTTCTCACATACGGAGCACACCCTTAGACTGATGTCACCCAACTTCCAGATGTGCCAAGAGAAACACCTGGATTCTGGAAGCTTTAAAACGAAACTGAACCCAGGCCTCTATTTCCTTAAGTCAACAGTGAGCCCCTCTTCTGTGCCCTGTGCAGTACCTGCCAGGCACAAGGTAACCTAAAAAACCACCCAGCTCTCCACTTAAAAAGCCACTCAGCTGGCAGAGTGTGAAAGTCAAGATGAGCTAAACCAAACTTACAAGCTCTAGAACCCAGGAGCATTCATTAGTCAACAGAGAATTTGACTAACAGCAAAGGCAGTGCCCAAGGCTGGAGTATAAATGGAAGTCACAGAGAGAACACAAATACTTTTCTCAATGAAGCAAAACCATAGGGACTTCTCTGGTGGTCCAGGGGTTAAGACTCTGTACTTCCACTGCAGGGCACACAGGTTCAATCCCTAGTAAGGAAACATGTGGTCAGTGCTCAAAAGATACAACAGAATGTTCGGCTATAAGAGCATGACCGAATTGCCTCCTCAGGTAAACTGCCTCCAGTTTCTGGATCCTACTTCTTAAAAAGTAGGATCTACTTTTTCCTACTTCTTCCCCAACAGGAATGGACCAGTAGTGGAGACAGGGAGCCAGATCGCTCATCCATTTCCATGTCTCTCCCATGTCTCTCAGCTCCCCTTGACACTAATAACACCACCATCATTTATTGATGGCAGCTGAAGTCCAGAGAGGTCCAGGAACATCTGCAAGTCCACACAGCCCAGCAAATGATTTTTTTTTTTTTTTTGCTTTTCTGTGTGTTTTCTTTTGGCCATGCCACTAAGTTCCCCGACCAAGGATTAAACACCCGCCCCCTGCATTGGGAGTGTGTAGTCTTAACCACTGGACCACCAGGGAAATCACCAGCCCAGGAAATGTTGAAGCCTATGTCCAAATGGTCCTTGAATAAAGAAATGCCTCATCTCTTGAGCAAAATCATTGCCCTATTGGGGATGGAGGGGCAGAGGGGAACATAGCTATCACCCTATCAGCCTTTCAAAAAGCTGTATCTACACATCAAAAGGGCTTCCCAGATGGCCCACTGGTAAAGAATTACCTGCAATGCAGCAGTCTAAGGAGATGCAGGTTCGATCCCTGGTGGGGAAGATCCCCTGGAGGAGGGCATGGCACCCCACTCCAGTATTCTTGCCTGGAGAATCCCATGGACAGAGGAGCCTGGCAGGCTATGTATAGTCCATAGAGTCACAAAGAGTCAGACATGACTGAAGCAACTTAACACGCACACACATATCTGAAAGCAGTAGCTCCACATTTTAGTCTGCCTTCAGTATCCAAATGGTCCTTGAATAAAGAAATGCCTCATCTCTTGGAGCAAAATCATTGCCCTATTGGGGATGGAGGGGCAGAGGGGAACATAGCTATCACCCTATCAGCCTTTCAAAAAGCTGTATCTACACATCAAAAGGGCTTCCCAGATGGCCCACTGGTAAAGAATTACCTGCAATGCAGCAGTCTAAGGAGATGCAGGTTCGATCCCTGGTGGGGAAGATCCCCTGGAGGAGGGCATGGCACCCCACTCCAGTATTCTTGCCTGGAGAATCCCATGGACAGAGGAGCCTGGCAGGCTATGTATAGTCCATAGAGTCACAAAGAGTCAGACATGACTGAAGCAACTTAACACGCACACACATATCTGAAAGCAGTAGCTCCACATTTTAGTCTGCCTTCAGTAGCTAATCGCATCATTGTCTTCTTCAAATTGTAATGGCAGATAGTTTATTTCACAGTTGCACAGGGTAAGAAATGGAAGCCTGGAGTCCTAGGGAGCCCATGTTTTTGTCTGCAGGCTACGGCTTTGACAAGGATGCTAGTGACATCGCTGCTCTTTTCTAGGACTTCTGATCTCTGAAATTAAGATGAAAGTGATTTTGATGACTGTGGTGGAGTAGGGTGGAGGGTGTGGGCGTAGGGGACGACTTCTCTGGTGGTCCAGTGACTAAGACTCTCGGCCCAGGTTCCACCCCTTGTCAGGGATCTCCATCCCACATGCCACAACTTAGATGCAAGATCCCAAGGGCAGCAACTAAGATCCAGTGCAACAAAATAAATAATTTAAATAAATATTTTAAAAAGAGAAGAAGAAGAAGAGTAGGGTCAGCATTCCTGGGATAGTGGCTCTGCTTCCCTGGTCCCTTATCTCTGCTCTGTCTAATCATTTTGAAATTAACGGAGCCTCAGGGTTTTGTGGTTGTGGGTGGCACAAAGATGTAAAGAGAGAGAATTCCAAATTTTACTGCGTCGCTGATGGTATGAAGACGTAGGCAGCAAAAAAGATACGAAGAAAGCTTTACGGCTAGAAAGTCACTGGAAATCTTTCAAACCAGATAAAAGCCCTATTTTTGCATATGTGTGTTTGTAGGGCCCTCAGTGTGAGGTAATCTTCATGGAATAAGGGATAAAAGGAGAGTTGTAATTGAGGGGTTCAATAAAATGCTGTGACTCTTACTTAAATTCTTATGATGACAATTTTCAGTAGTTCAGAGATGTTGTGTTTAGATTCTGGCCACAAAATCTTTCTGCATACAAAAACAAAAAACGCAGAGAAGCCTCCAAAAAACCTTGCAGGGTGTTTTAGAATACACAGCTTTCATGGTATTTCAGAAAGCAATAACTTCATTTTGAGCTTCCTAAAGTTTTGGGAAAGGCAGCTGAAGAATGCTAGGGTGGGTTCATTAAGGAGTATGGAGGGTAGATTTTCACTAGAGAGGAAGTGAGATGAGGTGTCTGGTGAAAAGCAAACACTTCACACTTCAAGGTGGACTGAAATTTCTCTCTTGCCCTGCCCTCTTCTCCCATGACCCCTAAGATCTGTGATGTACCTTAGCTGAAGTATAGATCAAAGGGAGACGGTGACTCTTGACACAAACTGAAACTGTCCAGTTGCTTAATTATCTCCTGATGCAAAAGGCCGCATCTTGCTTGGCTTGTCCATCAATGAAAGCAGGTGGTTGTCTGGTACCATAGACTTTTTTTCCTAGGACAGGTTTATGTTACCTAACAGAGAAAAAGTGGGCCAATGGGAGAAAATTTTGGATTTAATTATCCATTTGGGAATGATTTTTAGAAGAAAAAATTTTTTTTAGGCATACATGGAATGGAGACTCTGCTCTTTCAGTTCAGAATCAGCCTCTAGCCCTGCATGAGCTTAGGTTAAAAAAAAAAAAGTGTTCTGAATTAAATTGCCAAATTCCTTGCTTACTCTAAAAATAAACAGGTTGTATGGCAGTGCTAAAAACACCAACCTAAAAATATTCTATGCTAGTTCCGTTGAAGGATTCATTTTGTCAGTTTCAAGGGTTTTCTGTTTGTTTGTTTTGTTTTTGTTTTAGATTGTTTTTTATGTGAACGGTTTTTAAAGTCTTTATTGAATTTGTTACAGCATTGCTTCTGTTTTATGTTTTGGTTTTTTTGGAGCTTAGCTCCATGACTAGAGATTGAATCCTCAGTCCCCGAATTGGAAGGCGAAGTCTAAACACTGGACCACCAGGGAAGTCCCAGTTTCAAGTTTTAGTGCTGTAGGACATTTCAGTAGAGACTATTCAAGGATAAAATGAATACTTCTACTTGCTAGGGAGTATACTCTATTAACATGTATCCCCTGCCAAATTGAAGCCAAAACCAGAGAGGCAACATGGTAGCTGAAAAAGAGTGGCCTTTTAAGCCAAACAAATCATGGGTCACTTCCTATCTATGTGCTCTTGGGCGAGGTCTTTGAATTCTCTGGTCCTCAGTTTCTTCATCTGTAAAACAGGTAATCTCACCCGATACAGGACTGTCATGAGAACTAGTGGCAATATGCATGGAGTAGGTAGTGCATGACCACTCTTTAAAGAAAAATGTTGGGTCATGCCACATGGCATGTAGGATCCTAGTTCCCGGTTGTTGTTTTGTTGTTGTTTTAGTCGCTAAGTTGTGTCCAACTCTTTGAGACCCCATGGACTGTAGCCCACCAGGCTCTTCCATTCATAGAATTCTCCAGGCAAGCATACTAAAGTGGGTAGCCATCCTCTTATTGAACTCATGTCTCCTGTGTCTCCTGCATTGGCAGGCAGATTCTTTCTCATCTGAGCCACCAGGGAGGCCCCTTTAAAGGCCAAATCCCCTGCAAATAGTAACCAGAAGAGATGACTATATAATCAACAGTCTGTATTTCTCTTACGTGAACAAGTGGCCTGCTTTTGTAGCAAAGGTGTATCCTATCCCCCAATTGCTTCCTCAGATGGATTTGGTTCTGTAGCTCTAGGACTATAGCAATACTGAACATATTTTGCAAGAAATTCTTATTGAACTCATGTCTCCTGTGTCTCCTGCATTGGCAGGCAGATTCTTTCTCATCTGAGCCACCAGGGAGGCCCCTTTAAAGGCCAAATCCCCTGCAAATAGTAACCAGAAGAGATGACTATATAATCAACAGTCTGTATTTCTCTTACGTGAACAAGTGGCCTGCTTTTGTAGCAAAGGTGTATCCTATCCCCCAATTGCTTCCTCAGATGGATTTGGTTCTGTAGCTCTAGGACTATAGCAATACTGAACATATTTTGCAAGAAACTTACAAATCAATTCAAAGGCAAAATCAGTTTGAAAATTAAAGATCTGCAGTAACAGTTTAGCCAAATGATGTAGCTTAAATTTTGCTTAATTAGTGTTTTTTGAGACAGACGAAGGGTTTATTATGATAACATGGGTTTGCAATACATATATAAAAAAGGGAAAACTACTCTGATAATGAATAAAAATAATAGTGGACAGTTCATGAGCAAATATACAGTGATGTGTATGTGTTTAGAGGGAGAGATACAGAGTGAGAAGGAGAGAGAGAGTTATAAAATGCAAGTCAGAGGAAGAATATTTGCTTCACAAAGGATTTGCCCATTTGTAAATCTGTAGAACAATGTCTTATCATTGGGGTCAATGGATGGGCCTCAGGGGCTCTGAGAAATCTTTGATGGTGCAGATAGGATTTTTTTGCACATAAAATCCACATTTCTGGAAAAAGTTTCCAAGGCTTTCATCAGATTATTCCCCCCCCCAAAAAAAAGGGGTGGAAGCACTAACTGTTGCTTTAGACATTGAACTTTTAAACCATTTCAAATGTGTTTTTATTACCTATTTATGGGAAATGTAGTTAAAGACGACTGTTAATCATCTTATTTGGGCTTCCCTGGTGGCTCAGACAGTAAAGAATCTTCCTGCAATGCAGGAGACCCAGGGTTAGATCCCTGGTTGGTAAGATCCCCTGGAGGATGGCATGGCAACCTACTTCAATATTCTTGCCCAGAGAATTCCATGGAGAGAGGAGCCTTGCAGGCTACAGTCCACAGGGTTGCAAAAAGTTGGTGGCTCAGAGGTTAAAGCGTCTGCCTCCAATGCGGGAGACCCGGGTTCGATCCCTGGGTCGGGAAGATCCCCTGGAGAAGGAAATGGCAACCCACTCCAGTATTCTTGCTTGGAGAATCTCATGGACTGAGGAGCCTGGTGGGCTGTAGTCCATGGGGTCACAAAGAGTCGGACACGACTGAGTGACTTTACTTACTTACTTACTTAGACACAACTGAGCAAGTAACACACACACACACACACACACACGTGCTCATTTTCATTTTCTTTTCCTTTTTTTTTTTTCATTCATTTTTTACTGCAATGGGTCTTTATGCTGCAGGAGGGCTTTCTCTAGTTGTGACAAGTGGGAGTTCCTCTCTAGCTTAAGTGTACGGGCTTCTCATTGCGGTGGCTTCTTTAGTTGCAGAGCATGGGCTCTAGCGCACACAGGCTTTAGTAGTTGTGGTGCACAGGCTTAGTTGCTGTGAGACATGTGGGATCTTAGTCCCCGGACCAGGGATCAAACCCACGTTCCCTATTTTGGCAGGTGGATTCTTAACCACTGAACTACCAGGGCAGTCCTCTTTTGTTTTATCACAGGATATTGACTATAATTCCTGTGCTATACAGGACCTTGCTGTTTACTCAGTCTGTATATACTAGTTTGCATGGCCTGCTTTTGTAGCAAAGGTGTATCCTATCCCCCAATTGCTTCCTCAGATGGATTTGGTTCTGTAGCTCTAGGACTATAGCAATACTGAACATATTTTGCAAGAAACTTACAAATCAATTCAAAGGCAAAATCAGTTTGAAAATTAAAGATCTGCAGTAACAGTTTAGCCAAATGATGTAGCTTAAATTTTGCTTAATTAGTGTTTTTTGAGACAGACGAAGGGTTTATTATGATAACATGGGTTTGCAATACATATATAAAAAAGGGAAAACTACTCTGATAATGAATAAAAATAATAGTGGACAGTTCATGAGCAAATATACAGTGATGTGTATGTGTTTAGAGGGAGAGATACAGAGTGAGAAGGAGAGAGAGAGTTATAAAATGCAAGTCAGAGGAAGAATATTTGCTTCACAAAGGATTTGCCCATTTGTAAATCTGTAGAACAATGTCTTATCATTGGGGTCAATGGATGGGCCTCAGGGGCTCTGAGAAATCTTTGATGGTGCAGATAGGATTTTTTTGCACATAAAATCCACATTTCTGGAAAAAGTTTCCAAGGCTTTCATCAGATTATTCCCCCCCCCCAAAAAAAGGGGTGGAAGCACTAACTGTTGCTTTAGACATTGAACTTTTAAACCATTTCAAATGTGTTTTTATTACCTATTTATGGGAAATGTAGTTAAAGACGACTGTTAATCATCTTATTTGGGCTTCCCTGGTGGCTCAGACAGTAAAGAATCTTCCTGCAATGCAGGAGACCCAGGGTTAGATCCCTAGGTTGGTAAGATCCCCTGGAGGATGGCATGGCAACCTACTTCAATATTCTTGCCCAGAGAATTCCATGGAGAGAGGAGCCTTGCAGGCTACAGTCCACAGGGTTGCAAAAAGTTGGTGGCTCAGAGGTTAAAGCGTCTGCCTCCAATGCGGGAGACCCGGGTTCGATCCCTGGGTCGGGAAGATCCCCTGGAGAAGGAAATGGCAACCCACTCCAGTATTCTTGCTTGGAGAATCTCATGGACTGAGGAGCCTGGTGGGCTGTAGTCCATGGGGTCACAAAGAGTCGGACACGACTGAGTGACTTTACTTACTTACTTACTTAGACACAACTGAGCAAGTAACACACACACACACACACACACACGTGCTCATTTTCATTTTCTTTTCCTTTTTTTTTTTTCATTCATTTTTTACTGCAATGGGTCTTTATGCTGCAGGAGGGCTTTCTCTAGTTGTGACAAGTGGGAGTTCCTCTCTAGCTTAAGTGTACGGGCTTCTCATTGCGGTGGCTTCTTTAGTTGCAGAGCATGGGCTCTAGCGCACACAGGCTTTAGTAGTTGTGGTGCACAGGCTTAGTTGCTGTGAGACATGTGGGATCTTAGTCCCCGGACCAGGGATCAAACCCACGTTCCCTATTTTGGCAGGTGGATTCTTAACCACTGAACTACCAGGGCAGTCCTCTTTTGTTTTATCACAGGATATTGACTATAATTCCTGTGCTATACAGGACCTTGCTGTTTACTCAGTCTGTATATACTAGTTTGCATTTGCTAATCCCAACCTCTCAGCCCTTCATTCCATTTCTGGCTCAGAGAAAATGCTCACAAATGTCTGCTGTGGTCCCTGTGAGGCAGGAGACAGAAGAACCATGTGCAGAAGAAGCAGCCGGGCATTTCCCCCTTACTGCTGGAGCTGCAGGGTCTTTTGAGCTGGACCTTACCAGTTGTTCTAGGTAGAACCAATAAAATTCACTAAGTGGTATGTAACATATAAACGTCCTTTGTTAGTACAGACACTGCCATCTGCCATCAGCAGTCTTGGAAATATGCCTCATGGTTGGCTTTCTCAGCTTCAGGGCAGAGCAGTGCCCTGGGCCAGCACAGAGCTGACACAGACAGCAGCTGGCCGAACCCAGTAACTGAACTGAATTCAATAGCAGTGTCAGAGGCCACGAAGCAGAGTGGCATAGTCAACTGAAGTTTGACCCTCAGTGCCTCAATTCTTTAACTTTGCAACTTAGGGCAAGTTACCTTTTTTTGTCCAAGCTGTGTGACCCACGAGGAAGGACAAAAAGAAGTGAGCCTTGCAGGGTGTTTTGTAAAATGTCTGGCACGTCATAATAAATGATGTTAAGTGGCGTGAATTAAGAATTGGTTGCTGAGACTTCTCTGGTGGTCCAGTGGTCGAGAGTCCATCTGCCAGTGCAGGGGACATGGGTTCAATCCCTCGTCCAGGATCTAAGATCCCTCATGCACAAAGCAGCCAAGAAAAAATGAAGAAAGAAAGAAAGAAAAACAACAACAACAAATGAGTAATAAGTGCAGGTCAAACCAGTGAAATCTTAATAAACTCCATGGATTATATCCATGTCAATTTCCTGGTACGACAGTGTAATATAGTTACACAAGATGTTAACAGTGGGGGCAACTCGAGAACACTCTGTACTTGTAACTCCCTGTGAATCTGCAATCATTTCAAATAAAAAGTTTTTTTTAAAGAAATTCATGGTCTTTATGTTGAAGAGGAAGAGTGGATGTCAGTGGTAATGTTATCCACAGAGACTTGATGGAGGTTAGATGGAGTAGTGATAATGGAGACGTGAAGCTTGGAGGGAAAGGAGGAAAATTTTGAGGCTGTGATGGAGTAGATGTAGAGGTGGAGGAAAGGGAGGAAAAGAGTCAAGAATAACCCCCCAGGTCTTAGACTTTAGTACTGGATGGATGGTGGTGTCACCAATTACTGAAATGGTAGAGAAGGGAAGAAGACCAGGCTTGTGTGGGCAACACAACTTTTCCTTTTGTTGATTGTGGAAAAAAGTTCACATTAAGAAAATTGCCTGGGGCTTCCCTGATGGCTCAGTGTAAAGAATCTGCCCGCCAATGCCGAAGACACGGATTCAATCCCTGATTTGGGAAGATTCCACATGCTGAGGAGCAACTAAGCCTGTGCACCACAACTACTGAGTCTGTGCTCTAGAGCCTGGGAGCTGCGACTACCGAGCTCACATTCTGCAACTACTTAAGCCCATGTGCCCTAGAGCCTTGTACTCTCAACAAGAGAAGCCACTGTAATGAGACACCTGCGCAACGCAACTAGAGAGTAGCCCCCGTGCCTCGAAATTAGAGAAAAGTCTGTGCAGCAACGAAGACCCAGGACAGCCAAAAATAAATAAATAAGTAAAAAGGAAAATGCTTACAATGTACATGAAAGTGTTAGTCACTCAGTCATGTCTGACTCTTTGTGACCCCATGGACTATAACCTACCAGGCTCCTTGGTCCATGGGATTCTCCTGGCAAGAATACTGGAGTGGGTTGCCATTTCCTTCTCCAGGGGATCTTCCCAACCCAGGGATCGAACCCGGGTCTCCCACATGGCAGGCAGATTCTTTATCTTCTGAGCTACCAGGGAAGCCCTAAAATGTACATAATGTGATGGATTATTCTAACCTATGTAAGTAGTCTCTACCCAGATTAAGAATGGAACCCTGCAAATCACTCACTCCATCAGCATCCTTCCTGATCACAAATATCCCTCCCCACAGAGGTAACTGACATCCTGATTTCTAGCGTATTGCCTCCTCGGTTTTCTTTCCATGTATCCCCCCAAATATGCATTGGCCAATTTCAGTCTGAGATGCTGTGAGACGTTCTAAACTTCTAACACCTTGAGCCTTGGAATATGGTCAATTCTTCATAACCTTTAAGGCTTTTATTTCCTTTTTGAGGCTGGAAGAGGAGAGCCATTCATGACAACATCACGCAAGCTTGGATATTATAAATACTTGAGGAAGACGGTAAGAACTTCAGGGCTTGCTGCAAAGATATCCCTTTTGTCATGCTATTTCCTTTACTACTTGTGAAGTCTTAAATGTCAAGTTAATGGGACTTCCCTGCTGGTTCAGTGGCTAAGACTGGGCTCCCAGTGCAGAGGGCCCGGGTTTGATCCCTAGTCAGAGAACTAGATCCCACATGCCACAACCAAGACCCAATGCAGCCAAATAAATAAGAGGTTTTTTTAAAAAGTCTAGTTAATTTCCAAACATATTTCCATAAAATAGCTTTGTGGGGAGTGCCCTGGCAGTCCAGTGGTTAGGCCTCTTCACTGCTGTCACCCAGGGTTCAATCCTTGGTCAGGGAACTAAGATCTCAGAAGCTGCACAGCACAGCCGAAACAAAAACAAAAACTTTCTAACGTAATTCAAAAGATCAGTGGAAGCATAGAACATTTGTTTCTGCAAAAGCTTGTGTTCTTTTAGTTCTCAGGACCAGGAGATGTGAACAGCTAAAATGCTCTTTCTATCCTGATGTCCCTGGGATGGGAGCCTCCTGTCCAGTTCTGGCAGCACTGGTCTCATTGAAATGACAAGACCCATCCATGTGGCCAGATGAAGGGCTCTGTAGGTAAGTCCTTTTCACTGATATTGACTTTAATAACCATAGAGATAGGATTGTTGGGTTGGTGGTGTCATGAAGTCCAGGTCCCCTAGTGTTAACTCAGAGGGCACTGATTGGGCCAGAGAGTCAAGGCAGGGCCAATCTGGCTGCAGAACAGGGTAAATTGGGGGTT
Organism: Aepyceros melampus; assembly: GCA_006408695.1. Lineage (NCBI taxonomy): Eukaryota > Metazoa > Chordata > Mammalia > Artiodactyla > Bovidae > Aepyceros > Aepyceros melampus. The sequence continues at coordinate 92,238 of SJXQ01009679.1, read as the reverse complement.
GGGTGGGGGTGGGGGGATCTGAGCTGCAGTTCTAAGGCAGCTCCTTCAAAAGTTCCTTCTGACATTGGCCTAGGTTGACCATACCCTGAGGCGAGACCTTAACCTCAATGCTACAGGGTATCTTTATTCCTCACAGGGCTCTGATCCTCTCAGCACAGCCACTGACAGCATCAGTTCTGACTGGGTTCTCCAAGCACACTGCTTCTTGGAAGCTCTTCTGTGTTGGAAATCCTTCATCAGTGTCACTTGTGTTTATGTCTCAGAACCTACAGGCTTGAACCCACATAATAATACCAGAGTCCCCCAATAAATGGATCCCAATCATCGAATGATCTATTATAATGCTCATAAATCACTACCTATGTACACAAATATTTTCTGAAGCACGAATGTCTTATGTACATATTTCTATGTGTCCACACACAAGATGCTAGACAAACCTAAGACATCACTGTTTTGCGTCCATTTTGTGAGTTCTGAGTAATCTACTCAGTGGTCTAATGTCTAAGACTCCATGCTCTGTGGCCTGGGTTCAGTTCTTGGTCTGGGAACTAGATCCCAATGTCACAACTAAGACCTGGTGCAACCAAAGTAATTAATTAATTAAAAAAATAATTTTAAGATACAGAGCTGTTCCATCACCACGAGATCTTCCTTATGCTACACTTCATAGTGTTACCCAGTCTTCTTCCCCTGACCCCGGGCATCCACCCTATGTGGGTGCCTGCTAAGTTGTTTCAGTCATGTCTGACTCTTTGCAGAGTCCTAACCCTATGGACTGTAGCCCTCCATGCTCCTTTGTCCATAGGATTCTCCAGGCAAGGATACTGGAAGTCCACTCTATAATTGTCTATAATCTCCTTGTCTATCATGTTGTCATTTTGAGAATGTTGTATGAATGGGATCCTGCGGTTTGTGACCCTTCAAGATGGGCTTCTCTTTTTCAGGAATCATTATGCCCTTGGGATCCATCCGAGTCATTGCATGTATCCATAGCTGTTCCTTTTGCATTCCAAGTGGTATTCAATGGTATGGCTGTCATCTTCAGAAACAGAACTTGTCATTTCCAGATAGAAGAGGGGCTTTCCCATTGCACTGAAACCAAAATCTACATACCTGGCGGACACATCTCTGCCTGCCTGCTGTCCTTCCCCTCCCCCTCACACACCATCCTTCTGCCCCTCCTGAAACCCACTGAGCCTGTTTCTCTTGCTTCTTCCCTGAGCTGACCTCTCCCACCTCGCCTTGTCCTCCAAGCCCCTGCTTAAGTGTCAGGTCCTCAGAGAGGCCTTGCCTGCACCTTCCTGGGTAAATGCTGCCCTTCTTCCCTGTTTTACTGCTTATTTCCTCCTTTGCACTAATTCTGTCTGGTAACAATTTTCTTTCTTTGATTACTTGTATAGTGTGTGTTGCCTTCCCCCTGGCAGGGTGACCAGTGTGTTATTCAGTTGCTCAGTCATGTCTGACTCTTTGCCACCCGATGAACCGCAGCATGCCAGGCTTCCCAATCCTTCACCATCTCCCAGAGTCTGCCCAAACTCATGTCCATTGAGTTGGTGATGTCATTCAACCATTTCATCCTCTGTCACCCTCTTCTCCTCCTGCCCTCCATGTTTCCCAGCTTCAGGGTCTTTTCCAATGAGGCGACTCTTCATATCAGATGGCTAAACGTGCCCTGAGAACCCTATGAACGGTATGAAAAGACCAGTGGGTAACAGACACTAACAAAGGAATGAGTTGAATAAAGCAGTTCAGTGGTCTCTGAAAGAGAATGCTGATGATCAAAAAGGTTCATGTGTGTGGCTGGCCTTATTCTAGAAGGGTTCAGGTGATTTGCAAAAATACAGACAACGCAACAAGATACAAAATAATAAGGAAGGAAAAAGAGAATAGGAGACAATGAAGCCAGGGTGGAAATGTCCACGGTCTGTGGATGGGAGTCAGAGCTGGCTGAACTCCTGGAAGTGGTGTTACAGGTGTGAGAAGAAAAGAGCAGCTTCTTCTTATCTCCAAATGAGGTGCTAAGGCACCATGTCCAACCGAGGCAGACAGATTCACCAGCAAGGTGTGAGGGTTATGAAGAAAATAAAAGTTAAACATGGTCACAGGATCTGCAGTACCCTTGAAATTTAAAATAAGTCTGGTTTGGGATAAACAGCGAAGTCCCACTATATAGCAACAGGGAACTGTATTCAATATTCTTTGATAAACCATAATGGAAAGGAATATGAAAAGAACATATGCACATACGTGTATAACTAAGTCACTTTGTGGTACAGCAGAAATTAACACATAAATCGATGATACTTCAATAAAATAAATTTAAACAAATAAAACAAGTCAAGTTTGTTATTCCTGATTTAGAGAACTGAGGGGAAACTCAGGTGTGAGAAGAAAAGAGCAGCTTCTTCTTATCTCCAAATGAGGTGCTAAGGCACCATGTCCAACCGAGGCAGACAGATTCACCAGCAAGGTGTGAGGGTTATGAAGAAAATAAAAGTTAAACATGGTCACAGGATCTGCAGTACCCTTGAAATTTAAAATAAGTCTGGTTTGGGATAAACAGCGAAGTCCCACTATATAGCAACAGGGAACTGTATTCAATATTCTTTGATAAACCATAATGGAAAGGAATATGAAAAAGAACATATGCACATACGTGTATAACTAAGTCACTTTGTGGTACAGCAGAAATTAACACATAAATCGATGATACTTCAATAAAATAAATTTAAACAAATAAAACAAGTCAAGTTTGTTATTCCTGATTGAGAGAACTGAGGGAAAACTTTACCATAGATCCTAACATTTTTATTTTGAGGATAGTTTTTTTTTTTTTTTTTAAGACATAGTATAGTCCAACCCTAGAAGTATAATAGACAATAAAATGATGAGAGCTTTGGAACTTTCCCTGGTGGTCCGGTGATTGAGAAGGCACCTTCCAATGTAGAGGATGCAGGTTTGGTCCCTCGCTGGGGAACTAAGATGCCACATGCCAGGGGGCGACTAAGCCCATGCACCACGACTAAGACCAGACACACCAGATTAATGAATAATTTTTTTTTTTTTAATGACGAGAGGTTCTTGTCTTCTAGAAGTCTGTGTCACGGGGAAACAGGTCCCAGGTACCAGTGATGTCTCTCTCTCTCTCCCTTTCTCCTCACTAGGTCCTGTTGCTCCTACCTCTTTCCTGCCCCCTGAAAAATTAAATGAGCTGCCCAGAGTGACACAGATGGTTAGCGGCAAGCTGGGCCAAGTAATCAAGTGTTTGGATAGTTGGTCCACTTTCTTTCCACAGTATTCACCCTTTTCATCAAGTGTTGAAGCTATTATTGTCTCAGCTTTGGCTGGCCATAGGCCCCATGTAGACTCCACAGCTTTTCTTTGTCGGTTCAGTTCAGCTCAAGTGAATACCAAAGACAGCCTCAGAAAAGGGGGTTGATTCAACAAAAACCAGCTTACCTGCTGAGAGGTGTGCTTGTGTGTGTGTGTGTGAGTGTGTGAAGGGCAGAGCCCTAGCCATTTCCACACCTCACCTGCCAACCTAGGGCTCAGCTCCTCCAGGAAGCCTTTGTCACCCTCGGCGTCCCCTTCACACACTGATTCTGAGCTCTGAGCCCTTCTCTGTGTCTCCACAAGACAGTGAAGTGAAGTGTTAGTCGCTCAGTCATGTCTGATGGAAACTGTAGTGTTTTCCAGAGGAGGAGAAAGCCTTGAGTTCACAGTGGGAGGTGTGCAGTGTTGGTGTTTAAGGTTTAGAAGGTGAGAGAGATGGTGGATGGGGACACTGAACTGACATAGAGGAGGGGAGAACATCCCTGGGATGGAGGAGGTGACGCGAGGCTGAGACTGGGCTGTGGGATGGACCTGGTAGGGATCTGGGATCATGCCTGACTTGGAAGGACTGAGATGGAGAGGAAAACCTGTGCTCAAGTCTGATGGAAGTCAGGAACTGGGTAGATGTCTGGGGCACGTCGGGGCTTTGAGAGGCAGAGCCAGGTGTTGCTGCCTCACTGAGCAGGGACCGTCTACAAAAGCAGACAAGGAATGCTTCAGACACACTGTCCTGGAGCTGGGAAGGGGCCTTCCCTGTCTAGGACATTCTGGTATGTGAGGCCTGGAAGAGTGAAAAGTTGTCACTGAAGGTTTGGCACCTGTGTCCATGATATTTTACAAATAGACATAAACAGGGAGGAAATCTCAGAACTAAGGGTAATTATTTCAATTTTTTAAATCTTTCTTTTTCATAAATTCTTATCTATATCTCTGAGCTGTTCAATAAATGTTTGCTAAGTATCAATAAATGGCATATTGGACTTCCCTGGCAGTCCAGTGGTTAAGACTCCTCACTTCCACTGCAGGGGGCATGAGTTCGATCCCTGGTTGGTGAACAAAGATCACACAAGCCATGAAGTGCAGCTTACACACCCACCCACACCCACACCCACACACACACACAGTGTAAATGGCATGTATCTATACCATATGTCTTGAAATTTTCTTATTTCTCTTCCTAACATTTTTTTGGTGTTAGCTTCCATCTCATATTTGCTGGAATATACACAGAGGCACCCACTTAAATCAAGCTTCATTTGTTTCTTAAAGCCTTTTTTTTAATGTGGACCATTTTTAAAGTCTTAATTGAATTTGTTACAATATTCCTTCTGTTTTATGTTTTGGCTTTTTGACCCTGAGGCATGTGGGATCTTAGTACCTGGAGCAGGGATGGAATCTGCACCCCACTGCCTTGAAAGGTGAAGTCTTTATCACTGGACTGCCAGAGAAGTCCCAAGTCGCATTTTTTACTGCTAGTTTTCTTTACCGCAGGATAATGGAGACAGAAGGTCACTTGACTGTCTGCAAATGCTTCACACAAAGATATGATCAATCATCATGGGTTGCTGAAAGACTTGCCTATGGGCAAAATATCACCAAAGTTCTGTCTAGGTTGTCCTCAAGCTTCAGGGCACAAAAGAATCTTCTTGAGAACTTGTCTAACATGCTGACTCCCATGCCTGACTCCAGCTTCTCCCATCACTATCTGATTTGGAAGCTAGGTAATGGGATTTTGAGACTGTGTTTTTAGCAGTTACTTGTGGAGGTCCAAGGACCACACTTAAAGATCCACCAACTTACCTTGAAAGTGTTTGTGCTCAAAAAAGTCAGTCTTTTTTCCCAACCTCTGTGGCCAGGTTTGTGGTATGAGGTATGAGGGGGTCTGACCTCAAGGTGACTGACCAATCTGTCAACGGGGTTCCTTGGGAAGATGCTCCTCTCGGCACTTCATTCCAACGTGATGGCATAAAGGCAGATCCTCTCACAGATTACGGTGCCAGTGCCAGGTCAGGTAGGGAGGGGATGGGAGTGTGACTTACTGATCACCTTGCCCTTTCAACATCTAATAGCCCGACCCACCACTGACCCCAGACCCATGGCCCAGAAAGCACTGGAAAGAATTTAGGGAAGGCAACAGAGGTACACGGAGACAAAATAAGAGCTGCTAATATGCTGGAATAACGGTTAGGCAAAGTAAGATCTTTTAGGGATAATAGTGTTCTAATTCTTTGGGGCATAGAATCTTTACCACTTCTTTCTTCATCATCAATCATCACAATAATCATTAGTTACTGAGTAGTTTAGATTTACTATGGAAAAGAGATCCCGAGAGGTGTAATCCTCCATTTCACCTCCAGGACTTTAGGCAAACAGATTTTATCCAACCATCTCTGAGGATATCACAATTATTCTTTAATATCTTCACAGAAATAATATCTCCTCATGGACATGAACGTCCTCTCATTTCAGTTCATCTGAAGGTCTGTTGTATTTCCTTTAAGATGTGCTAATATTTCAGTGTGGCTTTATCTACGTTTATTTAATCAGCTCCTGCCAGTGTAGATTTCATTTGTTGCAAGTTTTTGCTGTTTCAAGCAATTCCGTAATGAACCATGCTATGCCTGTCTTGGTACATGTGAGTGATAACCAATGTCAGACCAACATCCAGGAGTGTAATTGCTAGGTCAAAGGGTACAGCCTTCTAATCTTTAGGCAGGTAGCTCTAACTGCCTTTGAAAAAGCTACGGTCGTTTATACTCATGACTATCGTGTATGAAAAAGTGCCTGTTGCTTCATGCCAGTACCGGATATTATACTTATTGATAAAACTTCCTTTTAGCACTCATAAGTAGGACATTTCTTATTTATTTGCATTCCTTTGATTAGAAATGATACATTTATTGTTCATTTGTGTATTTTTATTCTGAGAAATGCCTAATCTTGTGCTAAACACAAGAAAAAGATTGTTGAATATGATACAGTTTAATTTTTATAATATTCAATTTTTAGAAGAGTAAGCTTCATTATTGTCCCTATGATATAGGGGCACTCAATACCTCATTCTTCACCTATATTCCATAACTTGAGCCTTGTTTTAATACAAAGAAGCCAATAATCTGGATGAATTTTTTAAAATGCTTTTGAGCACTGCTGAAATAACAATAAAATGAGTTAAGAACTACAGTCTAAGCTCTTTCTGCCATTCACCATGCTAGACATGACTGCATGTTCTGCTGTTGAATTTTCTTTAATAAAAAAGTGAAAGTAGCTCAGTCATGTCCAACTCTTTGTGACCCCATGGATTATATACAGTCCATGGAATTCTCCAGGCCAGAGTATTGGAGTGGGTAACCATTCCCTTCCCCAGGGGATCTTCCCAACCCAGGGATTGAATCCAGGTCTTCTGCATTCCAGGCAGATTCTTTACTAGCTGAGCCACCGGGGAAGCCCTATATATATATTTGGCTGGGTCAGGTCTTGCTTGCTGCACACAGGCTCTCTAGTTGCAGCTCACGGGCTTAGTGTCCCAGGGCATGTGGGATCTTTGTTTCCCGATCAGGGATTGAACCCTTGTTGGAAGGTGGATTCTTCACCACTGGACCAAAGTCCCTGTTGAATCTTCTTAACAATTTGTTGATGTCAGTATGATCCTCACCATCACTTTAATGAAGAATTCTTTCTCTTTTCTATAAAGGAGATTGTGTGTGCTCAGTCTCTCAATCATGTCTGCCTTTTTGTGAGCCCATGGACTGCAGCCCACCAGGTTCCTCTGTCCATGGGATTTCCCAGGCAAGAATACTGAAGTGGGTTGCCATTTCCTTCTCCAGGGGATCTTCCCAACCCAGGGATCAAACTGGAGTCTCCTGCACTGGCAGGTAGATTCTTTATCACTGAGCCACCTGGGATTAGGGGAACACAAATCCCAGTCATGGCATAGCCTGACCAAGATCCCACTTCTTACTGGGAGAGGCAATCTGGGAAAGAGCTTGGGTATTAAAACACTAGAGTTTCCAATGACTTGTCAGTGACTTCCATCCAGCGACTTTCAGGAATCTGCCTGGAACTGAACAGCTGGGTTTTTGTCCAGTGAGAGAAGACACACAAGGGAGAGTTGTTAGAATGGGGTGTCAGGAAGTACTGAACATAGGATTTGGGCTTGTGTTAGGGTTTTGAGGGAGAGTTCGAGGAAGCAGGGCTTTGGTCTGTATCGGACAATGTTGGGAAGCAGGTGTAACTCTCTAATTGGGTATCACAATAATTTTTGTCTATCAGGAAGAAGGGTTAAGATGAGAAGCAGGAGTGGCTCATTAGCCAGAATGAAGCTATTTGGTCATTCTTGTGTGTTGAACAGAGTTCCTCCTTTGTCTGGGTTCAGATATAATTACAGAGTAGTCTTGTTTCTGCCTTGATCCGCTGTAGTCACAGGGGTCTTGTCGAATGTGTGTGTTATGTGAATCTTCACATTTAGCAGGAGGACACCACAGCCCAGCCATGGGTACCAGTCTCTAGATTGGGAACCACTTTTCACTTTCTCAGGCAATTTCGGACACTGAAAGGAAGAGCATCCCCTGGAGTACAGCCCTCTTCTAGAACCATGTCCATTGTCTCTCCAGGTGTGTGGAGGCCGTATAGCCCTCAGATGGAGAATGTGGACTCTGGCCCAAGGCAGCCGGGGCTGCAATCCTGATTCTGCTACTTACTAGGCATAAGGGACCCTAAGCAAGTCACTTAACCTCTCTGTGCCTCATCTTCCTCATTTACAAAATGGAGAGAGGGATGAAAAAGGCTTTGTGTAGGGACTTCCTTGGTGGTCCAGTGGCTAAGACTCTGCACTCTCAATGCAGTGGAGGCCTGGGTTGGGGAACTAGATCCCGCAAGCCTCATCTAAGACCCAGTACAATCAAAAAGAAGAAGAATCTGTGTTATAGGGTCACGATGATGCTGTCAGGACAGTGACCAGCACAGGGTACACGCTCTGTTGTTTGTTACCAGCATCTCCAACTGTCCAGCCAATTCTCAAGTGCCCAGCTGGTAGAGGCTCCAGCTGTTGTCATTTCTCCGGCTGTGTCCCCTTTCCTGTGTGTGCTGCACACTCATCCACACTGACCTCTTTAAAATGTCCCTTTCATCACGTTACTATTGAGTGGTATCTACCACACTCATTCTCCTTCGCTGAGTACATCCCATTTGCAGTATGTGTCAGGCATCGTGCTGAGCAGGACCAACACAGCATTTTATTCCTTTCTCCTGCCAGCAAGGCATTTTCAGCCCCCATTTGACCACTGGAGAACATAAGTAACTTATCCAAGGACACACTGTTGTTAAGTGGTAGTGCATGCGTGCATGCTCAGTCATGTCCAACTCTTTGTGACCCCATGGACTGTGGCCTGCCAGGCTCCTCTGTCCGTGGGATTTCCCAGGCAAGAATACTGCAGTGGGTTGCCATTTCTTTCTCTGGGTCTTCCTGACTCGGAGATCGAACCTACACCTCCTGCACTGGCAGGCAGATTCTTTACCACTGAGCCACCTGGGAAGCCCAGGAAGTGATAGAGCTGGGTTCAAATGCGAGTCATCTGACTCTCAAACTCTTTCCTCTTCGCACTCAGCCTCTTGTCTGAAAGTCCACACTCCTTAGCACTGAAGGCCTTCACTGTTCTACCGCAGCCTGCCCTTCCAGCTTGACCTTGAAAAGTTCCCCAGACAATCAAAGAGTGTCATGGAAGACCCAGCATTTACAGGTCTAGTCTGGGAGGCTCAGAGGGTGTGGAGAGGCAAAAGGCAGTTCAGATTTCTTGAGGAAGTAAAAAATGCATACCTAATGGAAATAGCATCTATAAAGTGACAGATGTCTGCTGGAGTGTCTTAAATGTTCAGAGAAAAGGGGTGTGGGTGAGCAGGGGTGGACAGGAAATGGAACCTTCAAAGAAGGGCCAGCTTCTGGCAAAAGAAAGCTCTTCATTTAAGACTTGGTTTCACCACCAGGTCTTCTGCTAGGTCTCCGGGCCCCACTCTATACCACATGGTCCTGCCTCCACACTTCCACCTGTGCTGGTTCGTTCTTCCCCTTCCCCACTGCCCCCCGCCCCCGACCAGGTTATAAAGTGCTAGATGGCAGGAACCTGGTGTTTTTTCTTTTTCTTTCTTTGGTTGCACCATGTAGCATGTGGGATCTCAGTTCCCTGACCATTCAAAGTGTGTATGTGCATGCTCAGTCATGTCCAATTCTTTTGTGACCCATGGGCTGTGGCCCGCCAGGCTCCTCTGTCCATAGGACTCTCCAGGCAAGAATATTGGAGTCGGTTGCCATGCCCTTCTCCAGGGGATCTTCCAGACCCAAGGATCAAACCCACATCTCTTGCGTCTCCTGCCTTAGCAGGCAGATTCTGTACCACTGCACCACCTGAGAAGTCCATTACCATTGGAAGTACAAAGTCTTAACCACTGAACCATCAAGGAAGTCGCATGTTTTCCATTTTTTATCATCACTCCAACAACACACCCTTCCTACTACTATTAAACACACACACACAGCAGCAGCAGCAGCATCTAACGCATGTCTTGCTTGCCTAAGGTGGTCATAAGTGTGTGTGAACAAATTAAGCCAAATGCCGCACATTCTTGTCCTAATTTAACAATTTCCCCAGCTCTTTTGGCATCGTTTCTGGAGTATGCTACACAAGGAAATGGCAACCCACTCCAGTATTCTTGCCTGGAGAATCCCATGGATGGAGGAGCTTGGTGGGCTCCAGTCCACGGGTCGCAAAGAGTCAGACACGACTGAGCAACTTCACTTTCACACATCCACCAGTGAACCAATCGCAGCCAGTCGATTGACTGCCCTTGTACAAGATCCTGGAAGGCTTTGGTCTCAGCTTCCTCCTGAACAAAGGCTGGGGGTGGCCCAGCCAGGATTTTCTTCCAGAGGAGTGTAGGAATCCTAAGAATCACCTGGGAAGCTTGCGAAAAGGCAGATTCCCTGGTTGGCTCCCTCTCCCAGAGATTCTGACACTGAAGGTGGCAGCAGAAATCTGGGTTTTAATATGCATCCCAGGGGACTCTGAAGCAGTCACCGCGCTGCCCTTGAAGAAATCCATAGCTTGGCGACCCAGGAATTTCCCAGGAATCTGGCATGGAAGGGACCAGCAGACTGTGTTGGGAGCTGGCGAAAGCATCCGTGGGGGGACAGACCTCGCTGAGGCACAAACACAGCTTAATTTTCAGAGCCGTCCACTTCAAAGCTAATGACCCGGTGGTGAGCGCACAGGGAAACCTAGAAGAGCGGGGCGGTGGGACCGTCCCGCGGCGCCTCCCCCTCCCGTAGACGCTTCCGCTGCTGCTGAACTCCACGGATCGGCTTTTGTTTGTTTGTTTGCTCTTGGCGTGAAGGGGTTTCTATTTCTACTGAGGGCCTTCCCGGCTCAGATACCCAGTTTGGGAAAAGCAGCGTTTGCTAAACCCTCCGAGACTCCGGGCTCCCGGAGGGGGATCAATATCCCCACTGCTCTGGGAGGAGGCCTTTGTAGTGTCGACTCGCTGTTTGTGCTTCAGGCTCTGGGGGAAGGTTTGCTCCTAATTAAAGGCGTAAATGCTTTAATCCCCGGCCTGAGGGCTCCCAGAGCGCATTAGGCGAATTAGGAAGGAAATGGATTGTAATCCCTTTAATATAAGCCTGGAGGAACTCGAGGGCTTCCAGAAGAATTTCCTCCTGTGATTTAACAACATTAGCAAGCTGAATTTGCATAGACAGAAACTGCGGGCCCAGGTTTTCCTTCAGAGAAAGCCAATAGGAATTTCTCTCAGTTGAATGAAGGTTGCAATAATTAAGCTCCTACAGCATATCAGATCAGCTGCCAAGGCATTGTGCGCGTTTTTCTCCTTTGTTTGCCTAGTCGCTCAGCCGGTTCAGACTCTTAAGGACTGTACCCCACCAGTCTCCTCTGTCCGTGGGACTTTTCAGGCAAGAATACTAGAGTAGACTGCAGTTTCCTCCTGCAGATCTTTGCCACCCAGGAATGGAACCTTTTGTCTCCTGCGTCTCGTGCACTGCAGGTGGATTCTTTACCGGCTGAGCCATTGGGAAAGCCCTTTTCTCTTTTAGCCTTCCTTTCCAATCTATGAATATGTATTTTGTCAATAAGGAAATAAAGATGATTTGCAGCAACAGGGAGGGACCTAGAAATGATCATACTAAGTGAAGTAAGTATGGACAGAGAAAAACAAATATCATAGGGTATCACTTACATGTGGAATCCTAAAAAAAAAGGTACAAATGAACTTTACAAAATAGAAATGGACTTACAGAGAGGGAGAAAAACAAATTCATGGTTTCCAAAAGAGAAGGGGAGGAGGGATAAATTGGGAATTTGGAATTAATAGATACACACTACTATATATAAAATAAACAGCAAGGACTTACTATCTAGCCCAGGGAACTATAGTAATATCTTCTAATAACCTAAAATGAAAAAGAATCGGAAAGGAGTGTGTGTGTGTGTGTGTATAACTGAATCACTTTGCTGTACACCTGAGAAACAGTGTAAATCAACTGCACTTCAATGTAAAAAAAGAAAAGAAATAAAGATGCAGAGGTTAATCTCCTCCCAAAGGCAGGAGGGGAGGATTTTTTGAGAGCTTTGCTGTGCCCTGTGCTTTGTTATATACACTGTGTGTTGAATCCTGTCCACTATACTTTTGGTGGATAGTGTCCACCAAAACACTATCTTTTGGTGTGTGCTTTTTAAACAACATTTACTTCACCTTAACCGTGCTTTCAGAAATACACTTGTGTTGGTGTATTTATGAACTCATGTTGGTATATTATGAAATTTAGTTTATCTTAGCCCACACAATTTGAAGCCAGCACTTGTATGTGATTTAGGCTTAAAAATAACAACCAGGATTTGCTTTCTGGTTTCTTTTTCATACCTAATGAGTATGGAAAAGATGCCCCCAGCCCCCCTGCCCCGCCACACACACATGCTGTTGAAGGAGAAAGCAAGAACCATGAGAAATTTACCTGTGTTGTGTATTTCAGAAAAATAACGTGTATCACACTATAACTGTTGTTTTTATCAGACCCAATCTGGACCTGTACATGCGTGCATGCTCAGTCGTGTCTGACTCTGCAACCCCATGGACCGTCAAAACAGTGAAGGGCAGGGAAGCCTTGCATGCTGCAGTCCATGGGCTCTCAAAGAGTCAGACACGTCGTCACACTGTACAAACTTAACAATTGGCACCATGTGATATTTTGCATGGTCCATCACAAGCTTTACAAAATCCCTGACTACTTGAAGTCTGGTTGGAGGAAGTCTGAAGCATAACACAGTGTTTCAACTCTCAGTGAAGAAGTAGGGACCCTGAGGTATGCTGTCTCAGAAAGAGAGATCCTCTTCCCCACGAGCTGGGGATGGTACTCACCAGCCCACCTTGGGTCACCATCCTCTCCCTGAATGGCAGCCTAGAGCTGGAATTTTCTGGGGACAACAACACCCATTTAGAGCTGGGCTAGGATCAGCACCACTTAAACTACATGATTCCTGAAAGGGAGAGAAACAGCTCTCAACAGGGAAGCTGGAATGAAACATGGGACAGTCACAGATGCACAACATCTCCCTCTCTTGGTTTCATGCCCTCACCCACTCCTTTCCTTGGTCTTCTTGTTCCACTCTTGATCCTGTCTTACAAGCTTTGCACTCCTGACCCCTGTGCTAGGAAGCCCTTTTCTCCAGGTCTTTCCCCACTGAATTATTGGGAAAGCCTTTTCTCCGTTAGTTTTCCCATCCAATCTATGAATATATGTTTTATCAATAAGGAACTAAAGATGATTTGCTGGCAACAGGGAGGGATCTAGACATGATCATACTGGGTGAAGTAAGTTTGGAAAGGCAAAGAAAATATATGCTATCACTTACATGTGGGATCCTAAAAGAAAAATAGATACAAATGGACTTTACAAACAGATATAGACTCACAGATACAGAAAACAAATTCATGGTTACCAAAAGTAAGGGGAGGAGGGATAGGTTGGGAATTTGGTATTAATAGATACACATGGCTATATATAAAATATATAAACAACAAGGACCTACTGTATATATGGTACTATATAGTTGCATGGCTGGTTCTTTCTGTGCTTAGATTGCTGCTTTAATATCTCTCTCCTTTTTGGACAACCTCCACCCCAATCTGAAGTGCCTCAGTCATTCTGCCATTTTGCTTCTTCAAAAAAAAAAAAAATATTTATTTGGCTATGCTGAGTCTTAGTTGTGGCATGTGGGATCTAGTTCCCTGACCAGGGATCAAACCCAGGCCCCCTGCATTGGTAGCACAGAGTCTTAGTCACTGGACCACCAAGGAAGTTTCCCTCATCTTGCTTCTTTGCTGGATTTAATGGAGGCTGAATCACTTAGTACTTGGTTTACTCTCTGTCTTGTTCACACCAGAATGTAAGTCCTATGCAAGCAGGAATTTCCATCTATTTTGTTCACTGATGAATCTGCAAGGTTTAGAACAGTGCCCAACACCAAATAAGTCCTCTGAACTGAACTGAACTATTGGTTAGGTCAATGAAAAGAGTCTATGGTGTTTCTAGAGAGAAACCAAGGAAAGCTTTGTGGAAGAGGTGGCCCTTAAAGTGGAATTTGTGTGTATAAGAATAAATATATTAACATTGAGCAAATGATATATATATGTAAAGTTTATCATTTGAACCATTTTAAGTTCACAGTTTGGTGGCATCAGATACTTTCACAATGTTGCACGACCATCAACACTCTCCATTTCCAGAACTCTTTCCTCTTTCCAAACTGAAACTCGATACCCATTCCTTCCAGCTCCCTGGCAGCCACCGTTCTACTTTCTGTATCTATGAATTTGACCACCCAGGCATTTTATAGAAATGGAATCACGCAATATTTGTCCTTTAAGGTCTAGCTTATTTCACTTAGCATGTTTTCAAGGTTCTTACATGTAACATGTGCCAGAATTCCCTTCCTTTTGAAGGCTGAGTAATATTCCATTGTGTGTATACATCACAGTCTGTTTATGCATCCATCCGCTGATAGACTATTGCGTTATTTCTATCCTTCGGCTATTGTGAATAATGCTGCCAGAAACACAGATGTATAAATATCTGTTTGAGTCCCTGCTTTCAGTTCTTTTAGGTACATATTCAGAGGTGGAATTGCAGAATCAAACAGCAAATCTATCGGAGAAAGAAATGGCAACCCACTCTAGTATTCTTGCCTGGAGGATCTCATGGACAGAGGAGCCTGGTGGGCTACAGTCCATAGGGTTACAAAGACTCAGGCATGACTGAAGCAACTTAGCACGAATGCACGCACGCACGGCAAATCTGTGCTTAATTTTCTGAGAAACCGTCAGGCACTTATCCATTTATCCACAGTGGCTGCATCATTTTACATTCCTTCCAGCAATGCACAAATTTCTCCCCATTCTCATCTACACTTATTATTTTTTGTTTTGAATTACAAGCATCCAAATAATTGTGAAGGAGAGAATTTTGACAGACAGAGAAGGGATAAGCCAGGCTTTCAGGCAACAGACGCTTCGGAGGGCTCTGGTATGAGGTGGATTCAGTCACACAAAGTCTAATGTCATAATCCCCATGAAATTCTTTTTAACCTGCAAACGGGCTGATTCAGTAGAGTGTTGGAAAGCCTTGCATCTTGGGCACTTTCGATGCTGCCAGGGTTCATGTTGGCTCAGGTGTGCTGGAATACCATCAGCTCTCTGTGAGAAAGGGTGGGCCAGGGATAAGGGGATGGGCACACAGGAGGTTGGCCAGTCACCTCATCACAATGCCCAGGGACTGTGACCAAAATAGCCAACACTGTACGGGTCAGGGTTCATCTCACAGACTGCTGTGGTGAGGGACACAGCAGCAAGACTGTCCAGGTGGCAGGGACACTTGGAACTGGCGGGGCTGAAACATCATTATCCTCTTGGCAGAAGGAAAGGTGGGTGCTCTTTGCATTGAAGTTGGCCCCCTGTCTGGGAGAGGAGCTGTCTATGCACAAAAAGGAAGGGATATAGGGGCTATTTGAGGTCTGTCAACCACCACGGACCCTGAATGGAATGGCGCAGGGCAGGATGCCATGGGAATGAAATGGAGGAGCCATCCAGAACCTAGAGAGCCAAGTACATGACATGGAGTGGGCTCAGAGAGCTCCTCCAAGCCCAGGCAGAAAGGCCTCCCCACTAAGATAGCAGGATTGGGCGGTGATTGGACCCATCCACGGCTGTTGTCCACCGAGAATGCAGAGCCTCAAAACCTTCAACCTGGATCCCTTCAGTCTCCACTAGAAACACCGTTTGTGCTTCTGCATCAGGATGCCTCTAAGTTCCAGTCCTGACCATTGCTTTCTCAGGGTTGTTCAGAACCCTGGCTCCCAGGGACCCTGTGCACTGGAGTCATGCTGGCTCTAGGAGCACATTCTGTTTGCATGAGTGCTAAGTCACTTCAGTCGTGTCTGACCCTTTGCGACCCCATGGGATTCTCTGTCCATGAGATTCTCCAGGCAAGAATACTGGAGTGTGTCGAAATGGGCCAGGGTGGAAACGACTTAGCAGAACTTTACAAATGCTATAAACTGGGGTTTATTTGCCTCCCCCACCCAAAAGGAGATTGCAAAACATTTACTAGCACATCACTTGCTATCAGATTCACCACTGCCTGAGGGGTAAATCTGATGTTCTAACAACCGATTCCCTCTGAGTCCTGCTGTAGCCCCTATGCCCCAGGACCCCTGTCCACCAACTCATTTATCCCTGCTGCCATCACCAATGCCTGGCGACTGAGTAATGTGATTGGTTGGTGGAGCTTTAGACCATTTCCCCTGCCTGTGGCAGAAATGGGGCTAACCAGCTTGTCTGTGTCTAGGTTGTCTGCTATGTCAGGTGTGGTGTTCCCCGGACAGGTGAGTGTTGTGGGCCTCTGACTGCTGTGACCACCTCAAGATTGGCAGCGTTGACAAACAGCCCCAGAGAGAGCCAGGCTCCTTGAAGCTCCCTCTGGTTACCATCCCTGCATGGCGTTCATTTTTTTTTTAAATAAGCAGAAGAAAGTTAAAAGTTTACAATTTTCTGGAGATTCCTTTACTTCCTTAGGGTACATTTATTGGTCATCCTTGGTGTGTCAGGCAGTGCATTGGGCTTTAAGGTTGAAGAGCTGCCTAAGGTTAAATCCTAACTGAGTATCCTTCACTAAGTCAGTGGTAGCACACCATGATAACTGCTGTAGTGAGGGATGTAAAATGTGCCGTAGAAACAGAGGAACGAGAGTTTAACTGTTGGAAGGTAGAGAGAGATGGGAGGGAGAAATTTGGGGGGGAAGGGATTTAATATGGGTTTTCGAGGATGTGTAGGAGTTTGCCAGCTCGTTTTCAGCCGGAGATAAGAATATGTGCCAGCCACCTGGGAAGAGTCAAAAGCAGTGAGGCTGCGGTAATGGGCATAGAGCTGGGCCAACGGGGTTGAGATGGTAGAATCAAGTAGAAACCAGATCATGAAGAGCTCCAAATTCCAGGCTCAAAAGTTAACCTTTGTCCTACAAACAATGAGAAGTCATTGAAAGCCTTTAAGTGGAAGAAGGACACGATGAAATCTCTTGTTTAGTGTTCTCCCTTAACCTTTAGGCCCCTGTGGATTTGGACATATACCAAAGCTCCTACATGATTGACTACAAACCTTATGGGAAGCACAAATATGCCAGGGTCACACAGAAGAGGTAAGAAGTCACTTAGTCTTGCTTTCCGTTCAGTGGCACACTGAAATCTTCTTTATCCATTTTTATTGTGAGTGTGGACATTGAGGGCTCTTACTGAGAACAATGTCTGAAGCCAGGAGATCTAGAGAGGTACTCTGTGTGTATGTGTGTGTACTGGTTCATTTATTTTTTTGGCCATGCCTCGGGGCATGCGGGATCTTCGATGACCAGGAACGGACCCAGTGCCCCCTGCAGTGGGAGGGCGGAGTCTTAGCCGCTGGATCACCTGGGAAGTTCATGTGTATTGTTTTCAAATATACACCAAGTATGTCACCCATACAACACCTAGTAAATAATAAACATTTACAGTTTAAATAATGTTCATAAACTCCAATGTACCTATTATTAGCCAGCTTAAAACACAGCACATTAGAGCCTTGCGTGCCCCTCCCTGTTCCCACCCCTCCCCCGATTTCCGGAGGTCATCATTCTTCTGAGTTTCGGGTCAAGCACTCTCTTATATGTGTGTGTGTGTGTTAAATAGTTTTACCTTTTATGTATATATCTCCTTAAATGGGAAGCTTGGCATACTGCATTTCATGGGGTCTGGAAGAGTCAGACACAGCTTGGTGACTAAACAACAACAATCTCTTTAAATAAATTATTTAGGGTTGCTTTTTTTGAACTTCATTATATAATTGGATCATATTATTTGTCCTCTTCTCTGACTTCTATTGTTTTGCTGAACATTATGGCATGTTATTCATTTTCTGCTGTATATTATATTGCATGAAGATGCCATGACATATTTGTCCCCTCTCCTGTCAGTGGACATTGGGGTTATTTACTTTTTTGTGACTCCTCCCACCCACAAATACTGCAGTGAAGATGAGGCAAGGTCTCCTGTGCAGGAGTTCACCCCTCCCAGGAGTGGAATTGCTCGTTGGAGGTGACATCACTGTTCCAAAGTGGATGTATCAATTTACTTTCCCACCAGGACAGTCAGGTAGCTCTCCAGTCTTGTCATTCCTTGGTGTGTCAGACTTTTTTGACTACAGTCGTTCAGTTCAGTCGTTCAGTCGTGCCTGGCTCTTTGCGACCCCATGGACTACAGCATGCCAGTCTTCCCTGTTCATCACCAACTCCTGGAGTTTGCTCAAACTCATGTCCATCAAGTCAGTGATGCTGGGCTTGAAATAATATTTTCTTGTGGTCATAATTTTCATTTCAGTGATTTCATCTTTTCATTTGTTCATGGCTGTTTATTTTTCTGCTTATGTTATTTGTCCATTTTTCTATTGAGTTGCTTGTCTTATTAATTCGTATGGGTTCTGGACATCTTACATGTGTCAGTTATATAAGTGGCAAAATTCCAGTCTGTGACTGGTCGTTTCACTCTTTCACAGAATAGAAACTCTTATTTTAATATAGGTAGACGTATCCGTCTTTTCCTTTATCATTTGCTCTTTTCATTGTTGTTTAGCTGCTAAGTCATGTCCAGCTCTTTTGAGACTCCATGGACTGTAGCACAACAAGCTCCTCCATCCATGGGTTTCTCCAGGCAAGAATACTGAAGTGGATTGCCATTTCCTTCTCCAGGGGATCTTCTTGACCCAGGGATCAAAAGTGCGACTCCTACATTACAGGCAGATTCTTTACCACTGAGCCACCTGGGAAGCCCTTGCTCTTTTTAAGTCTTATTTAAGACATCTTTTCCTATCTTGAGGTAACCCCACTAAAATTAATAAGATCTATACAAACAAAGGTGGAACAGTTTCTGAGATTAAATTATTTAGGAGAAGCAAAGTGCAGACTGGAATAATAATATGTATCACTTGTGTACAGATGGAAGGCATCTGGATATAGACATATAAGTTTACATGTACATAAAATATTTCTAATAAGACACAGAACACTCTGATAACAGTGGTTGTCCCTGGAGAGGGGACCTGAGAAAGAAGGAGGGTGGGAAATAGACTTACTTTTCACTATAAACTCTTTTGTACTATTTCAGTACGTCCTTCTGTTGTATATATTGCCATTCAAAAACTAATCTCAGAAAATAAAGAAAAGTATACCCTGTCTCATTTAGTTATTTTTAAATTTAATTTTCTTTTTTGGGCCACCTTGCGGTATGTAGGATCTTAGCTCTCCAACCAGGGATTGAACCCATGCCCCCTACAGTGAAATCATGGTGTCTTAACCACTGGACTGCCAGGGAAGTCCCAAGTGTGCTCTGTCTTGGAGACTACCTAAGAAGAAGCTTCATTGTTGCCTCTCTCAGCCCCCTTTTTGCATATGATTTATTTCCACAGCAAGCAAAGCTGGACACCCAACTCCGGGACAAAGAGTTCTACAGACTCACCCACAGCCCCAACCCCAAGCTAGAAGATGGATACCCTGCCTTCAAAAGACCCCACATGACCGCCAAGGACCTGGGGCAACCTGGCTTCTTCCCACCACAGGACCATGTGGCCCCAGTGGAGAATGAATGTAGGTTCACCAGCATCTGTCCATCCGTGTACCCAGCTTCCCATGCTCTGTACCTGGCCCACGGTGACCCAGACCGGATTCGACAGAGTGCTGACTATCCCTGTCTTCTGGAGCCTCAGCGCCAGCCTGCCCCAGATGTGGGCAAAGGCTACTTTCTACTGCCCGGCTGTGCCTGTCCTTTTCACTGTAGAGTCAAGGTTCCCATATTGAACCGATGGGGGCCCTTAATGCCATTTTACCAATAGGTAATCTGAGAATACCTTCCAAGGGCCCTGTGGAAATTCTTCCCTCTTACAAGGAAATCCCTTGAAGTATGGATCAGAAAACTAAAAACTCTGGAAAGACAATCCAGTGTCACCAAGACTGTGTTTGTTTGACTTGGCCTGCCTGGTTTGACTTGATCCTCTGGCTTGCCCCGGGGCACAGCATCTCCGCCATAGAAGGAAGATGGGAGGGAGGGAAGAAGGGAAACTGGTATGTGTGAAGGGTGGAATATGTGTGTTTCAGTATAAGTAAGAACCCTGCTGTAAGGAGTCTTACAAAAGAGGAAAATAATCATGTTTCCCATAGTCACTGAATGTTGGTAACCTTAAAATGCTGTTGGATAACTTTTTACCTCAATGCTCTTGATTCTTTCCGCACTCCCACCCTGTAGCAATCAACAGTAACCATTTAGAGGGCTTCATTTCCTATGCTTCTTCTTGCTCAGTGGACCTTGGGGAACACAAATGTAAGAGTCAGTTAGGAAACAGGCTAAGGTGCTGTAACAAAGAGAACCAAAGTACAAAGTCTTGAATAATGTACTAGTTTGTCTCTCATCTAACAGTTTAGAGGTAAGCAGGTGAGAGAAGAGGAAAGGGCATTCTTTGGAACAGTTTCTAGCTCTGAGTCCCAGGTGACTGCTGTGGAGTCCATTGTGTCCCTCATCCAAATTCATATGTTGAAATCCTAACCTTTAACGTGACTGTATTTGGAAGCAGGACCTTTCAGTTCAGTTCAGTCACTTAGTTGTGTCCGACTCTTTATGATCCCATGGACTTAGGGGGTATAATTCAGGTTAGATGAGGTCAAAGGGTAAAGGCTTAATCTGAAAACACTGGTGGTCTTTAAAAATAAAAAGAAAAAAAGTAAACACACATACACACACAAAGAAAGAGAGCTCTACACACACACACACACACACACACACTCCAAAGAAAGGCTATGGGAAGATACACACACACACACACACACACACACACAAACACAAACACACACACACATTCCAGAGAAAGGCTATGTGAAGATGTAGCAAAACGTTAGCCTGGGAGCCATAAAGAGGTCTTACCCTGCCAGATCTTAATCTTAGATCCTCCAGCCTCCAGAACTGGAAGAAAGTAAATTTCTGACTGCTATCCTTTGTTATGGCAGCTGAACAGACTCATACAGTGGCTGATTTGGTGACTGATAACTTTCAGTTAGCAGAGAGTTAGAAACAGGGCTTCCCTGGTGGCTCAGTGATAAAGAATCCACCTACCAATGCGGGAGACCTGGGTTTGATCCCTGGTCCAGGAAGATCCCAGTGCCACAGAGTGGCTAAGCCTGTGTGCCACAACCACTGAGCCTGTGTCCAGAGCCCAGGAACCACACTACTGAGCCCATGCGCTGCAGCTGCTGAAGCCCGAATGCCCTAGAGTGGCTCTCCACAACAAGAGAAGCCACTGCAATGAGCAGCCCTTGCACCACATCAAAGAGTAGCCCCTGCTCGCCACAACTAGAGCAGAGTCTTCATAGCAACAAAGACCGAGCAAAGCCAAAAATAAACAAATAAAATAAGTGCACACTTAGAAAAAAAATGTAAGTAAGAAACCACCAGGGGGATTCGGGCAATGTCCCTTTTAGGGCAGAAATGACCTTCTTCACTTTCAGTCTTGTCCTCTTGCCCAGAGCTCAGCCACATGGTCCCACCCAACTGCAAGAAAGGCTGGGAAACATAATCTCTGTCCTGGGTGGCCACGCACCCAGCTAAAAGTGAGAAGTTAATGTAGAAGGAAAGGTTGGACTTTGCTAGATAATTATCCATTTTTGCCATGACACATGAGAAGGCTTCCCCTTTATAGGATCACACTAAACACTGGTGTTTCTGTAGGGAATCTTGTTAAAACGCAGATTCCAGTTCAGTAGGTCAAGGATGGGGACAAGGGACTTCCCTGGCAATCCAGTGCTTAGGACTTCTCCTTCCAGTGCAGAGGATGTAGGTTCGATTCCTGGTCGAGGAGCTAAGATCCCACATACCTCGCAGCCTAAAGAACATAAAAAAGAAGCAATATTGAAACAAATTCAACAAAAACTTAAAATGGTCAATGGTCCACATCAAAAAAAAGAAAAAGATCAAAAAAAAAAAAAAAAGAAGAATGAGGACAAGATTCAAGGTCCCAGATGATGCCAGTGCTGCTGGGAGATAGATCACACTTCAGCGGTGATGCTATACACAGTACTCTATCTATTCCTTTTCACACTCCATTACTTATAGATCCAGTTCTTTTTCATGACAGCCTGATAGTCCACTGAATTGATAGATTTTGATTTATTATTTTCATATTGGGAGATAGTCATGCTTTTTCCAATTCCCTCTCTACAAATCATGCCGCATCATTATTCATAAACATATATCCTTACAAATGGTGCTTTGATTTCTATTAGGCAGAATTTTACAAATGGGATTTCCAGGTCAAACCATATGAGTATGTAGTGTTAATAGATCCTACCAGAACAGCCTCCTTCCTGCCAGCAGTGGGTAAGAGTGCCTCTTTTCCCATCTCCCCACCAGTTTGTGGATATTATGAATCTTTAAAATTTCTGCCAGTTTGATAAGATGGAAAATGGTATCTCATCATGTTTTTGTTTTGACCTTTTTTTTTTTCATTTTTGGCTTTTTTTGGCCACACTACAAGGCATGTGGGAACTTGGTTCTTGGATTGAAATCAAGTCCCCTGCAGTAGAAGCACTGGTTCATCAGAATGTCCCAGCATAGTTTTAATTTAACTTCTAGCAATATATTGAATCTTTTGGCTACTGAATCTAACCATTGGGTTTCTGAGTTGCATCTTTCTCCCTTGAGTTATTTATCTTTTTTCCCATCAATTTATAGGAGCTTTTTGCACATTTGTCGTGATAAACTTTTATCTAGCACATGCTCCAAATATGTTCACTATTTAGTTTCAAATATAAAAGTTTAAATATGTAATCTGCATATATTTTCTCTGGAATATGTTGCAAAATGAAGAAAGATGTGAAGAAGAAAAAGAAACCACCTGTAATCCCACTGCTCACTGACAACTTTGGTTGACTTTTTGATGCCCAGGGAGTCAAGGTAACTGTTAAATTCTTGTGCAGTGGAGCCAGGAGCCAGGCAAAACTGGGGCTCCTGAGTTCACAATTTACCAGCTGAGGAGTATTCTAGAAACTTATTCCATCTCTCTGAACAGTAACTTAGTCATCTGTAAGGGGTATTAATAATGTTCATACCTTTTGAGTGACATAACACCTGTGATACAGTCTGTGTTTAGTTATATGCACATTTTACATGTTTATATGCATATTTACAAATCTCACACTGAATACATTATTTTACATTCTGCTTGGTCTTGTTGCATTAAGTATACACACAGTTCTCAACCTTAAACCTTCATAAATATTATTGCACGGACTAATTATTGCATAATTAGTATTGTTCAACATCCAAGTTTCCAATGATGTATTTTCTCTTACAAGTAACTCCACAGAATAAACTTTTTTCTCCAGTTAGGTAGAAAAAGAAAGACGAAGTTCCTGGGTCAAAGTGTATGAATATGTTCTTGATGTATATTACCAAATCACTTACTAAACAGGTTTGGTTTTAAATTTTATTGAAGTTGATTTACCATGTTGTGTTGTACCTCTTAGTCCCAAACCCCAGTCTCTTGCCCCTCCACCTTTCCTCTTCTCACAGGTAATCTCCAGTTTGTTCTCTATGTCTGTGGTGTGTATGTGTATGTGTGTGTTGCTCAGTCGTGTCCAACTTTGTGATCCCATGGATTATAGCCCTCCAGGCTCGTCTGTCCATAGGATTTCCCAGGCAAGAATACTGGAGTGGGTTGCCATTTCCTTGTGTGTGTGTGTGTGTGTGTGTGTGTGTATGTGTGTAACTGAATATATGTATAATGGAATATTAGGCTTTCCTGGAGGCTCGGATGGTAAAGAATCCGCCTGCAATGTAGGAGACCTGGGTTTGATCCTTGGGTTGGGAAGATCCCCTGGAGAAGGGAATGACAACCCACTCCAGTATTTTTGCCTGGAGAATGCCATGGACAAAGAAACCTAGCGGACTACAGTCCGTGGAATTGTAAATAGTCAGACACGATTGAGCAACTTACACTAACTAATAATGGAATATTACTCAGCCATAAAAATTAATGAAAATTTGCCATTTGCAACAACACAAATGAATCTGGAGGATAATATGCGTAGTGAAATAAGTCAGACAGAGGAAAGACAAATACTATATGCTTTCACTTATATATGGAATCTAAAATATAAATGAATAAATATAACAATTGGACTCACAGATATTTGTCTCTTCATCAGTTGTAAAATGCTTCCTACCTAGTGTGTTCCCTTCTCCCTTACCTGTTATATTCTTTAGTGAATCTCTTTATCCATGATGCCTTCCAACATGTCCATAAAAAACGTATCTAAGAATGAAATTGCACTACTTCTCTGGACTTGTTAATAAATAACATTTTCCCCAGTGTTGTCATGTGAATCAGCTGTTTGATCATATAGTTTCTTCCACAAAATGACTTAGTTGAGGTGAAATCATGAATAATATTGTTTTCTTTCTTTCTTTTTTTTATGTCTCCCTCTCTCTTTACATGTTTCTTTTTAAAAATATTTATTTTTGACTGTGCTGGGTCTTTGCTGTTATGCACAGGCTTTCTCTAGCTGCTGCTAGGGGGGCTACTCTCTAGTTGCGGCGCTCTGGCTTCTCAATGTGGTGGCTTCTCTCCTTATGGTGCACGGGCTTGGTTGTTCCCAGGCACGTGGGATCTTCCCAGACCAGGGATCCAACCAGAGTCTCTTGCATTGCAAGGTAGATTCTTAACCACTAGACCACCATGGAAGCCCCCTTTTCAGGGCTTCTTAATCCGAGGTGTTCAGGAGGTCCCAGGCTTCATCACAGCGTTACCAGGGGTATGAGAGGCACTGCTTAAGACAGACAACTGGCCATCCAGGCGTGCCTGGACAGCTCCAGGACTGGACAGGGCAAGAAGACCGGCTGAGCCCTGGGTCACATGGAGCAGGAGAGGACAGTGGAGGGGAATCCCGGGAGGGATCCGCTCAAAAGAGGAGGATGAGACCCAAACACGCTGCATATGAGGCACTAGCTACACGTTCTCAAGTCTGAAGGCTGATAAATTGGGCTTTCTCTGAGCAACAGCCACTAAAGTCCCAAATTCCTGCCTCAGAAATCTCTTGACTTGGTTCTCCCTCCGGACGTCGCTGCAGAAGTGTCCTCTGTTGGCACAGGAGCGCCCCCTGCAGTTCCTCCTTGTATTACCCCTAGAGGAACCTTAGAAAAAAGGTCGGATTATTTCTCATCTCCCTGAAGAACCACCCCTTTGGGGTCGTCACTGCAAAGGCCCTTCATATGTGGCATCAACTTTTCCAAACCCACCTCCTGCCTTCCCTATATACACACACACACACACTCCACACCTCTGTGCTTTGCACTGGCTGCTTCTGTCTGTCTGCTAGAAAGTCCTTCTGCTTTCTCCCAACTGCATTCTCACCTCCTCCAAAGAGCCTGCCTTGATAATCTCCTGTCTCCAGCAGTTTGGGTTCCTAGGTCTTTTTATTTCTCCATCCTTTATAGGGATGCTGTGAGGGTTACATGAGTCAATGCCTAAAGCCTGGAAAACTGAAGGCTCAATAACAGTAAGTTATTTTTAATTTTTATTTTTATTATCTTTAGAATTATTAGGGCTTCCCTGGTGGTTCAGACAGTAAAGAATCTGCCTGCAATGCAGGAGACCAGTTCAATCCCTGGGTCAGGAGGATCTTCTGGAGAAGGGAATGGCAACCCACTCCAGTATTCTTGCCTGGAGAATCCTATGGACAGAGGAGCTTGGCGGACTGCAGTCCATGGGGTGGTAAAGAATTGGACACGACTGAGCAACTAACACTTAAAATTATTACTTAAAATATAAGACTGTTTTATTTATCTTGGTGGCTCCTGAGACCTGGCACATAGCAAGTGCTGGATAAACACCAAAGGAATGAATGGCAGAGGACAGGCTTTCCAAGCGGAGACACAGAAGGGAGGTGGTCCCAGGCCTGACCTCCAGACATTTCTGTAGCTGCTGTCCACGCTCTGGCCTCCAGCTGCATCAGCTCCAGACAAGGTGGTCTGTCCAACCTCAGCCAGGGAAGCTGTCTGTACCTGGCCATGTCAAGTGAAATTACGTGGGCAGACATTCTTGAAGACGGCCCACACCGCCCACTGAATTCTACTCTCTACCAATCAGAGTCATCTTTGGGAAAAGCAGGATGGTGAGAACTTCAAATAAAGTTTGTCAACCCCCCACATCACTCCCCCACCCCCAATATCCCTGGCCCCATGCCTTCCCAGTCCTGATCTTAGCCTGGACTGGTTGATCAATGGATCCAGGAGAAGCCTGCTATGGCCAACAGACATGGCATTTTCTCAGCAGAAGGCTTTTAGCTCCATTCCTGGCTATTCCTGCAGCAGAACATGGCTGGGTACTAGTAGCCACCCCATCTGTCTTCATTGCTCTCCATGTTTAGAGCTTCCTGAGGTCCCCGGGGAATAGGAGTAGAGCACAGAATAGGGAGCAGGGGCTATGGAGGGGACCCATGTGCCAACCCAGTGTCAGGCCAGGCATATGCTTTATGAAATACCCATCATAACCATTGAGGAGATAATCTACTTCTCACTCTGCTTTATGGCCGAGGAACCTGAAGGATCAGATGATTTAGCCAAACGTCACAGGATTTTGAAGCTTGGCTTCTTTCTTTCATGAAATCCCATTTCCATGAAAACCTTCAGTTTTCTCATCTGTAAAATGAGGATAAAAGGTACAAATGTGCACATTAGTTGCTCAGTCGGGTCTGACTCTTTTGTGACCCCATGGACTGTAGCCCACCAGGCTCCTCTGTCCATGGAATTCTCCAGGCAAGGATACTGGAGTGGGTTGCCATTTCCTTCTACAGGGGATCTGCCCGGCCTAGGTATCAAACCAGGGTCCCTGCACTGCAGGTGGATTATTTATCATCTAAACCAGTACATGATAACACAGGGAACTATACTCAGTACCTTGTAATAATCTATAGGGAAAAAGAATCTGAAACAGTGTGTGTATATATATATATATAAAACAATATATATATAAGTGAATCACTCTGCTGTATGCCTGAAACTAACACAACATTGTAAATCAACTATATCTCAATTAAAAAAAATAAAGTTCAGTTCAGTCACTCAGTCGTGTCTAACTCTTTGCGACCCCATGAATCGCAGCACGCCAGGCCTCCCTGTCTATCACCAACGCCCAGAGTTCACTCAGACTCACGTCCATCGAGTCAGTCATGCCATCCAGCCATTTCATCCTCGGTCGTCCCCTTCTCCTCCTGCCCCCAATCCCTCCCAGCATCAGAGTCTTTTCCAATGAGTCAACTCTTCGCATGAGGTAGCCAAAGTACGGAGCTTCAGCCTTAGCATCATTCCTTCCAAAGAACACCCAGGGCCGATCTCCTTCAGAGTGGACTGGTTGGATCTCCTTGCAGTCCAAGGGACTCTCAAGAGTCTTCTCCAACACCACAGTTCAAAAGCATCAATTCTTCGGTGCTCAGCTTTCTTCACAGAGAGCAAGAGAGTTCCAGAAAAACATCTATTTCTGCTTTATTGACTATGCCAAAGCCTTTGACTGTATGGATCACAATAAACTGTGAAAAATTCTGAAAGAGATGGGAATACCAGACCACCTGACCTGCCTCTTGAGGAAAAAAATAAAGAAGTGTACTTAAAAGAAAATGAAAAGAATGTACATTAATGAATATTTTAAAATTTTTGGTAAATGTTAATAGTGTTTTGCTTCATTTGCTTAAAACATGACACACGTCCTGAGTTCCCCGCCCCCACCATGATGTCAACCTGATGGGATGTTTTTGTCATTCCTTGGCCTGGGGTGGGGCCTTGATGATGAGGCTGCAGAAACAGGACCAGGAGGCTTCTCTGAGATAATACTAACAGCCCTTACATGTGTATATTCTTCAGCGTTTACAAAACACAATCGCAGATGCTATCTCCCAAGATGTCCATCTCATTTCTGTGACTTAGGAATTCTTAGCCCCATTTCACAGAAGGATAAGTACCTAAGGCAGGGCGGGGCTGCAGACCTCAGGCTTGTGCTGCAGTGTGCCCTCTTCTGGATCAAGTGGCCGTCCACTGTGGATTGGAAACTCTGAAGTCATGCCTAGGAGGCAATACTATCTGAGCACCTTGATAAAATGCTGATTCCTCAGCCCCACCAGGTGTGGATGGAAAGTCACTAGGTCTGGAGCAAATGTCAAGCATCTTCATTTTTTTCCACTTTACCTGGAGATTGGCTCCCTGTGCTCTGAGAAGCAGCAGAAGAGAATGCCAAGTTCCTGGAAGTCTTGACAAGATCAGCCAGTAGTAAATCTCTGATAGAGCTAAATCACAAAGTGGGGTGTAGGAGACACATGGAGGGGTGGAGGTGGATCAGAATAGCAGCTTTTTTTTTTTTGACTGAGACACACTGGCTTATGGGATCTTCCTTCCCTGATCAGGGATTAAACCTGGAACCTTTGCAATGAGGGCTTCCCTTAGTGACTCAGCAGCAACCCGCTCCAGTATTCTTGCCTGGGAAATCCCATGGACAGAGGAGCCTGATGGGTTACAGTCCATGGAGTCATAAAAGAGTCAGATACTACTTACAGACTAAACAACAAACAACAGAAATAACCTTGGAGAGAAAGCCCCAAGTCCTAACCACTGGACCGTCAGGAAATCTCAACACCTATTTAAATGTCTCAAGAGTGGTTTGGCCATGCAACAAGCCAGAATGTGTACATTAATTTCCAAACATCTCCCTTGTGGCTCAGCTGGTAAAGAATCCACCTGCAACGTGGGAGACCTGGCTTCAATCTCAGGGTTGGGAAGATCCCCTGGAGAAGGGAAGTGCTACTCACTCCAGTATTCTGGCCTGGAGAATTCCATGAACTATATAGTCATGGGATCACAAAGAGTCAGACACAACTGAGCGACTTTCACTTTCAAAACATGTGTGCATATGTATATGTGTATATATATATACACATACACATATGTATGTATGTATATATATATGTATATGTTTCACTTATAAGAAGTACTTGGAGTAGTCAAACCCATAGAGACAGAAAGAAAAACGGTGATTGCCCAGGGATGGGAGGAGGTGGGAAGGTGATGATGTAAACGTTCTGGAGGGGGATGGTGATGGTTACACAAAAGTCTGAATATACTCAATGCTATTGAACTATACACTTAAATGTGGTTTGAATGGTACATTTTATGTTATGTGTATATTTTATCACACACAAAATATATAAATATGTGTGTGTGTGTTAAGCCACTTCAGTCATGTCTGGCTCTTCATATCTGGCCACCAGGCTCCTCTGTCCATGGGATTCTCCAGGCAAGAATATTGGAGTGGGTTGCCATGTCCTCTTCCAGGGGATCTTCTGACTCAGGGATCAAACTCACATCACTTTATGTTTCCTGCATTGGCAGGCAGGTTCTTTACCACTAGTGCCACCTGGGAGGCCTATATATATATATATATATATATATATATATACAGACACACACACACACTGCTGCTGCTGCTAAGTCGCTTCAGTCGTGTCCGACTCTGTGCAACCCCATAGATGGAAGCCCACCAGGCTCCCCCGTCCCTGGGATTCTCCAGGCAAGAACACTGGAGTGGGTTGCCATTTCCTTCTCCAATGCATGAAAGTGAGAAGTAAAAGTGAAGTCGCTCAGTTGTGTCCGACTCTTAGCGACCCCATGGACTGCAGCCTACCAGGCTCCTCCGTCCATGGGATTTTCCAGGCAAGAGTACTGGAGTGGGGTGCCATTGCCTTCTCCGATACACATACACACACACATACACATTTAGAACACAAATGAAAGAAGCATCTGAGTCCCTTACATACCAAAAAAGAAAAAAGGCCAACAGTGCAGGAGAAAAATTATTTTTGAATTCAACTCCTTACTTGTTTGCAAATACTTGTTTAATGGTATATGCCAGGCCCAAGTCTAAGGGCTGGGAATACAGCAAGAACAGTAAGACAAGGAGATTCCATACCAATTGGAAAAATGATAATAAACTAAAAAGGAAAGCAAGAAGGCTGAGCACTGAAGAATTGATGCTTTCGAACTGTGATGCTGAAGTAGATAGACTTCAAGAGAGTCCCTTGGACAGCAAGGAGATCAAACTAGTCAATCCTAAAGGAAATCAACCCTGAATATTCATTGGAAGGACTGCTGTTGAAGCTAAAGCTCCAATCCTTTGGCCACCTGATGCAAAAAGCTGACTCACTGGAAAAGATCTTGATACTGGGAAAGACTGAGTGCAGGAGAAGAAGGAGGTGTCAGAAGATGAGATGGTTGGACGGCATCACTGACTCAATGGACATGAGTTTGAGCAAGCTCCCAGAGTTGGTGATGGACAGGGCAGCCTGGTGTGCTGCAGTTCATTGGGGTGCAAGGAGTCGGACATGACTTAGTGATTGACCAAAACTAGGAGATGTTGGTAGAATTAACTATGGCCCAGTTGTTTATGCTACTTGTAAGTGGCTACTCATAGTGCCAGTCCTCTCCACACTACCATACTGAGGCTAGGCTACTGGAGGAGTGCTGAAATAAATGGAAAACCTCACCCACATCTACCTCAAACGTTAATTTGCTTATGACTCATTTGGGGGCTCCAGTTAAAGTATGGATTCTGAACCAGCCAGTCTGAGGTGTTGAACCTGAGATTCTGCATTTTTGCCCACACCTCTGGGCCAGCAGTTTTACTATGACTGTTGAGGCTTGTGGTTCCCAGCCTTGATTGTATCTGGGAATCACTCGGGAGCTTAAAAAAAAGCCTGATGTCTGGACCTCACAGACAGAGAGTGCGAGTTTTTAAGGCTGGAGTGTGGTGGAGGGTTAATGGCATTTTTAAAAGTCCCAATATTCTAATCTGCTGCAGAGATGGAAAAGCAGAGCTTTAAAAATCATCCAGGGAGCTTTTTTTTTTTTTTAAACTGTAGGTTCCCAGGTGGCTCAGTGGTGAAGAATCCGCTTGCCAAAGCAGGAGAGGCGGGTTCCATACCTGGGATGGGAAGATCCCTTGGAAGAGGGCATGGCAACCCAATCCAGCATTCTAGCCTGGAGAATCTCACGGACAGAGGAGCCCATGGGGTGGCAAAGAGTCGACAAGGTTTAGAGACTAAATAACATGTTCTAAGATAACAATTCCTAAAACCTTTGATTCTTTTTGGAAAAGGTTCCCAAAGAAATGTGTGTTTTAGCAGGCACCCCTAGAGACTCCACTGCCCATGAACGGCATTCAAGTGGGAGCGCTCCCCCTGCCCCCGCGACAAAGGATGCCCAAGGCCAGCGATTATCTGAATCAGATACAGCGGGTTTGGACTCCAGGCTCATTCAATAGCTGCATAATTGCATGTAAATCACCTTAAAACAAAACAAAACAAAACCTTATTTGCCTTTCCCACTAAGGTAATATAGTGTGTGGCTATTTCTGAAGAATGGATTCCACAAGGGGAATTTCTGTATCAAGAAGAATTTTTTTTGCAAATTTCAACAGATACCAAAATTCATTCAAATGCATTCCTCTTTGCATTCCTAACACTGTGGAGAATTGTTTTTATCACACACGCATCCCCACAGGTAAATCTTTCAAATTCTTGCCATCGACCAGCGGAAAAATGGGATCCCCATTGTTGCTTTCGTTCGTGTTTCCCTGTTGAGCAGGGAGATTGAGTTCTCTTCATTCATATATTTATTTTAAAATATTTACAATCCGCCTGGTGTGCCTGATTATCCCTATTGTGGGTAAATCCTTCGACTTAGTTTTCCTTTCCTCCGCTGTAGAATGGAGGCAATACTGTCTCCCAAGGCGGTTGTGAAGACTAGAAGAGATCTCACGAATATACAGTGCTTAGTATAGCAGTGGATGTACAGTAGGCGTTCCAGAAATGTTTGCCTTTGAAACTCGCGCAGGAGCCCCTCCCACCGCGGCCAGCAGGTCTGAGCCCCAGGCAGGTTCATTCCACCCGAGGGAGGGGAGAGGGAAAGAGGGCTGGAGGTGGGAGGTAGTTCACAATGCTGAGGTACCAGCGCCCCTGCGCAGCGCGCACCATTCGCGCAGCGTCCGCGCTCCGTCACATCCCCACTCATCTGCCCCACAAAGGGACAAGCCACTCGACCGACTAGGTACCACCCAGTCAAATCCCACGGTCCGCGGAGCTCCAGCCTTCCCTCGGTGTCTTATCGCCCCCATGTGGTCAATCGGAGCTCTCTTCCTCCCCGACCGGTCTTTGCACCAACAACAATTCCTGGCGCCGCTCCCGGCTGCGCAGGAGCCAGACATCAGACTGCGGGCCAGAGAATAAATGTCTCATTCACATACCTTTGGTCTCCAAACCCTCTGGCCACCCTGAGCCCGGCTCCCCGCGGAGTCAAACCAAGGAAGACTCTCAGGCTGCCCTGCTGACCTGAAGCTTAGGGTCAAATTTCTGAAGAAAGGGGGAATTTTCAGCACCACCCCTGCACCTGCCTGGCCCCACAAGGCAGCCCCAAATGGCAGCCCCACACCCCTTGGGTAACAAAGGGCGTCTCTTGATTACTTTAAGAATAACCACACTTTCATCTTAACCTAACACATTATCCTCGTAACATCAACTGTCAGCCTCTGGTCTTTGTCATATGTATATTCAATGTCTGTAGTTTTGCAGAAACAGTATGAAATTTATTATCTACATATTTTACTTTGGGATCTTTCCTGCTTTCATCTCTTGTTTCCTTCCTTTCTACTCCTTGAGGGTAGTTAACAGCCAGGGGTTCTTTCTCTACCTTCCTCTCTCCCCCATCAGGTAATTGTAGATTTGCATATATGCACTTTTGTGTGACTGTTTAATTCAAATTATGTCACTTAATCCTCATAGTAACTCTGCAACAAATTATGTCCATTTTATTTGTTTATTTATTTTTGACTGTGCTTGGTCTTTGTTGCTGCTCCGGCTTTTCTCTAGTTGCAGGCAACAAGTGGGGATTAGTGTTCATTGTAGTGTGTGGGTTTCTCATTGCAGTGGCTTCTCTTGTTGTGGAACATGGGCTCTAGGGCACTCTGGCTTCAGTAGTTGGCAACTGGGATCTTCCCAAATTAGGGATTGAATCCCTGTCTCCTGCATTGGCAGGTAGATTCTTTCCAGCTGAGCCACCAGAGAAGCCCTATTTGTTTACTTCTATTGTTGTTTTATTTTTTGGCCATGCTGCAGGGCATGGGGGATCCTAGTTCCCAGATCAGGGATGGAACCCGAGCTCCCTGCATTGCCAGTGGGGAGTCTTAATCACTGGACCACCAGGGAAGTCCCAGATTATACCCATTTTACGAGTTGAGGAAACTGAGGTTATGATTTTGTTTTCATTTCTATTTATTGAGTGCTTACTTACTACTTCTGCTAATCCTACTTCTGTAGGATTCTGTGCTAAACATTATATATCTTATCCCCTTGATCTTCAAAACCTGTTACTTGCAGTTGGGAAACAGATTAGAGAGCTCAAGGAAAATTATAATAAACAAGTAAACAGTAATACGGCTGATTGTAACTACAAAGCAGTCTCTCTTGTTACCTGTCATTCTTTGAAATTGCCCTCTGGATTGAAGGAAATTCAGAGAAGTGAAATTGTGGGCAGTGGGATGATAAGTGGATTATTACAAGCTTCCTGTTATGTGACTGTAGTTATTTTAACAATGATGTTGGTTCCTTATGGATAAAACTGCCATGAAAATATCTGAGTTGCAGAGGGCCCAGCAGAATTAAATGAGACCATATCACATCTGTCTAAACTATAAAGAGCAGGATACAAAGATGAGATCAATTAAAATAGTGGAAATACAGTTTATTGGTTTCCTTTTTCTTGTTGTATTAATTGATTATTATTATTATTTGATATTTTATAATTTTATTTTTATTTACTTGTTTAGTTTTGGCTGTGCTGTGTCTTCATTGCTGTACAGACTTTTCTCTAGTTGTGGTGAGCGGGGGCTACTCTCTAGTTTCGGTGCCCTGGCTTCTCATTGTGGTGGCTTCTCTTGCTGCAGAGCGCGGACTCTAGGTCTCACAGGCTTCAGTAGCTTTGGCTCCCAGGCTCTAGAGCACAGGCTTGGTAGTTGTGGTGCATGGGCTTAGTTGTTCTGTGGCATGTGGAATCCTCCTGGACCAGGGATCGAACCCATGTCCCCTACATTGGCAGTTGAATTGTTTATCACTGAGCCACCAGGAAAGCCCTTGAATATTGTTAATCCTGAAAATAGTGCAGCTGTTGAAAGAGGTCAACCATGGGTGAGATGAAGACTGGAGTTAATAATCTCTTCCCTTGACTCTCCTCCCCTACTCCTCTCTCCTGAGATAACCAGTGTGGTGTTTGGTGTAGGTACTTCTAAACTTTATCCCGATGAAAATATTCCATTTAAACAGATATAGAAGCCATTCCATTTGGCTGCAATCATACTACTCACACTCCTCTGCAACCTGGAGATTTGTCACTTATCTGCTTCACAACATTTAATCATCCCATCTAGGCTGCTGACTCATTTGCAGCATATCAGAGTACAAATGTATCTTCATCTACTCAGCCATTAGTCTGAGTATTTCTTCAAAAGATCCTTCTGAAGAAAGAACACCCTTTCCCCTTCATTATTTCTCCGTATCAAAGCCTCTCCCTGTCACCGGTCAAGTTTGTGACCTTTCTGGAGAGTGCAAAATTCCTCTGTCTCCTGAAAGCACCTGAGTTCTGACTAGTGAACTCTGCGTTGTCTGGGATCCTCTTCCTGCCCGTGTTCTTGCTGCTAGCAACAAAGCAGATGCCAAGGTTGAGCTGATCCCAACCTTGCTGTTATCCTTCCTGACATATTCGCTGAGTGAGCTCTTGTTGTTCAATAGCTCAATCATATGCGACTCTTTGCAACCCCATGGACTGCATCACGCCAGGCTTCCCTGTCCATCACCATCTCCCAGAGTTTGCTCATTTCATGTTCATTGAGTTGATGATGTCATCCAACTGTCACGCGAGTGTATTTTTCTCAGTTCTTTGTCTCGTCACAACAAAGATTTGGAGTGACGGACATTAAAGCCCCGTTGGCGTGTCACAGCTCTCGGGTCTTGGATAGACCGTGTTATAGCTCTCAGGTCTCGAAAGGACCATGTTATAGCTCTTAGACAAATCAGTGTTACAGCTCAGTGTTACAGCTCTATTTTATTTAGAAGATAGCAGGAAAATTGAGGCGTGAGGGCATGTCGATCCAAAGACGCAAATAGAAGAGTGCCCCAGTGCACATGCAAGAGCGAGCTAGCTTTGGTTCCTCTTTTTATATGTTTTTCTCTCTCTGGGCCTGTCCTATGTCAATTGGGCCAGCCAGGAGTGTTGTTTGTTTTATCCGAGGTCCTCACTCTGGTCCTTGGACCTTCCTTTGTTCTCTTTTCGCGGGCTTTTCCCCTCCTTGTCTTTTAGCCACCGCCATTTTGGACTCTTTATCCCTTTTCTACCTACCTAACAGAAACATCTCATCCTCTGTCACCCCCTCTCCTCCTGCCCTCAATCTTTCCCAGCATCAGGGTCTTTCGTTGGCTCTTTGCATCAGGTGGCCAAAGGATTGCAGCTTCAGCTTCAGCATCAGTTCCTCCAATGAATATTCAAGGTTGATTTCCTTTAGGATTGACTAGTTTGATCTCCTTGCTGTCCATGAACAGTATGAAAAGAGTGAGTTCTAAAAATCCTTATCTCCCAATTCATCCCACCCGCCTTCCCTTCCCCATTTGGTATCTATACATTTGTTTGTTTGTTCTCTGTGTCTCTATTTCTGCTTTGCAAATAGGTTCATCTGTACCATTTTTCTAAATGAATTGTGAGATTGGGAATGGCATATACATACTATTGATATTGTATATGAGTGAAGTCGCTTAGTCGTGTCCGACTCTTTGCGACCCCATGGACAGTAGCCAACCAGGCTCCTCCATCCATGGGATTTTCCAGGCAAGAATACTGGAGTGGGTTGCCATTTCCTTCTCCAAGATATTGTATAAAGCAAATAGATAACTAATAAGAACTTACTGTATAGCTCAGAGAACTCAGTACTCTGTGGTGACCTAAATGGGAAGGAAATTTTTTAAAAAGGAGGGGATATATGTACACATATAGCTGACTCACTTTGCTGTACAGTAGAAACTAACACAACATTGTAAAGCAACTATACTCCAATAAAAATTGATTTAAAAAGTTAAAATAGAACTACAAAAAAATCATAAAATAAAAGCTCCCTTCTTTTCAGGAGGCAGAAGACAGGGAGCCTCCCACTGCAACAGCCCCTGGAGAAATCCTTCCATAACCAGCACTAAAGAGCGATGACAGAGGAGCGGCCCCTGGGCTCCTGGGAGCCAGTCCAGGTTTAATCACTGGACAAGGGGTGTCTTCTGGCTCCCACAGACCAGGCTCAGGCCCTTTGCCCCCTCTGCTGGGTGAAGGCCTCTCTCTCTCTCTCTCTAGTCCATTCTCTTCCTCACTTGCCACAGGGATCTTAAGGATCACATCACATCTGAGCCTCCCCACTCAGAAACTTGGAATGGTTTCCCATTTTCTCCTGACTAAAGCCCCAGTTGTTGTTTTTAACCACAGAGACCTGGGAAATCCATTATTTTCAAAAGGCAGCAATCTGTTCCCAAACCACCTCCTCCTTCTTTTAGATTCTATGGAAGTTTCTGCACCAGAAATCCAAGAGCCTGGGAAGGGAGGTAGGAGGGAGGTTCAAGAGGGAAGGGGCATATGTATACCTATGGCTGATTCATGTTGATGTTTAGCAGAAACCAACACAGTACTGTAAAACCATTATCCCTCAATTAAAAATAAATAAATAATAAACCTTAAGAAAAAAAGAAATCCAAGAGTCATCTTTTTCTCCTCTACCACTTATTCACTGACTTTATTTTTTTGGGCTCCAAAATCACTGCAGATGGTAAATTCAGCCATGAAATTAAAAGATGCTTGCTCCTTGGAAGAAAGTTATGACCAACCTAGATGGCATATTAAAAAACAGAGACATTACTTTGCAGACAAAGGTCCATCTAGTCAAAGCCATGGTTTTTCCAGTAGTCATGTATGGATGTGAGAGTTGGACTATAAAGAAAGCTGAGTGCTGAAGAATTGATGCTTTTGAACTGTGGTGTTGGAGAAGACTCTTGAGAGTCCCTCGGACAGCAAGGAGATCCGACCAGTCCATCCTAAAGGAAATCAGTCCTGAATATTCATTGGAAGGACTGATGCTGAAGCTGAAACTCCAGTACTTTGGCCACCTGATGCAAAGAACTGACTCACTGGAAAAGACCCTGATGCTGGGAAAGATTGAAGGCGGGAGGAGAAGGGGATGACAGAGTGGTTGGATGGCATCACCGACTTGATGGACATGAATTTGACTAAGCTCAGGGAGTTGGTGATGGACAGACAGGGAAGCCTGGCATGCTGCAGTCCATGTGGTTGCAAAGAGTTGGACATGACTGAGTGACTGAATTGACAGACTGACTGAATTATTCACTTAATTCCAGTGTCCCTGGCCTTCCTGCCTCAAAAATAATTGCAAGTTCTTTTATTTCTCTCCACTCCCATTACAGAGATCTCACTTTCTCATTCCTCCCCTCCCTACCAAGCCTTTGATTGGGCTGTTCCTCCTGCCTTCCCCATTTTTTTTTTTTTTTTATTGCACCAGCCCAAGCAGAGGAAGTAGTGAAAGAAGCTACTCTCTTGTTCTAAAGAGGGATGCTGAGCTAAGGATGAGGGATGCTAAAGCTGTTGGAAGTAGCCAGTACATATTGCCCTAGATTTATTATTTTAAGTCATTGTCCACTTGAGGAATTTAAAAGTAGCTCATGGCAGAGCCATTATGGGACTTGTGATGGTTGAATTTTTTTATGTGTGGCATGTTTAAGTCAGTCACTGTGGGCCTGCTTGTTATGTTGTTCTCATGATGTCTGGAGGAGGGAGAATACCTTTACAGGTGGAAGAGTGTTTTCTATTCCAGCTCTCAACCATAGATTTTCCTCAATTTACCATGGAGTTACATACCCATAAACCCCTAAGTCAAAAATGCATTTAAATCAGCCAATCTTCTGAATATCATAGCCTCACCTATTTTAAATGTGCTCAGAATATTAGCCTCAGTTCAGTTCAGTCGCTCAGTCGTGTCTGACTCTGTGATTCCCGTGGACTGCAGCACATCAGGCTTCCCTGTCCATCACCAACACCTGGAGCTTACTCAAACTCATGTCCATGGAGTCAGTGATGCCATCCAACCATCTCATCCTCTGTCATCCCCTTCTCCTCCTGCCTTCAATCTTTCCCAGCATCGGGGTCTTTTCCAAGGAGTCAGTTCTTCACACCAGGTGGCCAAGAACTGAAGCTGCAACTTCAGCATCAGTCCTTCCAATGAATATTCAGGACTGATTTCCTTGGGATGGACTGGTTTGATCTTCTTGCAGCCCAAGGGACTCTCAAGAGTCTTCTCCAACACCACAGATGAAAAGAATCAGTTCATTGGTGCTCAGCTTTCTTTATGGTCCAACTCTCACATCCATACATGACCACTGGAAAAACCATAGTTTTACTATATGTACCTTTGTTGGCAAAGTAATGTCTCTGCTTTTTAATATGCTGTCTAGGTTGGTCATAGCTTTTCTTCCAAGGAGCAAGTGTCTATTAATTTTATGGCTTCAGTCACCATCTGCAATGATTTTGGAGCCCAAGAAAATAAAGTCTGACACTGTTTCCATTGTTTCCCCATCTATTTGCCATAAAGTGATGAGACCAGATGCCATGATCTTTGTTTTCTGAATGTTGAGCTTTAAGTCAACTTTTTCACTTTCATCAAGAGGCTCTTTAGTTCCCCTTCACTTTCTGCCATAAGTGTGATGTCATCTGCATATCAGTCAGGCAAAATCTTCTAATACAAAGCCTATTTGTTGTTTTTAATTGCACTGGGTCTTTCACTGCTGTGGCAGGCTTTCCTAGTTGTGGTGAGCGGGGACTACTCTCTAGTTGCAGTGTGCACGCAGGCTCCTCACTGCAGTGGCTTCTCTTGTTGCTGAGCACAGGTTAGGTGCACGAACTTCAGCAGTTGCAGCATACGGGCTCGGTAGTTGTGCCACTGGAGCTCTAGAGTGCGGGCTCAGTAGTTGTGGCTCGCAGGCTTAGCAGCTCTGTGGCATGTGGAATCTTCCCGGATTGGGAATTGAACCTGTTCCACTGCTTTGGCAGGTGGGTTCCTATCCACTGAACCACCAGGGAAGTCCTCGTTTTTTAAATATAGTATTGAAAGTGAAAAACAGGGTAACTGTCTTGGTGCAGAATGATTTTAAGTGTACTGGTTGTTTCTCTTCCTAACTGTGTGGCTGAATTCCCAGCATCACTAGAGAATATGTCACGCAATGTTATCACTAGCTCAGGAAGAGATCAAAATTTTAAATTCAAAGTACAGTTTCTACTGAATGTATATCACTTTCGCATCACTATAATGTCCAAAGATCCTGTTTGAAAGGTCTGTGAAAGTCAAGTGAAAGTTCCTCAGTCGTGTCTGACTCTTGGTGACCCCATGGACTGTCCATGGAATTCTCCAGGCCAGAATACCAAGTGGGTAGCCTTTCCCTTCAGGGGATCTTCCCAACCCAAGGATCAAACCCAGGTCTCCTCCAAACCCAGGGATCAAACCCAGGTCTCCCACACTGCAGGCAGTTTTGTGTGTGTGTGTGTGTGTGTGTGTGTGTTTGTGTTTTTACCAGCTGAGCTACAAGGGAAGCAAGCTCCTGAGAGGTCTGTATTTACTTCCAAACTTCTTGGGAGAAAAGGTGAAAATGAGCCCCCTGGTGGCAGTTATGGTAGTTGCAGGACTAGAATCTGGAGGGGCAAGTCTCCTTAAGCAAAGTGCCTTACAAATCTAGTTCTGGAAAGAGCAAACGTCCCTGGAAGTGATCCAGAAAACATCCAGAGTTCTTGCTTTTCCCTTGACTTACTTCAGGAGTAAGACTGAGTCACTCCATGACCCGTGGTTGCACTGGAAGCTTGTTTTGTCTCCACTTCTTGGAGAAATACAATCACTTTTGGTGTAAATGCATCCATAGGAAAGTATTGGTGAGAAACAATCTGGAAAAAGGAAACTGTCTGGAACATCCTAAGCCTCCACTTTTCTGTTTTTCTAGGATGCAAAGGGCAGGCTAGGTAGCTCGTTTTCAGAACTTCTCACAGTCTTCATGACCTCTGGACCAGTACTCACTGCGAAGGTATTGCTTTCCTGACTGGGGGAACCTGGAAGCTGGAAGCTGTGTGCATGTGCTTTCTCCCAGCACAGAGTCTATAAGCTGTGTGGCTTCCTCCATGGGACTCCAACCCTGCAGGGTGGGGGATGTAACCCACTTCAGTGAAAAATGGAGAAGGTAATAGGCTAAAGCAACACCATCAGGCAGAGCCAAATGGATGCTCAGTGTCCCAGCCCACTTTTCCTCTCATTTAAATTAAATCCCAAGATCTCGTTCCTTGAGAAAACTTCCAGGATTTGAGATTTTTTAAATCTGTCTTTAACATTAGGATTGTTGAACCATCTTTTCTCCTTCACTTTGTAAATAGTTAGTTATTGCCGTGACTGGTACATTTCTTTCCTCATTTGGCTATTTCCTGAGGGCTGCAGCTATGTCAGTTACATGTTATGTTTTCCAAATCCAATCTGACAAATAAGCGATCAAGTACCACACACCTTATGCTGGATGCTGATGGGATTACAAGAAGGGGTACCATTCTAGGATCTCAGCTATTAAGGAGACTGATTTGTACCAGTTACTGGCTTAACTGCATCCTGTGGGGCAAGTCTGGAGGGATGGGCCTTGGAAAGATGTCAGAAAAGCAACAACTTGAAGGAGGAAGAGGTAGGGTTTGGAGTCCAGAAAAAGAGCTCTGTGAGACAATGCAGGAAACTCCATTCTGGCGACCCCTGAGGAGTTGTCAGGTTCTTGTGGCCCAGCCTCTGAGCTTCCAACACTGCATTCCTACTGATGGCCAGCAGAGGCAAAGGCAGAATTGAAATGAAAGAAGGGGGCTTGCTTCCCTGCTGGTCCCGTGGCTAAGACTCTGAGATCCTAATGCAGGGGGCCAGAGTTCCATCCCTGGCCAGGGAACTAGATTCGCGTGTGTCGCAACAAAGATCACAGACCCCGCGTGAAAGTGAGGGTTAGTCTCTCAGTCATGTCCAACTCTTTATGACCTCATGGATTGTAGCCCACCAGGCTCCTCTGTCCACAGGATTTTCCAGGCAGGAATACTGGAGTGGGTAGCCATTCTCTTCTTCAGAGATCTTCCAGACCTAGGGATCAAACCTGGGTCTCCTGCATTGCAGGTGGATTCTTTACCATCTGAGCCACCAGGTAAGCCCAGGTTAGATACTTGCAAATCGTTAAGACAGCTTGGTATGAGGGAGTAGACAAAAACCTTAACTAGAGATTGGAATTCCTGGGATTTGGTCCCAGTTCTGCCCTGATTGGCTGTTATTAAGGGGCAAATCACAGCATCTTTCTGGACCTGAGTTTTACAATAAGAATAGTAATAATAACATCTGCCATGGTATTTTTATAACTTTTAATTTTATTATTCTTTTAAAATATATTTTTATTTATTTGACTGCACCAGTCCCAGCCTCAGCAAGCCAGATGTTTTGTTTGTTTTTTTTTTTCCAGTTGCTGCGTGTGGAATCTGCAGCTCCCTGACCAGGGATCGAACCTGGGCCTCCTGCATTGGGAGCTTGGAGTCCTAGTTACTGGACCACCAGGGAAATCCTTAAATAGCTAGCTCTCAGGGTGGTTGTGGAAGTCAAAGGGTCTGCAGCTGGAACTGAGTTGGCAGACTGGGAAGAAATCAACAGGATCTCTCACTGGGGTGAAGAGGAAAATAGTAACTGAAGCAGGCTAAGAGAGGAAGGAAAAAAAAAAAAAAGAGTTGAACTGGCTAGGAGTCAAGCAGAACAGGGAAGAAAGACAGAGATGGAGCCTCATTGAGCAGTGAGAATCTGGGAAGAGCACACAAAGATCTGTGACATGTGCCCAGCTTACAAACTGTTCATACTCTATGGGGCAGACATAACGTGGCTGTGAGATGGAAACAATCATGCATTTGACCCTTGAAGGCTGTGTCTGGCGAGTTTGTGCCTGGCAGCTCTGCACGCCACATGCCTCCATCAGACACATCGTGATCCAAACACAGCTGGCTTTGCCGTAGCCTTTGCTCTGCGCAGCCTCCCTTTAGGGTAGGATGGTCTTTATGTCTCTGGCACAGAGTAGACTGAGCTACTGTGTTTGGATTATGAGTTCAGTGAATTTTGAAAAGGACTTGGTCCTGTCAGGTCTTTGGGAGAGGACGAGAAGATGCTTGTTTAGAACAGGTTCAATTCAGTTGCTGAGTCGTGTCCGACTCTTTGCGACCCCATGAACCCACAGCACGCCAGGCCTCCCTGTCCATCACTAACTCTCGGAGTTTACCCAAACTCATGTCCGTTAGAACAGGTTAGGAATAAGTTTTCTATTGTTTTAAATTAATTTTTATTGGAATATAGTTGCTTGAAATGTGCTAGTTTCTGCTGTATAACAAAGTGAATCAGTTATACATACATGTATATCCCTCTTTTTGGGTTTCTTTTCCATTTAGGTCACCACAGACACTGAATAATAGAGTTCCTTGTGCTATACAGTGTGTGTGTGTGTGTGTGTGTGTGTCTAACTCAGTTCAGTTCAGTCGCTCAGTCATGTCCGACTCTGCGACCCCATGAATCGCAGCACGCCAGGCCTCCCTGTCCATCATCAACTCCCGGGGTTCACTCAGACTCACGTCCATCGAGTTGGTGATGCCATCCAGCCATCTCATCCTCTGTCGTCCCTTTCTCCTCCTGCCCCCAATCCCTCCCAGCATCAGAGTCTTTTCCAATGAGTCATCTCTTTGCATGAGGTGGCCAAAGTACTGGAGCTTCAGTTTTAGCATCATTCCTTCCAAAGAAATCCCAGGGTTCATCTTCAGAATGGACTGGTTGGATCTCCTTGCAGTCCAAGGGACTCGCAAGAGTGTTCTCCAATACCACAGTTGAAAAGCATCACTTCTCCGGCGCTCAGCTTTCTTCACAGTTCAACTCTCACATCCATACATGACCACGAGAACAACCATAGCCTTGACTAAATGGACCTTTGTTGGCAAAGTAATGTCTCTGCTTTTCAATATGCTATCTAGGTTGGTCATAACCTTTCTTCCAAGGAGTAAAGCATCTTTTAATTTCATGGCTGCAGTCACCATCTGCAGTGATTTTGGAGCCCCCCAAAATTAAAGTCTGACACGGTTTCCCCATCTATTTCCCATGAAGTGATGGGACCAGATGCCATGATCTTCCTCTGAATGTTGAGCTTTAAATCAACTTGTTCATTCTCCACTTTCACTTTCATCAAGAGGCTTTTTAGCTCCTCTTCACTTTCTGCCATAAGGGCGGTGTCATCTGCATATCTGGGGTTATTGGTATTTCTCCTGGCAATCTTGATTCCAGCTTGTGCATCTTCTAGCCCAGTGTTTCTCATGATGTACTCTGCATAGAAGTTAAATAAGCAGGGTGATAATAGACAGCCTTGAGGTACTCCTTTTCCTATTTGGAACCAGTCTGTTGTTCCATGTACAGTTCTAACCGTTGCTACCTGACCTGATATAGATTCTCAAGAGGCAGGTCAGGTGGTCTGGTATTCCCATCTCTTTCAGAATTTTCCACAGTTTATTGTGATCCACACAGACATAGGCTTTGGCATAATCAATAAGGCAGAAATAGATGTTTTTCTGGAACTCTCTTGCTTTATCCATGATCCAGCGGATGTTGGCAATTTGATCTCTGGTTCCTCTGCCTTTTCTAAAACCAGCTTGAACATCTGGAAGTTCACAGTTCACGTATTGCTGAAGCCTGGCTTGGAGAATTTTGAGCATTACTTTACTAGCATGTTTCCTTTATTGAGCCTATCTTTGCGTCAAATGTTCCCTTGGTATCTCTAATTTTCTTGAAGAGATCTCTAGTCTTTCCCATTCTGTTGTTTTCCTCTATTTCTTTGCATTGATCGCTGAGGAAGGCTTTCTTATCTCTCCTTGCTATTCTTTGGAATTCTGCATTCAGATGCTTATATCTTTCCTTTTCTCCTTTGCTTTTCGCTTCTCTTTTCACAGCTATTTGTAAGCCCTCCACAGACAGCCATTTTGCTTTTTTGCATTTCTTTTCCTTGGGGATGGTCTTGATCCCTGTCTCCTGTACAATGTCACGAACCTCAGTCCATAGTTCATCAGGCACTCTATATATCAGATCTAGACCCTGAAATCTATTTTTCACTTCCACTGAATAATCATAAGGGATTTGACTTAGCTCATACCTGAATGGTCTAGTGGTTTTCCCTACTTTCTTCAGT
The DNA here is from genome assembly GCA_006408695.1 of Aepyceros melampus. Classification (NCBI taxonomy): domain Eukaryota; kingdom Metazoa; phylum Chordata; class Mammalia; order Artiodactyla; family Bovidae; genus Aepyceros; species Aepyceros melampus. The sequence continues at coordinate 47,846 of SJXQ01009679.1, read as the reverse complement.
TTAAGTCTGAATTTGGCAATAAAGAGTTCATGATCTGAGCCACAGTCAGCTCCTGGTTTTGTTTTTGCTACCTGTATGGAGCTTCTCCATCTTTGGCTGCAAAGAATATAATCAATCTGATATCAGTGTTGACCATGTGGTGATGTCCATGTGTAGTGTCTTCTCTTGCGTTTTTGGAAGAGAGTGTTTGCTATGACCACTGCGTTCTCTTGGCAAAACTCTATTAGCCTTTGCCCTGCTTCATTCTGCATTCCAAGGCCAAATTTGCCTGTTATGCCAGGTGTTTCTTGACTTCCTACTTTTGCATTCCAGTCCCCTATAATGAAAAGGACATCTTTTTTGGGTGTTAGTTCTAAAAGGTCTTGTAGGTCTTCATAGAACCGTTCAGCTTCTTCAGCATTACTGGTTGGGGCATAGACTTGGATTACTGTGATATTGAATGGTTTGCCTTGGAAACGAACAGAGATCATTCTGTCATTTTTGAGATTGCATGCAAGTACTGTGTTTCAGACTCTTTTGTTGACCATCATGGCCACTCCATTTCTTCTAAGAGATTCCTGTCCGCAGTAGTAGATATAATGGTCATCTGAGTTAAATTCACCCATTTGAGTCCATTTTAGTTCACTGATTCCTAGAATGTCGACATTCATTCTTGCCATCTCTTGTTTCACCACTTCCAATTTACCTTGATTCATGGACCTGACATTCCAGGTTCCTATGCAATATTGCTCTTTACAGCATTGGACCTTGCCTCTATCACCAGTCACATCCACAACTGGGTATTGTTTTTGCTTTGGCTCCATCCCTTCATTTTTTCTGGAGTTATTTCTCCATTGATCTCCAGTAGCATATTGGGCACCTACTGACCTGGGGAGTTCCTCTTTCAGTGTCCTATCATTTTGCCTTTTCATACTGTTCATGGGGTTCTCAAGGCAAGGATACTGAAGTGGTTTGCCACTTAGTATCTAACTCAGTCATGTCTAACTCTGCGACCCCATGGACTGTAGCCCACCAGGCTCCTCTGTCCGTGGAATTTTCCAGGCAAGAATATTGGAGCAAGCTGCCATTTCCTACTCCAGGGGATCTTCTCAACCCAGGATCTGAACTCTTGTCTCTTGCGACTACAGCATTGTCAGGCAGATTCTTTACCACAGAGCTACCTGGGAACTCCTGTGCTATACCGTAGGTTCTCATTAATTATCTATTTTATACAGGGTATCAATAGTGTATATGTGTCAAGTCTAATCTCCCATTTCATACCTTGGCCCTTGATGTCCATATGTTTGTTCTCTACATTTTGTCTCTATTTCTGCTTTGTAAATAAGATCATGTATAAGGAGTAAGTTTTCTTGAGAGTAGGGTTATGACTCTTTTGAGACCTATGATCTCATTTTAAAATCTGAAAAATTCCATTTTGGAGCTAGTTCCTTCAAATAAGAATCAACCATAAATCATTTCTAAAAGTTTTATTAAACCATTTAGACTTGAAAGAAGTCACAATAGTTAACACACTTTTAAGTGTGTTCTGTACACCACCAACCCAAATGGATTGAGTTCAGAATTTTTATAAATAAAAAATAAACTTATTTACAGTGAAAAATAAAAACATGTTAGCAAGTTAGATGATTAAACTGTTATCTACCATCAGTTCTGAGACAGTATCAACCTACAGTATTACATTTAAGACATTTAAGATTTCATTAGCTTTAAAAAGTCCGTAATTGAAGCAGTTAGTTGTAATACATGATTTGTTTCTTACTACAGCTTTTTTTCCTTCCCCAAACCAGAATTTTTGACCAATTTACACAAAAAACTTCATTTTTCTTTTATTGGAGGAAAAAGTACAAAAAACTCTTAAAAATCTTTCTCCCTAGAACTATCTGAGGAATAAAGCTATTTAATGCTACAAATGACTCTAGAAAACTAGCTATATAATTTGTGCTACTTGTCCTCCAAAATAATGCAGCTTCCTAATTCACCCACCAGGGACAAAAATGGAGTCCGCTTTGTTTTGAAATCAGTTTTAAAACTTCCACTATCTCTCTAGAAAGCGTCTTTCTAGAACAATATGGTTACCACCATGTAGGGACTTTCATTTTTCTGTACTATAAAAATATTTCCATTTTATAATTCTCTCTGTACATTTTAGGGATTGCTTCTACCTCCCTAGGCAAAACGCGAGGACAGGATGCTTGGCCAGCCAGTTTCAACAGACCAATGAGGGAAAGGACCACACGTGACAGCCCTCCCCTCGATTGGAGCGAAAATCAAACGTTGGCTCAAATGTGGTGTGTGCTCCAAAATCCAGTTTAAAATCTGACTAGAAAAGGCAGCCTAAAACGAAATCAAGTGGAAAACCATATTTTCAAGTTTGCGATTTTGGAAAAGCAACATTCCTTTGAAGCAGGCTATTCTGTTGTCACCTGTTAGGGGCGCGAGCGGAACTTAAGGCTAATTACTGGGCAAAGGGCTGTGGGAGCTGCTGGAGTGTCTTGAATGTTTCGCTCCAGGCGAGCTCATGGAGCGAGACCTCTGTCTGAGGACCGTCTTTCCTGGAAACTCCAAGTCCTCGAAGATCGCGTTTTCAATGATGCTCGCAGCTTCTGGCCGTTCAGTAGGGGATGGGGACAGCATGTCTTGCACCATGGCATACTGAAAGATAAGAACTGTTTTGTGATCAAGGGGCCACTAAACCACTGCCTAAATCAGGAGTCTGCCAAATATTATGTTTCTGTAACTATGTTAGGTTGGTGAGACAGTTTCTCTTTTTTTCTATTTTTATTGGAGTACAGTTGCTCTACAATGTTGTGTTAGTTGTGTTGAATGTTGTAGAACCTGGGTTTCTGGCATTGCAGGCAGATTCTTTACCATCTGAGCCACTTGATTCTATAGGGAATCAGTTATAGGTACACATATATCCCCGTTGTTTTGGGTTTGCTTCCCATTTAGCTCACCACAGAGCACTGAGTAGAGTTCCTTTTGCTATACAGAAGGTTCTCACTGGTTATCTATTTTATACATAGGATCAGCAGGATATGTATATCAATCCCAATCTCCCAGTTCATCCCACCCCATCCCACCCACCTCTCCTCACCCTCCCTTGTCCATATGTTTGTTCCCTACATCTGTGTGTGAGCAACTTCTCAACTCTGCCACTGAAATACAAAAACAGCTACAGACTGGTACGTAAACAGGTGGGCCTGCCTATGTTCCCATGAAGTTTCATTACCAAAACAGGTAGCAGGCTGGATTTGGCCTATGGGTCATAGTGTGGCCAAGTCTTGCTCCAAATACACATGGACTATTTCAGGTTAACTGGTTGTTGCCTAATATAAAGGGCCCAAATCACATCTCTGAAACACAGTCTGACCTTTAAAATAAATTCGTTTTACAACTGCATGTGAATGTACAATTACTTCAACAAAGATTTCAATTAAAAAATAACTATACCAAATAGAGACACAGAGAAGTTACATGTGGACACAGAGGGACGGGGAGGATGGGACGAACTGGGAGAGGAGCATTGATGTACATACACTAACCATGTGTAAAAGAGACAGCTAGTGGGAAGCAGCTATATAGCACAGGGAGCTCAGCTCAGTGCTCTGTGACAACTTAGATGGGTAGGCTAAGGGAGGGGGCAAACAGGGAGATACAAGAGGGAGAGGATGTATGTACATGTATAGCTGATTCACTTCACTGTACAGCGGAGACTAACACAACAGTGTAAAGCAACTATACCCCAATAAACAAAAAGAAAACTAAACCATGCCAGTGGTCAGTACCTAGCCCTTTTCCTGATTTTTTTTGAACCACTTTAATATAACACATATTCTTGTGAGTCCCCCAGGAATTGATTCACCACTTTGCAAAATACACAACAAACTAATTTTTAGTAAAATAAACTTCACTTTAAGTTAGCATATCTCTATATTGTTATAAAGTCCATTTTTAATGCAACCCTTCAATATACTTAAAATACTGAAAGATCAATCAGACTTTTCCCAATTTGATAATTAGTCATAAATTTTAATTTACTTCAACTGAATTTACTAAGAAAATTTAAGATCCATCAATGCGTAAATGTTAAAGTGATGTGTTAGTGGACATAATATAAATAAACAAAAACTGCAAAGGGAAACTTCAAAAGTTCATTACACACAGTTTTCACCATCAAGACCATTTTAACTTTCCCTTCCCACTATTCTGAATCATTTTCTGTCTCTCTGAGGGGTGTAATTCCAACACACAAAATCAGGGGAAATGAGTGACTTTTTTTTTAAGAAGAAGCTGGTTTTTAAGATCCGTCTCTCACTAAGATAAAGAAATTAATAGCAACATGATTCCTATGAGGGTGGGCTCTTAGGTTCAGCCTTACTGAAAGGCATGCATATGCTCAATTGCTCAGTCATGTCAGACTCTTTGTGACCCCATGGACTACATATAGCCTGCCAGGCTCCTCTGTCCATGCAGTTTTTCAGGTAAGAATATTGGAGTGGTTGCCATGATCGAACCTGTGTCTCTTGCATCTTCTGCATTGGCAGGCAGGTTCTTTACCACTGAGCTACCTGGGAAGCCCTACTGAAAGGCAAGGTTGTTACATGCAGCATGCAGCAGACTCCTAGCTGCCAGAGCAGGGACTAAACTCGAACCCCTGGTGGAAGGTCACACTCTTAACCAGGGAATTCCCCAGCCTTTCGTTTTACAAGTTTTATGTTGTTGGGATCGGGTTACTTTCCTCTTTAGATCTTAGGCCTCCTCATCTATAAAACGTGGAAACTGATGAGCTGACTGCTGACTTCATGTCCTTAAGTAAGATTTTAAAGAAAATAAAAGATGAGAATTATACCAACCTCACGAGGATATTTTTGAGTAAATAGTGGTGGAAATTTGAGATCTCTTACATCAGTTAGGATCTGAAAAGAAAGAAAAGTGTTACTTATCTTTAAATACATTTTGATATATGGATCTATTTAAACAGAGATAGTTTTTGATACTGTAAGAAAGGCTGAACATTAAGCAGATGGAAAATTTATCAACAGCTTTTCCTGACTTGTCAATCTATACATCAGTGCTCCCTGGGCACAGATTTACCTGCCACCAAATCACCAAATAATTTACAAATAATATACCTGTACATGATCCTGACATCTAGATTTTAACTGAAAATGGACTGATCTGCATAAAAAATAATTCAGTCATTCATGAACACACATTTGTGTTCTTAAGTGAGTAACTTTTTCTACTAGTCACTAATCACTTGTATTTGATATAAAAGGACACAGTGTTCTTTGTGAGTGAAGAAAACTAAGTCAATTGTGCTAAATTCTGAATATAAAAAATAAACTAGCTTTTTGGGAAATCTTCAAACAGGATGACAGTGTCTCTTTGTACGATTGCTTTGAGACTTAAATGAGGTAATTCAGGCAAACTATGTGGCACAGTGTCTTAAATTCCTTTAAAACATTTATTACTTATTTATTTTTGGTTGCTCTGGGTCTTCGTTGCTATCCTTGGGCTCTCTCTAGTTGCAGCGAGTGAGGGCTATTCTCCAGCTGTGGTGTGTGGGTTTCTCATTGTGGTGGCTTCTCCTGTTGCAGAACACAGGCTCTAGGCACATGGGTTTCAGCAGCTGTGGCACGTGGGCTCAGAAGCTGTGGCTCCCGGGCTCTACAGCACAGACTCAGTAGTTGTGGCTCAGGGGCTTAGCTGCCCCACAGCATATGGAATCCTCCTGGACCAGGGATTGAACCCGTGTCTCCTGCATTGGCAGGTGGATTCTTTACCACTGTGCCACCAGGGAAGTCCCTGATACTCCTTTTGTAATGAATCAGTTCTGAGAAATGAAATAAAGCAAGTATGTCTTCATATTTCTTGAGAAATAAGCTAAAATGTACTTAAAAACATGAACTGGGTTGGCATTTGTCACTTCCCACTAAAGGAAAACAGAAACTTCACGAGAAGAATCTATGACACAGGCCACAGAAGGGAGTGTCTCACCTGCTAATAGGTAGGTCGTACCAAACAATGTGCAGATAAATGCTTGAGTCTTGAATCACAGAATTTTTAATCCCATAACATGTTTTGTTTTTTTTTTTAACCTGCTGCCCTTTAAAAGACATCATTAAGAAAATGAAATGGGAAGCCACTGGCTGGAATAAATTAGTCATAATACATATATTTGGCAAAGGACTTAAAAAGATGATCAAGGTCATTAGTCATCAGAGAAATGCAAACTGAAACCACAATCTGATTGTACTGTACTCCTATCAGAATACTCCAAAAACATAAAGACTAAAACCTAAGTGTTGATAAGAATGCCGAGGACCTAGAACTCGCCTACACTGTGGGTGAGAATATAAAATGGCACTTTTTTATACAGTTAAACCACTTACACATAATTTACCATCCTACCTCCTAATTCCCCAAGACTAATGAAAAACAGATGTATGTCTACAAAGAGACCAGTTTACAAATGCTTACAGCAACTTCCACTTTATTCACAGGTGTTTCCAACAGGTAAATGGACACAGGAACTATGCATAGATACCATGGAATGTAACTTAATAAAAAGGAGAAACTGCTGACACACTGAGTAATGAATGAACCTTAAAACCTTCAAGGTGAGTCAAAGAAGGCAGACACAAAAATGTATATACGTGTATGATTCCATTCATATGAAACTTTCTAAGACAAAATAGATTAGTGGTTGCTTGGAATCAGGATGGGATGAAAGAACAGCAGACTGACTGGGAAGGAACAAAGGGCAACTTTTGGGGATGATAGAAATATTCTGTATTTTGAATGTAGTGGTCGTTACATGAAGCCTTAAAAGTATCAAAATTGCATAAAAATGTACAAAGCGGGTACACTGTACTGTATGTAAATTATACCTCAATAAAAATAGTTTTTGGAAAAACATCTTGGTCAAATCACTGAATAGTCTCTTTTACATTAACTAATAGAATCTCAGAGGGGTTCTGGCTAAACAAGGCCGATTTTCTGGAATTCCCTGATGGTCCAGTGGCTAGGACTCTGCACTCCCATTGCCGGGGGCCTGAGTTCAATCCCTCATCTGGAAACTAGATCCTACATGCCACGGCAAAAGATCAGAGATCCTCTGTGCTACAACTAAGATCCAGTGCAACCAAAAAATTTAAAAAAAAAAAGAGTAAACATGGCAGATTTTTTTTTTCTAACTACATTTTGAAGTAAACATTTTCACTAAAACAACTGCAAAGAAAGGAAAAACATTTTAAATCTTTAAAATGAGTGCAATGGAAGAAAAGATCACATCTTTGGAAAGAGACAGAAAGTAGATGGAAACAGTGTAACTACTTTAGCTCAACAGAGAAAGGTAAACTAGGGTGCCACAGGGATAAGGCCAACAGATGAGGAATTGCTTAGCTGTGTGGAGCCTGCAGGAGGTGGGGTGAGGGATGAAGATGGCTGTAGGAGAGCTGTGGGAAGTTCTGTATATGAAGTGATATTATATACCCCCATAGGAACCAAAGGGGTTCCCCAATGGCTCAAACAGTAAAGAATCTGCCTGCAATGCGGGAGACCCAGATTCAATCCCTGAGTCAGGAAGATCCTCTGGAGAAGAGAATGGCAACCCACTCCAGTATTCTTCCCTGGAGAATCTCATGGACAGAGGAGGCTGGCAGGCTACAGTCCATGGGATCGCAGAGTCAGACAGGACTGAGCAACTAACCCTTTCACTTTTCACAGGACACAGAGGTTTGTTCTTAGAAGAAACTGAACCAAGGCATTCCAAACATAGGGCCAATACAGAGGCATGAGGATGAGTCGGGGGTAGGCATGGAAAACAGAACAAGTGAAGATCTGCAACAGTAAGACACTCTCCACCCCCATCCATCCCAATTCTTTCTCAGGCAGGAGAATGAAGCTTCTTCTCTGGAGAGAATGAGGAAAAGTCCAAGAGATGCTAACATGTGAGTGTTCTCCCCCACCGCCACCACAAAGTAAGAATTGGATCATAACACTTAGCAGTCATGTCCACTTCAGGTTGTTTTTTTTTTTCAGTTGCATGGCTTGCAGGATCTTAGTTCCCTGTCCAGGGATAGAATAGGGTCCACAGCAGTTGAAAGCTCTGAGTCCTAACCACTGGACTTGCCAGGGAATTCCCTTTTTTGTTTATTTTTTAATGTCCACTTCTAGTTACCATTTTAGAGCACCATTCTTAAATATGAACAGACAGGATTTGTCAACATGTGAAACACACACACAAATCATTACAAAACTCAGAGATATTAGTAGGGAGAAAGTAAGTGTGACTATAAAGGGGTAGCAACAGGGATAGAACAATCTAGACTGCAGTGTTGGTTACAGAAACCTATATATGAGATAAAATACCATGGAGGTATATATAATACAAAGTACCAATGTCAAATTTATGTTGTACTATAATTATATAAGATGTAACACTTAGAGAAATTGGATGGAGGGTATCTCTTTGTATTATCTTTGCAACTTTCTATGCATCTATAATATTTCAAAAGCTTAAAAAAAAAAAAAAACCACCAAAGGAAAGAGACAGTATGGGGGAAGAAATACATACATACATATAATTGAGATTCTCAGCAATATGAAGAGACTGAATTCATGTAAAAAGAGTGCAAATACACAAAAAAGGAACAATCTTAGACGATAAAAACTGAAGTGTCAAAGGAATTAGGAAAGTTAGAAGAACAAGTTAAGGAACTTCTGCAAAAAATAGTACAAAAAGACAATGATAGAAAATAGGAGGGGAAAATATTAGACATTTTTAGGAATAAGTCAGGAGTCCCAGGAAAAAACAAAAAAAATCGAAGAATGTATCAAAAAAAAAAGAGAAACTTAGATTGAGGGATGAATCCCTTCTAACTGAAAGAATCTACCAAGTACTAAGTACAGCAAGTGAGCAGGGAGTGGGGGTAGAGGGGTGGGCGGGGTTG